>VZRZ01007591.1:124151-308376 GCA_013398175.1 Climacteris rufus
GGGATGCTGCCGCAGGGGAAGCCTCGTGCGCCGTTTCCTCTCCGGTTCCTACGGCGCACGGATGGATTTTGGCAGCGTGTGTAAAAACGCGTCTGTCTGTACCGTGGTTTTACAGCGCATCATTTCAGCACCACGGTCTGCGTGCCGGAGCAGCCGCAGCCTTGCGCCGTACGCTGACTGATCTGCGTTTTGGGTGTGTTTACTGGTGACGGGCTAAAAAGGGTGTTGTTTTTCTTCATTGCACCTTCTTGCCGTAAAAATAATAGCGTTTCACTTCGTTTTCCCCTTGTAAAAATGTTAGTTATGCCTTTTTTCGGTGCCGCGTTTCCGTAAATGTCCGTAATTCGGCGCGGCTGTAGGGCACCTGCTGGTGAGGGCAGAGATTCCATCGCTGAGCTCCAGTCAAGGCACCTGGAGGGGCCGCGCCTGCCCGAGGCTGCCGCGCCTCAGCTGCACCTCAGGGAGCGGCTCTTTAGGAATTGCATCTGCTCTATGAAGCGCTGTTTAATTCTGCTTATAAAACCTACGGGAGATTATCTATGCAGTTAATCAACTATGCTCCATTTAGTAATGAAAGGAAACTGTGACCTCTGAGATGCGAATGTTTTCAAGTGTTATATTGTAGCATAGTCATAGTTACATAACAAAATTATAATACCGTTCTATTAAAGCACATAAAACATTTAAGGGTTTCTTAAAAATAAACCATTATGTAATTACTAGGCTGTACAACTTTAAAATGCAGCCACCTGTGCAGAGGTGGCTGTATCATAGAAGGTATTAACAAATATATACTATTTAGTATCATTCCTTTGTACAGAACTATTTATAAACCAGAGAAAATAATGAACACAGGCCTTGAAATTGCATAAGATCAGGCAAAGCTTTCTGAAATAACCAGAAGTTCTAAAAATTATTAGTTTTTCTTGTCTACCATTAGTAACTTTTAAATGTCCTTGCAGTGCAAATAGTACAGTACAAATCTCTGTGAAAGAATGATCTTTGGCCCATGTTGTATAAATAATAATGGCCCAAAATTTCTTTAATAAGGAATCACCTTAATGTTTCCGAAAACTGTTGGTAGTATGAAGCTTTGTTTGGTCGTTTACATTCAAATGTGTATTATCACAATATTGTTCTAAACCAATACGAGATTTCCAGTTTTATTTCTGATAGGTGCTAAAAAGTAATGCACCCTGAAGACAACTTCATGGTAGTGCAAGAACCTACTTGATTTCATAGAATTTTAAATTGAATATCTTAAACACCTTCTGTAGAGCAATCCCACATTATTAAGGTTATGGAACAAAGAGGTTTTAAGTGCCTTTCTGAGCATGTACTTCTGATACTGTCTTAATTACATGATCACATACTATTATTTTTTTTTCCCCCACAGGAACCCTGTCTTTCACTGCATGGGATAGATTGAGCTCACTTAAGAGAATTCAGTATTTTTCATTGACCGTTGTGTGAGCCCATGATTTAGTTATTACATGTTACTCAGCTCTGCTTTGAAAACAGAACTGATAACATCTGTATGAACTTTGCTAAAGTGCTTATCATTATGTGATCAGAATGCCCCACAAAGAATTATTAGTTTATCAAACACTACCTAAGATGAGACAAGACTTCTACAGTTGGTGAACAGAGCCACTAAGAGGGTTTGGTGAAAAGTATTCTCTAATTTTTGGTGTCCGATTTGAAATTTCTACAATTCTTGTAAATAAGTTTGCTTAAGTTATACTGCTTTTTGTAACAATCCTGAGTGCTCCATGTCTATGAGTGTATCTGCAGAGTGAATGGGGAAAAAGAGGAATTCACAGTTAATTACAAACTACAGAAATGATAAGTTAAATGGTGTGCTGCATAAGGGGGAAACTACAAAAGTAGGAACTTTAGTCATTAAAGCCTTTGTGGTATATTACAGAGCCCCCATCCATTTCTTTTTTCCTTTGCAAGCCCTGTTCTTTGGTAGATAAAACCAGAGTCCTGTGTTCTGTATTACCCTCTGTGGCATATTACCTTTGAATAAGAAACACATGTTTATTTAAACATTGTAAAAAACCAAACACATTCAAGGGAACGTAATTGTGGTTGCACAGTCAACAGTTTGTCATTTTCCACCTTTTGAGTGCTTGGTTTAGTAGCCTTAATATTCTTGTGTGTTGTTTGTGAGGTAAAATGTGCATACATGTCCCATATACTTTCTTAAAACCTAGAGAATTAAATTTAACGAAATTAAAAAACAAGCCAAAAAATGACAAACCAAGAAAATGAAGAAAAAATTCAATTTTCCAAGTAAATTTCGTATTGTCTTACTGTATTGGTTACAAAGAGAATTGGAAAAGTTGAATCCTTTGCAAAAAGCTCTTGAACTTTTACCATCATGAGTGATAGCATTCTAAGAGTGGAGTTCCTTTTAGGTACAACAGTGGTAAAAAAGAAAGGCATAACTTGTAGTGCGTTTGCTCAGGTAGTGGAAGAGTGGTGGAAGACGAGTCCTTTCTACTGTAAGCTTTAGAATGTGCTGTGGTGCATGAGGGCTCTTTTGCTAGACTTCTGCAAGCACAGTCCTTTTCACTTCGTCAGTTATATGTATCCTAATGACAGGCTCCTTATCATCCTGTAACCTGTCTCAGTCTTAACTTTTTAGGTATTTCTGGTCTTGACCATTGTAAATTTCACTTTCTTGTCTCAGCCAGTCCTGTCTCTGCTTTTGCCTGTCAGCTTTCCTTCCATGTACTTTTCTTTGTTCCCTGGAGCTTCCTCATCTTGGTATGCTATGTCATTCCAATCTAGTCTCCTTTCCTCAGTCTCCAGTCACTTTTTCTCTGCTTTTAGCAGGCATTGGTCTCAATTTTTATTCCTCTTCATAGACCGTAAAGTGGCTTTTGTTTTTCTCCACTGAAACAACACAGAACTTCTTAGAAGTTTGTTGGTCTTTGGTACATTTTTAGGGATAAATTAAAGAGCATAGCATTAACTCAAAGCTTGCCTATGCTGATGGCTTCAAGCCATAGTCACAGATATTTTTTGAAGAAAAATTATTCTGTTTTTTCTCCATTGTTCTTTTAAAAATTGAACTCTTGAACAAATTTGTCAATGTGGTGTTGGAAGTATATGCTTTATATGCATTGGCAGAAAGCAAGGACAGACAGGACACTTTGACAAAGTGTAAGTAGTAGTAAACATTAGAAATGCTGAGCAACATCCATAGTCCTAATTATGCAGAGAAATCAGAATTCTGACTGTAGCATATGCTGTATTTTTGCTTAACTCAGGTAAGTTTTGTGAGGTTCTGTGCTGGCAAATAAAGTAACTTATGATTTGGGTTTTGTTTGGATTCATACTGATTTTTTTTCAATTTAAGTCAAGGTTTTGTTACAACCTCTTGAGAGAAATGTTTGCAAAAAGGTGATGTAAGCCTCTCATTGAATTGAGAGCTGGATAAAACTGCTGGAGTTACCACTGCACCATAATGTTTTTGTTTACATAAGATAGTCTTTTTGATGTGATAAAATAGTATTTGTAATAACTGAGTAGCTCTTGTGTCTGAAATAAGGGGCATGGTTGAGCTATGGTTTGCACTACAGACTGAATAATTAATGTGATACAGTATGTTAAAATGAAAAATATAAATATACATATTTGACAAGTTCTTTGCTTTTATTTATGTAACGCTTTTACAATTGACACATAGTGGACAGATTATCTGTTGTTCCCATGTAAATGAGTTAGCTTGTAGCATAGAGATCTGGATTTAGTCATGACATGAGTGATCTTTTTATAGCTTTATTGGGAACATTCTATTTTACCATAGACAATTCAATTTTCTTCAGTTTAGCAAGAGTTGAATACAAGTGTTCCTGTTAGCTGCTGTTCATTTGTAGTCAAACCAGTGCTCAGGGTTGATAGCCGTGGACTTGAATTTACTGCTGTATTAGTTTCTGCCTGAAATTGTTTCCTTTTCCGTAAAATATTAGTAATGCACTTCAGTTTACAAACTGATAAATTTAATTTGTTTGTAAAAATTAAGGAAAGGTGTCTATATGATCAGTAGAGCACTGGAACAGGTTACTCAAAGAAATTGTGCAGTTTCTCTCCTTGAGAGTTTTCAAGACTGAAAAAATAAAGTCCCCAATAACCTGAACAAATGTCTTAGCTTTGAGCAGGAGGTTGGGCTGGAAACCTCCTGACGTCCCTTACAGCATGAATTATTCTATGATATCCCATGTTCGGACATCTCTTAAAGCATGAAATATCCTATGATATTCTGTAATTCTCTATAGGGGGAAATTGTCAATATACAATCTGAACAGTACTTTCTGAAAGGGGAATGATAGCTCTGCCAACAGACAAAATATTCAATATGTGAATGAAATAATGTTACAGACTGAATTCCCTGTATAGTTTTTATTGGCAATTGTATTTAAATGGACTACTAGATTTGCTGTGCATTAGTAAGGCTTGATTTTATATTATAGGTCTGTTTTAAGGGAGATTGTACCATGATTCAGTAGCTTCATCAGTTAACACTGTTGTGTTGTAACAAGTCGTAGTTCTTTATCTTCAGGTTCATTGGATAAAAAAATCCAGTTCATTAGTACACCTGTTTTTAATGAAACTTATATTTTTCATATAAAATCTCATACTTTTATTCTGAATGTAAATATTTAAAACAAACACTGATGCTGATAAATGGACCAGGCTGTTTATGTGGTCTCAGTGTTGTTCCTACTTAGGGTGCTAATCTTTCTGGGAAGGATCAGTGCTTGCTAAATGAGGGAGATAACTAGGTGCCTTGTCTTAAGCAGAGGGATGGGACAATAGAAGAGTGACTAGTTTGAACACATCAGGCTCAGTGAGATGGGAAATTTTTGATTTTTCACAATCAGTACAGAATTCCATGTAATTTAAAATTTTCATGTTCTGTAAAAACGATGATTTTATTTTAGAGTGCCTTCTTATAATTCAAATAATATGTGATATAGTGATGAATAAGTAATTTTTTGAAAGCTATCTTGATTTTATGAATATGGTAAATTAACCTTTCACATACAGTTTTGTTTTTCACTATGTCTGTTTTCAGGCTTTTCATGTTTAAGGCTAATCCCAGTTTAGAAGATATAAACCAAATTTTTTTTTTTTTTCTGTGAGAAAAGAGAAGCAGTCATATACCTCAAATATTTCTTAATGAAGACTTCTTTCTAGATAACTATTTCCAACTAGAATGCTTTCTTTGAAACTTGAAATAAAGCTGACTTTGTTTTGATAAAGGCAATCCGTTGTCCTTCCAACTACTCACTGATAAGACCTTAAATAAAGTGGAAAATAGATTAAATGTGTCTATGTTGTAGAGCAAACCTGTATTTTCCTTTACCAAGTATTATTAGCAAACTTGTAAAAGTGCCTAGAAGGATAACTTAACTGTTGATAAAGCTTGCTCTTTTTAGAAGCGGGCACTATCTGCTGTTACTAGTAGTACTTCTAGAGAGAGCATTGCATTTTTTCACTATGAACATTTTTGAGCAAAACACAAAGAAAATGATGAAGATAAATGAGAAAGAGCAGCTAGAAATAACACATTTTTTGTTTTCTGAATTTCTTCTACTGAAGAATAAGGCTGTCTCTCTTTTATAGTATTGCCAGAAGCACAGCTCCCCTTTCATCAGCAATCTACAGTTTACTTCTTTTATAAAAATGAACTATGGAATATTGAACAGTTTCCACTTCAAATTTTCATTATAAAGGAGTTCCCAGGGAGACCAGCTGCTGTGGAAATAGATCTTGTGAAGCCAGGCATTCTGAAATGTTCCTTTTTTTTGCCTTCTTGTTGTGACTTCCTGAACTCTCTTTGCTCAGTATTTTTATTATACCTTTTCCCTCTGACTTTCTTGACCCTGCAATTTTTCAAAAATTTTTAACATGTTTTGAAAAAGTATCCACTTCTGCCACCTAGACTAAGTGTAGCCATGATATCCCTGGAAAATGCGTAAATAGGCCATCACAATGGCAGAATTAGTCTACAACTTGACTGTAATAGGTTGTTTTGAAATAATTGTGAAAGTTCAGCATTAACTAAGCTTTAAAAAATCTGTATTTATTTATTCTAATAATATTTTGGTTTTGATTGCTTTAATTTCTTTCTTGACATAAGTACTCTGCCAGCTATTATAAAACAAGCAAATAAAACCCAAACAAAGCCATTGAAGGATAACTATTGGAGCAGTGCCAATGCTGACTTCCATTCTAAACATCTTGGGTGATAGTTATACTTTGTTGATTAAACATCTTCCATTTCATTTTTACATTAAGTCTTGTTAGATGGATACTTTGGTTATGGGTTTTTTTAACTTGTGAGGTTGTTTTTTTTTGTGGTCAGTGCAAGAAAGGTTTATCTTCAGAGGTTTAAGGGAATGCTGAATAAGACCCTCTTTGCTTCATCGTAATAGTTCATTGCCTCTTTGCTTTCTTGGTGTTGATCTGCCCCATTCAAAACTAGAGTTTTGCAAAATTTACTGATGCATTAACTGAAAACTGCGTGTATGTGGTGAATAATTCCTATCACAACCAATTTACCTGAAAATTCTTGTCTTTTTGTAAAGAGATGATGTGTGTAAGCATACAGGAGTTTAGATGAAGAATTAATTTCCTTTTAGGTAGCTGGTATTTATAAAATGAGAGTCTGGAAAGCATTCGCAAAACCTAATTAAAATTATAGAAAATAATTCCTTAATGGAAAAATTACTGAACTGTCTTATCTGACACAATGACCTCATCCAGTCACCATTACATTAACTTACATTTGTATACTCAAACATATCTGTATAGAAAGTCTTTCCCCCCATGCACTCCTGTTTGTTTGAAGATAGAGAAGTGAAGAAGAAAGTTACCTCTATTTAATACTCCAAAAATAACAAAGGGGAAGAGAAGCAGATAATCTCAAGTAGGATGATTTTGAAGAAATGAGTTTAGAAGTTACTAATTCCATTATTAAAATGTCAGTGTAAAATCTAATTTGAGTTACCTGCATTGTATTACTGAAATTAACAAGTACACTTACTTGGTAGCGGATGCTTTTTATTCTTCTGGGGATCTTCTGCCAATATGTGCAAAAAATGAGTCATTACTTGAGGAATTTATTGAACTGAAGTATTTCTTCCTTTTTCTTTATGGAAATTTCATATTATATGAGTATGAAACAGCAGTAGGACCAATGTAAACTCTCCCTCTAGGGTAGTAGAGTGGATAATTGTTTTAAAAATATGAAATAGCTTTTTGTTTTTAATGTGATGGTGATCTGTGTTTTATTAGCTAAGAATACTTGCGATAACAAAAGGGTTTTGAGTGAAAAAGACATGATTGCATTTTCATTACCAGTGATTTTTCAGTTCATTTATTATTAGGCTGTGTGATTCCAAAATGTGATTTTGGGGCATGGAGGATAGTGGTACATGTGAGAAGAAGGGTTAATTTGCACTTAACTGTATAGGTGGAATGAAGAAAAAGGTAAATCTGATTAAACCAAATATTTTGTTATTGTGAAAATGGGAGTTTACTAATCTGCTGCTCAGAAGGGCAGAGATTGCCACAGAAACTTAAAAGCATAAAGAAAGTTCTGTAGTTAAAACAGCCTCAGGTTTGTAATAAAGCACAGCTGGTCCCGCTTCCGCTCACATTCTTTTATTGTAATACATTCTGTGGGTTCTCTACAGACCAGCTGACCCAGTCTTAAATGTGGCTGAACCATAAAACCTGTTTTGTCTCATTTGTTTGAGATCTTATTTGAAGCATTCAAAAGATAAAAAGGCTTTTTTTTTTTTCCTCTTCAGAACGGTTAACTCCAGTCCAATGAGATGTTTGTATCTGAAGTTACAGCATCTTCGTATAATCCAGACCTTGTCTGTGCATATCTGGAAGGAAGCACAGAGTACATGCATAGGATTTTTTTTTTAAACTAGGACAATTCTGAAAGAAATATACTTCAGTGTATTACCATATACTTATCTATGACCTCAGTTTTATTTACATTCATGTGGCAGGCTTTTGTGACCTACTAAATATTTTTAGCTGATCTTATCCTTGGCAGTGTTGCTAACATAGTATTTAAACTGACAGTGATTAGATAAAGCCTGCAAATAGTCACTAAGGTTTCCCCATGTGTGTTGTGAGGATTTTTGTTTTTAAAAAACAGAACAACAATCCAAACCCTACAAAAAAACAACAATTATCAAGCACTGTAGTATGGTACAAATGACAAGAGAAGAAAGGAGAGTGTAGAAGGAATATATGTGGGTTTTCGGCCACTGTCAAAAAAAATCTAATATACCACATAAACCAATGAAAACAGGTCAGAATTTACTGCTCTGTGATTATTTAATACTACTAAAGCACCTATGTATTTTTTGTAACAGAACTAATCAGCTTTCAGATATTCTTTGCAGACCAGCTTGAAGGAAAACTGGATTAATATAAGCACAATGAATGATATAGAGTACCTAGAAATATAATTTTTATTCCAGAGGTTTGGTACCTGTCTCTAGACAGTGCATTGTTAAGGTTAGCATATTCTTAAGGACAGCACATTGTTAAGGTTCTAGGTAGAACAATTTTGATACTTTTTTGTGACTGTCTAAACTAAAGCACTCCAAACATTTAGGATATTCTTGGCCTATTTTTCAAGGACTTTCATGTTTAATGAGGTATTAATCTTTTTTTTTAATAGATATTGAGTGCCTTTTTAAAAGGGTAAAACAGTTATTATATGGGTACTGGCTAGATACTGTGCTATTTAATGGGGTGTGCAAGCAGCCAAAGAGCAGGTATGTGGCATTTGTCTTGGATACATTGTCATCTAGGATAATAAAATAATTAAAAGGGAAATATAGTTATATATAGTTATAGCTACTAAACTAAATTTTTAAAATTTTGGTGTACCAGCAGGGAAATTCAGTTCAGATTCATAAAACAAAGGCCTTCCAGTGTCCAGGGGCTAATTCTTCCCTGCTCTGGGAGAATCAGTTGTTAAATACACATTCTCAGTATTTTTTTGCTTATTGGTTGATCTTATTAATCTGAAATTTTTGTCAGAACACAAAATTCAGAGTTAAAAATAGGCGAATTTAAATGAGAGGACTTTTTGTTAGCTGTTAACATTAGGCCTTTAACCTTTATCATGCAGATGGAACTTTGGGACTGGACTGAGCTCTCTGGCTGAAGATGTTTACCATAGTATAGAATATTAATATTTATGTGTTTGGACTACCTTCACAGAACATAGACACTTATGCTTCCTCTAAGCAGTCCTTCAGGATGTTGCTAAGCACTTATGTAAAAAGTGTATTTATGTTTGTCGGTTTATGTCTCTTAATCTACAGGGTAATTTTATTTATTCTGGCTTCATTATTCCCGTTCTATGGGATCTTTACCTGGGAGTTTGTTTAGTACATATGAAAAAATGCCAATGTGTGCATTTGGGTGACGTTTTAAAACTTAATTTAATCTTTCTGAAAAACAGCAAAGTTTCCTGTTGCTGGATATGTTAGTTTGATATATTGTTTTTGCTCACGCTAGTTTCTGAATTCAAGGCTCCTTAAAACTTGTAAACCAGGCTTTCATCCTGGGTTGTTCTTTCATCTTCCCTGGAAGTTCTCTGGATGGCCTGAGAACTCCTCAGGCAGATGTAATCTCACATCTCAGGATAGAGAGTGATAGAAGCTGAGTCAGAGAAGGTAGTAGCTAACAAGTACAAGCACTCATTTATTAATTTGCCTGGCTTGTTCTGCTCTTCGGTCTGAAGTTGTCTGCATGAATTGAAATTCACATCAACAATTTAAAACAAGTAGATTGATTTTGCCCTAGTGTTGATTAGGACTGGTCATAAATTTACTGCCGGTGCCTCAAAACCAGAGTGATCGGAGACAGATTTCAGCAAGTGATAGGAGTACAGCCAATTCTTACACTCCGGAAGTTGTCATGTCGTGTCTTTCAAGATACTCCCAATTGGGAACATAATCACCTGTGAAATTACCTGTCTGCTAACAGATGGTTGTTTCTCAGACTTTTTTTCTGTGAAATGCATCTAAGAATTGCAGGTGCTGACTTGGTCTGTGAACATTTGCTGCTAATTGAATGGTAATTCTGAACATCTTAGAAGGCTTGACTGGCCAAGATTATGGACTTCACCTGAACCCAGGATGTGATATGAAAACCCGATACCTAATTCATAGTTTGAACTGCAAGCCTGCCATCTCTCAAAATGTCTAAAAAAATTAAAGAAAGAAACACTGTGATACCAAACAAGGAGATATTTTCTTGTATTAAGTACAGGAACATATAATAAAATCAAAGATGCAAATTCATATAGTAATGCTGGCTCCGGGGTCCTGCTCGAGGCCACTCAGCATTATTCTGGGAGTGACCCTGGTTTCCTGCGGGCTGCCGCTCGCAGCTTCCCCAAACACAGGGCATCCTCTGTCAGCTCTTTCAGTGCTGGCTCCTCTGTGCGAGAGAGAGCCCCGGGCCGATGGTGCAGGCGCAGGCGAGAACAAAGGCCAGCGAGAAGGGCCCTGGTGTGATTTCCAGCTCTTTTATTTCCCGGGGAGAGGCAGCAGGGAAGGCAGGAGAGCGTCCGGGGTCCAGGAGAGGTGGAGTGAAGAGCCGGGAGAGCTGAAGGCTTCAGCAACCAGGAGCAGAGACACAGGGAAAGCAGGGGATTTATAGGGATACAAGCAGGGGAAAGTAACCAGTTGGGGTACAAGGATTTGCATGTAACCAATAGAGAACTGAACTGCAATGAAGTTTTTAGAACATAACCTTATACAGAACATCAAGTAATGTAGCAACTAACCAATGAACTGAAAGATGTAAACGAAGGTGCAAGTGAGGCAGGGGGTGAACCAGAAAGCTCACCCTGAGCAGGAGTGTGGCTCAGACTGTGGCAACCTCAGGCTGTGCCCACCAGTCTTGAGACTGCAGTGCTGTGGCTTTTGCCACAAATGCTGCCACAATATAGTGGAATTATTATTATGCTTAATGATGATTTGAAGATTTGATAGAAAACCCTCCTGAAACTCCAATTCAAACCAGGCAATTTAAAGAGCTGCTTGGTGATTGAATATACTGGCACTATGGACTATGATTTTTATTAAAATCTTTCACTTTTGCATACACAAAAAACTTTGTTTTTTTAACTATTTGTAGTTCATCTGTTGTTGTTATATTTTAAACAATTTTATTATTCTTATGGTTCTTCTACATTATAAAAGTTTCCAAATAAATGTAGTCTTCCTTATTTGGCATACTGTGCACATTTTTGCTTGCATTTTTGATTTACTCTGTATAATGGGGCCATTTCTGATGGACGAGTTGCAGTCTTCCAATTAATTTGTATTTCAGTTTGTGGGATGATAGGGACGGTTACAATGCTGAGTTTTTTAGTTGCAAAGTTTTGTTTTTTAGTTGCAAAGTTTTGCATCATTGCATGTATCTACATAGAAACACCTGTATTCTTGTTTTTCAGTCAGTCAGACCTAGAGGATCTTTAGAAAACAGCTGAAAGCAACGAAGGAATCATTCACGATTTAAATTCCTTATCCAGAACTTTAGGTCTAAAAGTTTTCTCAATGCAGTGTGATATAAAAGCAGTAATATTGGTTGCAGACTTAGAAATACTCTTACAGACGTTTGCAAATATTGTTTTGGTTAGATTTTTTTCTTGTTAATTCTGACTGCAGAAGTGTATGAAAACATACATCTTTTCTCTCTGTTGTTCTAGTGACAGTTGGCAGGTGCTGGCTTCCAGTAAGTGAGAGCTGTAAGTTGCACAGCTTGGTAATTGGCATTGAAACTGAGTAAGGAAATTGCCTCCTTCTCTTTTGCTTGGATACAGGCTTTCTAAGACAAGTTCTTTTTCTTTTCCTTTTCCAGAGAAAATCAGCCATTATTAAATTTTCTCAAAGAAAAAGTGCATACTTGTAGGCAGCATGAGGAAGAAGTACTTGCCCTCTGAATGACTTGTGTCACTAAGAGCCAGCAGCTCAGCCTCACCTGTATCTTTGAAAACCAGTCTTCAGAATGTTTGGAAGTTAGAGGGTTGCTGATTGAGAAAAATTTCAAGGGTACCTGAGTGAAACAAGTGGCAAAAGATGTTGCTTTACAACGAAGAAAAAGATTGTCAGTCTGTAGTTATACAGAGAATTACTCCTTTCCATCTCATTAAAAATAACATTTCTATACTGTGCATCTGAAAATATGATTCTTTACTCCTTCGTTTTTCTTTTCTTTCATTTGTTTGGTTAATTCAGATTTGTTTGTTTGTTGTTTTAATTTTTTTTTAATGGAGCAACAGTCCAGTTAATAGTGAGATGTTTTGTATGATATTTCTGCTGAAAGATACTTAAAAGTGTATTTTTCTTTTAACAGTTATTGGAAATTGTGGAAGTGTGTATGGGTACAAATCACAGTGCCCTTAAAGCCAGAATTACAGAATTCACAGAAATCTGTCATTCTATGAGGCTAGTGGAGTCTCTTCATGCATCAGATACAAGATCTGAACTAACATATCTTGGAGTTTGTAGTACCTTTTCTTCTTAATGAAACTATTAAAAACCCACTCATTTGAGTACATTTCCAGAGAAAAATTGTGTAAAGAAAAAAACCACATGTTGACAAAAATACTTTGTTCTGCTGGTATTGTAATGCAAGTCACGGTGTGCAGGAGATTGGGTCCTGATCTCATTTAGAGCATCCAAACATACTTGTAAATTCTCTTTTCCCTGATAATGGAGTGAGTCAGAGAAAGCCAGATTCCAATGAAAATGTATTAGAACAACTTTTATTAATTATGTTTTTATTATGAGCAGAATAAAGCTATTATTAAAACAGATATTTGCATGGTACATTTGCTTGTCTCCTCCCCATGTTCTCGGCCCCACAGGTGCACACTATCACACAGACACTGCCACACTCACTGTCACTCCCAGTCACCCGTGTGGAGTCCAGCGCAGCTGCTCACTCCCCAGGGAGAGATGCACTGCTGTGCCAGTGGCCTCTGGACAGGAGTGCACAGAGTCCCTCACAGGTCCCGCGTTCCCCCAGTAGCACGTGCAGCCCTGGTGTCTCTGACAGTGCACAGCTGCCGCTGGCACCTCAGAATGGGTCTGAGCTGCACAGCCTCTCCTTGGCACTGACATGGCCTGGTGGCCCTACACATGCTTAGCAGGATCTGGGTCTTCTTTCATGTCTTGAGAATGCAACAGGACAACAAATCTCCATACCTTGGTAGTGTTTGGTAGACTTTTACACCTTCTCAGCGTATGGTTCTCTTTTTAGTTTGCTCTTTTCTACTCGGTTCATTTACAGAAACTCCCAGTAACCGGATTTTTATGACAACACAATACTTGTACAACCGATACTTCATTGAGAAACTGCAATGGGATGTCACCGACCTATGAAACTCTCAACTTTCTTTCAATCTTTTTATTATATTTGGAATCGAACTCTAATCAGTTTGAATTTTGAATTTTCTTTTTGTATTCTAGTTTACTTCTATGGAGGTTTTGCTATTTGTTCCACTGGGACCAAGTTCAGTTCAAATTTTCAGTTCTTATAAAAATACTAACAAAAATTGTTTCACATAAAGTGCATTTCATGACAATTTTATCTGACCTTTTTTATGCAATTCCAACACAAATATATTTATTATAACTGAGTGCACTATTTCTGCAGAAGCAGTCATCTTTATTTCAAGATTGTCCTTCCCCTTTCTCAATGACCAATATTAATTTTTTTCCCTTTTGTCAAATTTTTATATTTCAAATTTCTGCCATTGAAGCTTGTGTTACTATGAAACTTTCCAGTTGATGTTAAAAATGGAAATAAACTGGATCTAGTGGTTTACCATAATTTAAGGTACATTCCACCCTCTACAGTTTTTGTAATTCTTAGGAAGAAACAGAAGAAAGCTTTATGGATTTTCACTGTTGTTAGCTGTTTATTAGGTCTGACATTAATCACACATGTGGAAGTATGCATTGGGAATAATTTAGCTGACATCAATGGAGTGGCACTGGCATAAAACTGTTTTTAATGAGCTTTATCTACAGACAACTTTGAAGATGAGAAGTAATTTACATAGCATCTTATTTTGTCCACAAAGTGTAGATTAATTCAGCTTTTTAGCTGCTATTAATTGGACAGCTTTCAAAGTACTATTTGTTCATTGCAAGTAAGATGAAAAGATCTGACCTGTGAATGTTAAGAGCATTAGAATTACTGTTCTGTCAATGCTATTCGATATTGTTTTATCAACTACTTTTGCTACATAAAATGATTCCCATATATTGTATTTCTATATGTCTGAACAATATCTGAACCCTCTCCTGAGAGGATCCCCTTATAACCCACTGTCTTACCTGGTGGGATGTTGTTCTAGGTATCTGTATAGATTCTTAACCACTGTTGGCATTATACAGAACTTGTAATGGCCATATCCCATCAGATGATCTTGGAGTTTTCTAATGTAGTACTCTATCACTTTCCATGGATAGATACATCGACCAAGGATGAAATTATTTATCACTCTGCAAAAGCCATTCATTAGCTCTGTTTCATATATCGATTTGGCTGCAAATGGAATTACTATATTTGAAGTATTTTTAAAATACTGCTTATGATCTAATACATTTCATTACTGATGCTTCCTAAAGGCATCACTGATACTTCAGAATGCAGATAAATTTAGGTTCTGCTTCTCATCTCTGAAAAAAATTTAATTTCTTGTGAGTGTTGGGAGTAAATATCAAGCTAGTTGAATTTACCATTATATAAGAGAAGTATATTATGTCTCTGCTTTTTGGTGTCTGTGGGTGCTTAGTATTTCATGTATCCTTAGATATAGACTGAAACATAGTGTGATGTTTTAATTTAATTCCTAAGTTCTTAATTACCTGAACATTTCATTTGGATCTGATATGTACCTCCGAGCATATTGGCTGAAGAGTGTTCACTTGATGGTTTCACTATATGGGGTTGTCAATTTAATGTGATGAACAGCTCAGTAATTTTGGAGTCGTTCCACACTCTACAGTGAAGTGGGAATACCATTAATTCTTTAAAAAATTCTAATTCAGCTTCTTTAGGAATCATTAAACTGTATTTTAAATAGCATATTAATATCTATGAATCTAGTGATATTTTTTTAAGAACCTGCAATTTAGAGACCTTTTTTAGAACCTTTTCTAGACAACTAGATTTAATGAAAATGAAATAAGAACTGTATTCTCTTAGGAACATTTGTGTCTTATTTTGTTTTACAATTTTTTTCTGAATGATTATGTTAAAGTAACTAAACAATTTGAATTTGTTAATACGGATGTGTTACTAAGAAATATTTGAATGCTTCAGTTTGTGGTAAACAAACATATTTATTATTTTAGAACCATAAAATTGTTGAGGTTGGAAAAGACCTCTAAGATCATCAAGTCCAACCATAAACCTAACACTGCCAAGTCCACCACTAAGCCCTATGTGCTGCACCTACACATCCTGAATTTCTCCAGGGATGGTGACACAATTAATTTCCTGGACATTCTCTTCAGTGCTTGACAACTCTTTTGGTTAAGACATATGCAATCTAAATGTCCTAAATGAGGCTGTTTCCTTTTGTCCTATTGCTTGTTACTTGGAAAAAGAGACTTGACACCCACCTTGTTACAGGTACTCAGGTGGTCGTAAAGTGGGATAAGGTTTCCCCTGAGCCTCTTCTCCAGGCTAAACAACCGCACCTGCCTCAGCTGCTTCTCATAAGACCTGAGCTCCAGACCATTCAGCAGCTCCATTGCCCTTCCCCGGACATGCTCCAGCACCTCAATGTTTTTCTTGCAGTGAGGGGCTCAGAACTGGACACAGCACTCGAGGTGTGGCCTCACCAGTGCCGGGGCACAATCACTGCCCTGGTCCTGCTGGCCACACTATTGCTGATACAAGTCAGGATGCCACTGGCCTTCTTACTATTGAAGACTGAGCAAAGAGGGCATTAAGTAACTCAGCCTTTTCCTCATCCTTTGTCAGTGTTTCCCCCCTCATCTAGTAAAAGATGGAGATCATCTGAGTCCTCTTTTTGTTGCGGATGTATTTATAGAAACAGTAGGCTACCAAAAGGCCATGTGAGCAATGCTTGACTAAAGCTACTGTGATACTAAGATAAAAAAAAAGGCTGTTGTTATTTTGTGATGGCTGCTTTGACCTTGGTTCCCTAAATAGCTAGGGATGGCAGATACCAGATAGTACCTGTGTTCCCCTAAACTTTATTGACTGATGCTTAAACACACTGTTGAATATTTGGCACCAGGGAGGGGAGAGAGAGTTGTTTTGGTATACTTCAATTTTGTATAATTTTGCAGTATTTTTGAGCTTCACTTGCTGATGATGAAATTCCTCATTTTAGTGTAGACATCCTGTTTTCTTTTAAGATTTTTCCTATTAATAATGAATCTGAAAGATTTTGTTCTCATTTTTGCCATCACAAAGATGCAGAAATGGAATTTATAAAGAGATACAGTGATGCATTTTCAAATTACATACTCAGATTATTTGTTCATTTGGAATAGAATATGTTGCTCATAAATGAGTATGGTTTGGGGTGGAAAATGTAAAGCATTTTTCAACACTGGTTTGAATACATATTTTTTCAATCTTTGGGTTAATTTGTATATTGAAATATATGAATAGTTCAAGGGAATGAATAATATCCCAGGTGATTTAATCTGTTGTTTGCCACAGAGGCAATGTGTTAAATTTTGAGAAAAAGTAGAATATATATATTTTTAGTAGATGAGCTCCTGAAAGGTTTAAAAGTTGTTTTTTCCTACTTAAAAAGGAAAATTAATCACCTTAGGTATATCTTGGGTTTATTAAATAGTGGTTTCAAAAATCTTGTAGTGATCAGTTATTCAGTGTAATACTTCATATAAGGAGCAGTAGAAGAAGAGGAAGGTGACAGTTAATAAGTTCTAAGTGTCAACCGTGTGGGAGACTATTTTTGCCCTGCCTTTGAGTATCTAATTTATTATTATTTTTTTAATGTGAACAGACTAAACCACACCAACCTCTTTTCCTCAAAATATTAGCCTCCTTCACTTGCAATGAAGCAGCTTAATGGTTTTTTCATATTTTAATACAAGTACCTGATTACACCTTTTAATTTGGAAGAGCTCAGAGTCCTTGTCTGTAAGAAAAGAAAACACTTCCAGGAGAATTTGAAAGAACATACTGACCTCACAACTACTATCTGAACAGTGCAGATCTCAATGGTCCTTTAACAGCACGTTCCCTTAAACTATATGCCCGTGTCATTTATCTCTTTTCAGCTGCCTCTGTAGCTTAGTTTAGCTCATGGACATTGAGAATCTCACCACATAATCCCCAAAAGACAATCTTTGTATTTGTTATCTTTCTAGGCACAGAGTTTTATCTCCTGTGAACCCATTTGATACGGGTTTCTGGTCCTTGTGTGAGTGATATACCACGTGATGCCCTTGTAGATATTTGCATGGAGGACTGTGAGCATGCTGTTTTTGTTGGTGTGCTGTATTTTAGATATTTTAGACCATTTTTTTTCTTTTTTTCCCAGTACTTAAAGCTATTGAAAAGTGTAAGCACAGTAAAAAATAGAAAAATGTTTTAATAATTATCATAGACGGAAAGGAGGATGAAATCTACTGACTTTCATTACCTGATGATAAGAAGATCTATTTAAATTCATAAGTAATGCTGTAGGTGTTTTTTTGCATTTTTTTTTGGGGGGGGTGGAGGTTTTTGCATAATGCTAGTTTTAGAATGCTTATTATGTTTAATTTTGACAAGTTTTATGTTCTGATTTGAGACTTTGGTATCTGTTCAGACAAAAATATTCTCTTTCGACTTCTTCAGACAGATGGTTGTCCTGTACAGTATGTGCAAGGATGTTCTTTTCTCAGGGACTGACTTTCAGCTTTGACTGTTAAGAGTTTGGGATTATGTTCATTTTCACTCTCAGATTCAGATGCTGATGTAGCCCCGGGAGAGCAGTCTTCTGGTTATCACTAGAGGCAGTAAATGAAATCTGTGAGATAGAAGAAGTAGGTCATGGTTTATTTCTGGTTTTGGGTTTATCACTAAGTGGAGTAATAGAAAAGTCAATGGGTATTGAAACCTCAGGGCATCATTTGTTGATACTGATACTGTCATGAGGTGGAGTTTGACAGGTCACTGATTGAATATTTGCATGATTGGATTTCATGAGAAAAGAGATGATGATGATGTTTCAACTTAAATTTCTAGTCAAATAGAAGGGAGGGTTGCCTTTGACTTTATTTCCCCCTATGTAGACATGGAATTGATTTTAGTTTCTTTGTCTCTCAAGAATTTACTTTTTAATAGAGATCACCTTTTTAATGACTTGGTAAATTCTAGGAAAAATACATTAGAAATCACTTAAAAAACCTATCACTTTTTACAACTTAAGAGATCTTATTTACAGATCTCTTACAAAAAAGTAAAAACCTTCCCAGACTGCTGAAATGAGCACCTGGTACAAATTTGTTGTTTATTTGGTGATACAAATAAATGTGAGTGAGCCATCTGAACAACCAGCCGTCGTCTACAAGTCCTGAGGCACAAAACATGTCCCATTGAATCAAAATTGATGCATAATAGTGTTATTAAAATATTTTACTTAAAGTTTATGTTCCTTTTAAGTATTTGTGTGGAAGATTTGGAAATCAACCTGTGTTTTTTTAATAAAATGGATTAGCTTCCCTTTTATTAAAAAAACACAAGTTGATTTCCAAATAGGTTTGATATTTCACCTCCTTAGAAATACTTCTGCCCTACTGAGAGCTGAGAAAGTAAATTCTTTTTTTAGAGTTTACAGTGTTTGTGGGTTCCTGTAGAATTTAGCAAGAAGTACTGCAACATTTTCTAGAAAAACATTAATAAAAACTAGCTGACAGAAAAAAAAAGTTATAATGAGTTATTCCAGTCTTTGTCATAGTGATACTTTAGTGTTTCACTTTAATTTAGGAAGACAAAAATGTAAGGAAAAGATGATCAGAGGAGTATTTGACAAATATGCTTTCACATACTAAATTTTTAGGTGTGCAAAAGATAATAATCATACATCTACTCATTTTAGATAAATATGAATATATATTAATGATTTCAAAATTTAAGTCCTTCCAGTTTTTATCATTTAGAACTTCTAAGTATTTTGATTTGGCATTTTCCATCTGCTGATGCAGGTAGTATTCGTCTCAGATGAACAGATATATTTTCACCAAATTATATTGTCATTTAGCAATGAGAGTATTTACTAATATGTACTGGGTTTGCAAGGCCAGGGTTACTAGTGGGGGGCCACAAGGGCAGCTTCTGTGAGAAGCTGCCAGAACCTTCCTCTGTGTCCAAGAGAGCCAATGCCAATTGGCTCCAAGTCGGACCCACTGCTGGCCATGGCCGAGCCCATCAGCGGCTCTTCGTTAACCTCCTCTGATTTGACTGGTAATAAATAAAGCTGATTTCCCCAGGTTGAATCTGTTTTTCCTGTGATAGTAATTGGTGAATGATCTATCCCTGATCTTGTTCCATGTACCTTTCATTCTGTTTTCTCACCCCTGTCCAGCTGAGGAGGGGACAGAGTCAACCCACCACATAAACTAACCTCTACCAGCTGATTTTCTGTCTGATCATCCAAAGTGATCTTAGAATTAAAAGATAATAATGAAAGCTTGTTTGAGTGGGAAAAAACATTTTGGGTTTGGTGGGGGAGGGGTTGGGTTGTGGTTTTGTTGTTGTTTTTGTTTTGGGTTGGGTGGTTGGTTGGTTTTGGCTTTTTGTTTTTCTCCCTTGTATTTGTTTGTTTGCTTTTTAAAAAAGACTTCTGGATTCTTCTTATCCTGTATTCCAGCATAGAGAGCAAGCAGATTCAGATAATTTATGTATTCTGAACCATAAGAGAGTGGTGAAGCAATGTTGGTTTGCATTCTTGTAGTTGGTTTTTTTTATTTGTTTACATATTTTTGGATATGTATATCTGAGTTAATATTTTATGCTTGCTGTAAAAATATTATTTTGTCATACTGTTAAGGTAGAAATTGTCAGTTACTAGAAGTCACATATTGCAGTATTAATGTAGTGGTTACAAAGACAGAAATTTGGTATTTGGTATTTTCATCACACATAAATGGCAAGAGATTAAAATACACATGCTTCCTAATAAAACTGAGCATGTCAGCATGGTAGTGTGCTTTGTTTTAAGCTAACCTGCTGCTTTGAAAAGTTGTGGAAAATTATCCCTTAATGTAATTTGCTTTGTTTTAAATAAAATAATAGGATTATTGGTTAAAATCTTATGTTACTGATATTTTCGTTTCTCTTCAGTCTGAGACTAGTTATGATTTGTAGTTACAATTTCTGTTTCATAATGAAAACTGTTGCTCTGCCTCAAAAATTGGAAGAGTGCAGACTCTGCAGTGGTTTGTTAAATGCTGGTCTGCCACATACAGCTATCACAATTGGCTTTAATATGTAGCCCTATTTCTGGCCTTTCTTGTACAGTATCTGATGAAACAATTTTTCCATGTTTCCTTCAGGAAACATTTAACCTGAGGTTCAGCCTGTCTTCTTTGCTCTCCTGTAAGGCATCAGTAAATAACTTGGACCTACTTCTTGCCCCACTGGTAATTCAGGCTGTGGGAGGGTATGAGAAAGCTTTCAATAGACAAGATGAAATCTGGGAGGTGTTTCAGAAGAGGGCACACCAGGTGCTTTGTTCTTAAGGTGCCTGTGGGATCTACATTTTGCTGTAGTAGAGCATAGGGCATATTCCTGGGATGCTACTTTAGTCGAACATGAAGTGGTAGTTTTTCATCCTGAAAGTACAGTTCTTTAATATTTGTGGAAGTCTCAACTCCTTCAAATGCAGCAAAAAGCATGTCCTTCCAAAAATGTGGAGGTTTTTTTTTATACCTTATGTGTGAATAGCATTCAATTTGAGTCATTCTCAAGTCATGCCATGCAAAGTTTATGCCTTGGCTCCTTCTGGCCATTCTGTCTGTAGGAAGGAGTGGCTGGACTGCCAGGGAAGAGGCACCCGAGCAGAGTGGCCAGGAGCCCCACAGGGTGGGTGGCCAGGCTGCCGGAGCAACACAACCTGCCTCTGGAGGAGGGGCTGGAGTCTCCTCGTACCTGATACCAAGTGTTTCTTACATGGAATCACTTCCATTCTTTAAAATTTGTTTCCTTTTCATTATGATTGTCTCATTCATGTGAAATGAATCTTAACTTGTGTGCACCTATTTCCACTTGTTGGATTTTTGGGGAAATTGACTGAAAGGGGATGCCAAGTGAGATACTCGAGGCCCTGTGGATCTGCCTAACTTTCTCCTCTGGTCTCAGTGGGTTCAGCCTCCCATAAGGTTAGAGTGTAGTTATACCTTTCCTTAAATTTCCTGTGCTCAGAGCAACAAATAACCAACACTGTTCCAATGGCAGCTTTCCAGTAGTGCCATGAAAGAAAAATTCCTTCAGGGTGAAAACTCTTCTCTAATGGTTGCCATAGAAACAGAGAACCACATGATTATATGGATTAATATCTCAGCTACATCTAAATGTTCTGCAACCTTCTCTGCCTTATAATTTAGGAGAACCATTGATTCTCTAACCATTAGTGCTTTCAGCTCCATTATAGCTTAGATTTGGGCCAAACCTTTAATGCAGAAAAATAGCTATCTATTTAAATAAATGCTTTGATTTGAGTCCTGCTGGCTGTTCATGGTTTAGTAGGCAACGTTGTTTTTCTGTTGTTGTTGCATAAGGTTCATTTTATAGTTCAATTTAATATAATCAATGTTTCAAATACTGTACTAATATCCAAGGGATATTACTACTTTTTTGCCTATCATTGCCCCTGTGACATTTCTGGTAAAAAAGATTCCTCAAGAATATTCTAGAGGATCAGTAAAGCAGGAGATACAGCTAAATCGGTCATAATTGCCTCAATATGCTGCTTGTTATTACTGGAGGCAAATTACTCCTTTGCATTCTGGTCAGGTAGATGAATAACAGTGCAGTGTTGGAATGTCAAATTCCTCCATCCAAGAGAGAATTCAACTGTTTGTTTGGAAAATGTCAGGTTTAACTTGACTTAATGGTTTATCTTTATTTAAAAAAAGTATTATACTAAATCTAATTTTTTTTAAATGTTGTATAACTTCATGACCACTAGGAGCAAAATTACTGATCTTTTGAATGTCTTCATTTCTGTGGAGCCACTAACATTAAATTATCTAAAGATTATTTTAGTTTGATCAATTTCTATGTGGGACAGGGTTTAGACAGCATATTTTTATTTCATTCTGATGCAGGGATTTTTCACTTTGGTCAATAGCGATGTAAATGTACTCTTATACTGAAAGAAAAAATTATATAAAAAGACAAACTCTATTCTTGTCATATCTAAGTAATATCTAAGTTTTGTTTTATAATTGGATTTATTTATTTAAGTGTTGTCTGGATTTACACTGAGGACTGCAGTGTTTCCATTGGCCATGCCAGCTCTTAGCCTGCGCACTCGTCTCCAAAAAGAGCCTAGTGAGTGAGTTGTCGTAGTTTGGTGCATAAGTCAGCTTAAAGTTGAAAGAAATTACTTCAAGAATTTTCTCTCAATATAAGTTTATTTTGCTGTTAACTGAAAACATATCTTGATTCCTGTTACTCTTCCTAGTTCTAATAGGCATCCTATTTTGGGGTTTTACCATGGAAAGACTAATACGACTGTCTGTTGTGTTTGAAGTGACATTTTATTATTAAAAATTTATTGTCTTGTAAAGATGTGACTGTGGATGGAAGTCAGTGTCTGCAGAGAAGGTAGTCTGGGCCAGACAGCAAGCTCTTTTTTATCTTGAGAACAATACATATGGTAATGGAATGTGCACAGTGCACAGTGACCTTGGTGTGGGCATCCAGATGTATAGATATATTTATAAATATACATCTGGATATGAACTATAGATATATAGTTCTTAGTTGACAGTGTTCATTATTTGTAATGACATTGAAGTTAGTAATTCAAATGTTAGCTGCTTTTTCGTATGAGTGAAGAATTCATGTTGCCACTGGTATGTGTGTATTCATGAATGCACGCATATGACAATTGCATGCTTATTATTGTATGAGAATTGCATGCTTATTGTTTCCAGATGCTGTATAGCTTTAAGTCTATCTCAGCACTGCCAGCCAGAGCATCTCCATTTTTGTGCTGATGGTACCGAGGCAAGGTGGATGCCAAAGTCAATATGCTGAAACCACATTGAGATAATATTCAAAATTTTAATGGGTAAAAAGATCATCTTAAATTCTGTGTGGCTAGATTTGCTGCTAATCTGAAATGGTGTGTGCAACTCCTCTCATGAACACATGAGATTAGACAAAAATCTGAGACCAAAGAAAAAGATGAGTTTTTAAATGGAAGAAAGAATAAGTTCCACAAATATTAATTAAATTTAAGCGGAAGGTGCTGCCAATTCTCAGGTAGAATCAGAAGCTATTAATTGCAGGATTTTTGAAATACTGTTTCTGCCTAATATGTAAATGTTAGGAGTAATATTCAGCATTCATACCTCTTGCTGGAGTTGATCTTAAGAAGGCTTGCCTTCTAACTGTACTATGTTAATTAAGAGAGCAGTGTTCAGTTGCCTAGGATTTCTTGCTGGGACATGCAGAAACAATCCTGGACATAGTTCAGGAGTTAATACAGTCCCAAACCATTTCCCGGCAGAGATTGTGTGTTTGCTTAGCTCTGCTGTATAAAGTTGCAGTAGTGTGGATATGGGCTATGGCAGTGGAACTCTATGTCAGGTAATATGGTTCAGAGCATCTTTAATTTCTAGAGTAGACATAGCTGTAAAATATAGATTAACTTGAAAAACATATCAAAGTTAAAAAAAATTGCCAAGTATTGTATGGATTGCCCAGATATTTAGCAAAAGTGAAACCTGTGTATAAAGGTCTTGAAAATCTAGTTTTATCAATGTTTTTCTCTCATCCCTCCGAACAATACGTTACATTTTCTTGTCTTTTACTCTGAAAAGCTTTTATTGGTAACTAGGCCCTACATTATTTTACAGAAGGTGTTTCTTTGTGTTTGTTGGCTTATAAATGCATATGTAATATAATGGGCTGTCTGTGATTGCTTCAAGTTAAGGGCTGAGACAGAGAAATATTTTCTCTATTTCCAGACAAAATGTCTGAGCCTGAGGTGAGTGTGGATTCATCTGTGCCAACAACCTAATCACATTTTTCTTTGGGAGTTTGTTCTGAAGCTGAAATGGTTGGAGTGACTTACTATGGATTGACAGATGACAACAGCAGTTGATCTTTCCCATGGCAGATCCTCTTGTGAATAGGAGAACTTATTTTCTGATTCAAAAGGAAGAAGTGTTTTTGAGAAATTTACTTTTTGAGTTGTACTTGTGCTTCTGACCTAACCACCTCTTATAATTACTCAAAGATTCTGCCAAAGTGGTTTACAGACTCACGGCACATAATGAAGTGTGGTATCAAAGCATGAGACAAACTGAAAATGTGTATCACACAAACATACATTTTGACAAATTGAGATGAGTAGTAAAGTTCCAATATCAGGGGAACTGCAGTGCATACAAGGAAACACTTCAAGAGTGGTCCTTTACAAGAAAAAGATGTGATAGTTGATTTAAGAGGCTCTATCCAAGGACAAACAGGAGCCATATGGATGGATCTAACTGTACTGATCACGTTGTTTTCAGTATTTAAAATCAATGAGTTTTACGGCCAAATATACACTTAGCATTTGTAATGATGACAAAATGGCACATCCCCAGCTATGAGAAAAAAAGAATGGCCACCTTCTGATCTGTATGGACCACATCTCTTTATTTTCAACACAGTCACAGAGTGCATCAAGCATCCTTAATATTATCCAGCTCAGGTGGAGTGTAGATCACTGACCACATGCTGGTCATAAAATAGGGTTACTCATCATAATTTAATTCCGCTTCAATTTCTTCTTCATCCCTCCACACTCCCACAGCCCCCTCCCCCCTTCCCTCAGTTCTCTAATTTAGTAAATCAGTAATTTATTTCACGGTCTGTCATTCATTCTGGTTACTATCCTGGAAATGTATAGCTCCTAGAGAGCTACAGGTGGTGATCCCTTAGATTTAGGAAGTTGTCATCCTAGTTTTGGGAAAAAAATTCTAAACAAACTAAAGCCCATGGAAACTCAGGAGAATATAGGTGCATAACAGCAGGTGCCTTTTCCACTGTCAGAAATATTATTGATGGCATTCATAAACCTGCATGGCCTAACTTTAAATTTGCTTAATTGGGTTAATTGCTGAGAAGACAGTCTAGGAGAATGGGGCTCAACAATAGCTGCAAAATATGCCTGGGCTTCTAAACAAATTCTTGAGCAATTAACCAACAATTTCTTCTGTGCTGCCACATTGATATAACCATCAACACTGCACCTAGATAGTGTAAATATGCTGCAATTATAATTTTGCACAAAACACATAAGTAGTTTTAGAAATGATAGCATAAAATTGAAACATTAGTTTGTTATAAGGATGTCTTTTAGCCAAAGCAGTTGGCACTGTTTTTGCTAACACTTCTGTTTTGTCTTCATCTTCAGGATAGCAACTGCAGTAGCTGGGACAGAACTGCGCAGAGATCTTGGTGGCATACACTAGTATTAAGGAGCAGACATCCTATTAGTCAGCATAATTTTGTCTAGGAAAAGTTATAGGAAGCTACAAATGGACATTTTGGGATAATGAGGTTCCAGACTTTCTCGTTAGTTCATACAAGCTTCCCCCAATAACATATACCTCTCCTTCATGTGTCTGTGGAGCGGTTTTATTTTTTTCCCCATTCAGTTGAGGGTAAATAATTCCCATATCCCATTAAACTGTTCACCTTCATTGTTAATTGTACAAATTAGGTGTTCATTTGAAAGCAGTGTCAGCATACAAGTGTCATAAAGTAGGTCACACTAACTTTTACACTTTTCTAGGATAAAAATAGGTTCTGAAGCAATGACCTTGAAGCATATGTTTGAGCAAAAACTACTCAGAAAGGCCTAATGCAACTGGTACAAAACAAAAAAAATGCATTTTTGGTCCTGGGGAAGTTATTCCAGAATGTAACATTTATTTTAAGTGAAAGCACTAGCATTTAAAACAGGCAAAACGTATTCATGGAAAATCCCTGAAGATCCCTAAAGATCCCATTTGCTCACAACAGATAGTGGATGAAGAATGAAAAAGGGTGGGAAAGTCAAAGAGGATAAGAAAAAAGGCAGCAATGATGGACATTCTTAGTGTATTAGTTCCTGTTAATTTCATCGGTTGTACTAGATGCCCTGCTTTATTGGTGAAGTGTCAATATTTGATTATTTTGTGAACTGGTTGATGTTTATTGTGCTTTCTGAACTGAGAAGAGGTGTCAAAAAAACCTTAGCCTTGCTATGTATTTAATTTCTGTACCATTTATTGGTGTTCCTGCAGAGTCGTAGTAAAGTGGAACATTAGATTACCTAATTAAGTATTTCAGAGGGATATGTGCTAAAATAAAACTGAAAAGTGGTAGCAGTTTTCTTTTCTTAGTAGTTATAAATGTGTAAAATATAGAAGACAACTTCTAGCCTATACTTGAATAGGATTTATTTTAGGAGTGTTATTTACAGTCTGCATCATCAGGGGAACTCTTTCAGTGATTTCTTTCAGAACTGTATGAAGCCCAGTAATAACTGAACCACTTACAAACTCCCAGCACTTTGTCAATTATCTATTTTTTATGTGGCCTTTAGTCTTTAACTGGCAGGGGAGTAGTGGTTAACCCTTCTAGAAATTTGATTTTCCAGTGAGTTGCATGCAGCAGTCATGGCACAGCATGGCTCTCAGAGGACTCTGTGACATTTGTTTGCCAGCAGTGATAATATCGTCCATTGTAGTTGTGCTGACAATCAGCAGTGCCATTATGGATTTATCTGGTACTGTAGAAATGTGTGGCACATTGACAACTGCAAAAATGATTTAATTTTGGTTCCATACAGGCATACAGCTAAGTGCTTATTAATAAAGCAACATTTGTAAAGTAAATATTATGATGACTTAGTGCGCACACAAAAGTGTAATTCATGTTTCTTGGAAATGAATGATGAATTAGGAATTTTATCACAGAACAAAAAACATTAGAAAATTAGAAGATACAGGTAGATGAATATGACTAATGCTTTTGTTGATTTAATACAATTTGAAGTTTGCTAATCTGGTGAGTATGTGATTATTTCCTTCAACTAAATAAAGCTTAATTAATTGCATTTAATACTCCATAAATCTATTAAATGAAAGAGCCTTAGGATTTTCTCAACAGAGAAGAAATATGATGTGTTGTGTTTTGAAATGTATTACTTAAATAGCATTAATCCTAAGGTTATTGTGAAATTTAAGTCATTGAATGGGCCCTGTTAAGCAGGAGGAGTGTGTGTGCATGTATGGAAGTATATTCATGTGAACATGTGAAATCATGAATTAGAAAAAGGAGACCTTATAGCTCCACAGAATCACGGAATATTCTGAGTTGGAAAGGACCCACAAGGATCATCAAGTTCAACTCTCTCTACAACTATGTGAAAGGCTATATAGCCATATGAAAAGTCTCCAAATTCATTTAAATATCATATGAAATAATAAATGTTAATTTTATTAAGAAATTATGTAATATTTAGTGTAGTCTGTATAATTAATGTAATCTATACTGTATGAATAGAACTAATACCAAAAAACCTGGATTTTTTTTTAAAGTAATTTTAAAATTAATTATAATGTTGTCTTACTTTACATTTTTATTGTTTATTTATCATATATGATCAATATATGATTGGTTTCTTTCCATATAAGATTGCCATGAAGTGTAATAAATATTGGCAAAAGCTTCAAGAGCCTTAGATGTAAGAGACTACAGAAGTATGGAGATGAAGTGTTAGATAGAGGTACAGCTCAAAAGTCATATGGAGAGAGGCTTTTCATTCAACATTGTTCAGGAAACCACTTCGTTAAAACAATTTCCCATTTTTCTTTCTATTGGCAGTTTTCCAGTAGATAAACAAACAGTGACAGTATGGAGTATTCTCAGCATAGTACAATTAGTGTGAGACAGCAAATACCAAAATAAAAGTAGATTCTTACAGAGTATCTAGACAAAGCCTCTAACCCAAGTTATTTAAAGTTTTGTTCTTGGCACAATGTTACAGTTAACAATGAGTTGTAGCAGCTCTTAAGTTTTCAAAATAGAATCAGATGAATTCATGAATTTCATCCAAGTTCTTGGAAGAACATTAGAGTTCTTTAGACTTGAACTACCTAATTCAGTAATCTAATGAGCGAGGAAAAGCCTTCATGCTGTAAAAACTACTAAGTAAGCTACGTGAATCCAAATCAAGTTGTTTTATGTTCCGCTGCTGTGAATTCACTTGACTTCTCCAGTGTTCATTTACCTCCAGCTTTCCATGCCTACTAAATGTTTTCATATGCTTAACTGCTAGAAAGCTGCAGTCAGGTAGGTACCTGATCTGTATTTGCTTTCCTTTTAGACATAGCCTTGCTCATTAAATTTGATCTCTTGAGAATAATATTCTGTAAACAGGTTGGAAACAAATTGTGTTAAGTCCTTGGAAATGTGAAGTATTTTTACCCTGTCTAACTGGGAAAGTAAGAAAAGCTTACTTCACTGATTATACAGAGATTCCTTTCCATAACTAGTTCACTTAGCTGATTTTATCATCCTCTTAAAAGGCAAAAGAGTTGTGTCAGCTGAGTCTGAAATGCAAAGAATTTTGGTTTTGGTAGGAGCTGAGAAAACCTGGACACTGTCCACAGTACGGAGCCATTGCTGCTTTCTTTCCCTTGCTCGTGGCAGCCCTGCTGCTCTACAGTTCTGTGCTCAGGCCTTGGGAAGTGTGGGGAAATCTGGGACATTTTCGTGATGCCTTAGAAATATTTTGTTGATACTCCTCTAACCCAATGTAGGAATCTAAAAGGTAGATATTTATGTCTGAGTTAATCACTCAGGAGAAGTAGACCTATTTCCATAATGATTCATTTAACCTAGTTCTCTGAACACTCTCTGAGTGTAAATGCCTGAGTGAGACCCCTGTATTTAAAAAATACAAATATCAAAGACTAGGTCAGAGGAATTCCAACCTTTTTTTCACCCTTACGTATTACCAGTTATTAGCCACTTATTAGCCGCTTATCTGCCGGAGACGCAGAACAGAGGAGACGGAGTCAGAGTGTTCAGAGCAAAGGGCGGACCACCTTCGTTTAATTCTTATATACACTTTTAGAAATCACAGTTCATTGGAGAAAATTAACACTTCCGTCTCTAACTACAGTGGTTAAAAGAAATGTCCATCAAAGGATCTGTGTCCATGGGAAAGGAATGTAATACAAGATAATTTTTACAATAACATAGCTATGTTTACAGAATCTCGTCCTTGAAACTGTCTAACAGAGAGAGCTAGCTATTTTTAACAGTGAAAAATGGGCAACACTTATGTTTTGAAATAATCTCTCTCAAGCTACGCAAAGTGGAGATGCATCATAACAATATTCACATTACCCCAGTTTAGCTCAGGTTTGCCGTAAAAGTTAGCTGGGTGACGTTCTTCACTCCTCACTCATGACAAAAGGGAGAGGGGGACTATGCCAGATTGTAATTTAGAACAAGAAACTGAATAGGAAACAGCCTTTCTCCAGAAGAGGGTGGCTGAGGAAGTAAGTTGGTGATAGGAGATGATAAGTGCGCTTAAATATTCCAATGCATTGCTTAAACTGTTCTGTTTATTCAGTTTCCTAGGCTGAAAGTATGCACGAAGGCTTGTGGAGTGACATTTCTGCAATGCTAAGTGTGGCCTGCAGCAGCTATGGCTGGAAAGCTGAAAACATGCTTTTGCTGGTATATTGCATCTGTACATATCTGCAAGATCATTCTATAATTGTGCCTGTCTTGAAGGAACTTTTAGATGGATTTGGTTGTGCTCTTAGTTCTGAAGTGGAATGTAGTAGATTTTCACTTGCAAAAGTATTGCTTCATTTGTTCCCAAGTTCCCCTATACCACAATAAAACAACCAACCAACCAACCAACTCAACACTATTTTTTTTAATGCCTTCTGCAGTTCAATGAAATTTACAATTGTAAGTACATGAAAATGAAAAAGAAAAAGAAAAATGTTTAATTCACTTTGAACATTCAGGAACAATTCAATATGGTTGTATTAAATGAAAAACAGATATTAATATTGTGGCTATTTGAAAAAAATATTGTGAAATGGTATGCTGAAAATAAACACAAATAGACTAGTGTTTCGTGCAATCTGATATTGCATACCAGATCTGTTTCAGCATTAAAAACATAATGTAGTGTGTGTTTGTGTTTTGTTTTGTTTTGTTTTTTCCCAGTCAAAGCAATGATAATTCTTTTGAAAATAATAAAATTCAGTTCCTGGGGCACAAACAGATGCAAAATGTTGTGCAGGTAAAACACAGCTTCAAGTATTAGATGCACACTTTTCACTTTATGTTTAAACATTTAAAACTGTTTATATTCCAAATAATGAATCTGAGGCTAATTTTATAATCATGAAGCATAAAAACCAAAGACCATATTCTCAAATGTCTTCAATTTATATTTGACACAAAACAATATATTGGCAGAAATATTTTTAGAAATTGTTGAGAGCATAAGGGAGGGCAAAAGATCTCTTCAGACATTATATTTCCCATTCTTTTCTGTATTACTACTAATCTTGATGCTCTTGTAGGGCAGCTTACCTATTTGGTAAGCATTTCAGAATATATGTCAATTTGTGTAGCCTGATATTATCTTCTGATAAACTCTTAACACTTTTAATCAAGATCAGCAGGTAGATGACAAACCTGGGTTCACCTTTCATCACACACAAGAATAATCTTAGCAAGTCAACTGTAGAGCGCTTTCTGTAGGCGGCAGTGTAAGTTTCTGATGTTCCACATTCCAAAGGCTGGAGGAGGACAGCTTCATTGGGATTCTCTCTTCCGCTTCTGGATGTGTGAAGAAAAGCTTTCACCAGACCACTGGTGAAAATATTTTTACTTCTGAGATAAAAAGCTGACCTACAGGTGGGTTGTACTTTCCTTAGAAGTGAGTATTAGAAATCAGTGAAGCAGGAGAGTGATTTAATATTTTGATACTGTGATGTCATAAATCAGCTTCTGCTGATATTTTGATTTCAATTTTTAAACTTATTTTCCAAATAAAAGCCAGTGTTTAAATTTACTTCCTGAAATGGTCATCGTCATAATTGTGTAAGTGTGCAATCAGAGTTTTCCTATTTCCTAAATAGATATTATTATAAAAGTCAAATAAATGTGTAATTCTGTTTTAAATCTTTCAAAGTGAGTTCTGTATCATTCCATGAATTCAGAACAGTGAAGCAGTTTGAACTTGATTTTTTCTGATAAGTCCCTAAATGGGAAACTCTTGTCTTTGAAGTCTCTGTTCACATAAATCCTGTGAAGAGTTTCCTACTTGCACATGCCTTTATGTCAGTTTTCCCCGTTGAATCTTCTTTGATAACTGCTTAAGAATGAGAACAAAGATACCACTATGTTCATGTTGGTCACATGTTTGGGAATGATGAGCTGCCGGTGCCAGTGATGGCTTTGTTTTATGTTGATTAGACCATGGCGCCATGCTGTGCAGCGTGTCCTGGCTGTGCTTCGCTGGCTCAGAGCAACGCGCTGTGAGGGACAGGCTTCTGCTCGCACTGCAGACCTCGTAGATGGGAACTGCCTGTGGCTTGCAGTGCACAGAGCTCAGTGGGAAAATGCAACTTTTGATCTTTAAGCCTGAGCATGCTAAATGTTTGATTTTTGGCCTGCTTTGCATGGTGTTTTCAATCACCTTGCTGTGCTGTTTCAGTACTGTTCCCCAACTCAGTTTGGGAGGTCTGGGCGTTGGCAGTCTGGAACATTCTTTTACCACAATCTGCAGCTTCATTGCTGCCCGTCTCTTCTCACTGCCTTTCCTTCTCTGTTTTGTTGACTGAAGATTTCACTTAATGCAAAAGGACATATGACTATTGGTTTTAGCAGTAAGAAGTACTTCTGCTCTGCCAGTCTTTGCTGGCTGGCATTCTTTACATTGTGTGATTATTGAGGTTTAAAATGTGATTCGACTAAGAAAGATGATCAGAATTTTTTCTGTGTGACCTGGTAAAACACTTCCTCACCGCTTTGCTGTGTGTATAGAAGGCTGCTGTACTTGTACTGAAGGTACCATTTTGGATGTACTTCCTACTTTTTTTTTTAAATTTCAAGTATGAGGTGAAAAGAGATCTGTATGATAAATTATTTTAATAATTTTTCACGTGGCACAAATGTTTTCATGTGAGAGTTTTGAACTATTTATTTGTGGAGTGCTTTGAAATTGTACTGAAAATGCAGTAATATAAGTAGATAAGCATACTTATGTATTACAAAAAATACAGTAGGCATAAAAGTACTGTGTTTTATTACAGATACTTTGTCAGTAAATTAACTGGCATTTTAGAGGGAAAATTAAGAATAGCTACTAAACACTGAGTCATTTCAGAGCTCTTGCACTCTTTGCTTTTTATCTGGATTTTTTAGTGTAATTTTATTAGTATGTAAATTCTAGTCTTACAGCATTGATGATCCAGAGTTTCAGGACAATGAAGAACCACTTTTAAAATAAACTCAGATAATTAATAGAATTTACAGTTCTTTGAGATTTCAATTGAATTTTCATTGATATAGTGTTTTGCAGTGAAAAGAATTAAGTTAAAATGTTATTTTTGCAAAGTATTTTCTATTTTTTTTCCTTACTGTGCTTTTTGGAATTTTCCTTTTGAAATCTGAAATAAAATAAATCAAATAGCAATGGTTGAGGGTTTATTTGGCTAAGAAAGTAAATATTGTGTGCTATCTGTTAAAACTGTTCAAGAGTAGGAATTAAAAAAAAAAAATTTGCAGTGCTGTAAAAGGTTGCTTATAACAGAGTAATACATTTTTCTTCATCAGCAGTTTCTTGTGTAGAATTAACAAAAGGCTCCCATCTTACCAAGGTGTCAGGTACCTCAGATTAAATATTATGTACAAATGTACATAATAAACACATAAAAACCTGTTTGCGTTTCTGTTTACTAACATAAGTTAAAACACTGTGCTAACATAAATACAGTATCTGGTTTTGCCCTTTTATTTATTATGGGTTGCTATGATCTACTTTTGCTCATATAATAAAAATTAATGGTAGAATAACATTCTCTGACGTGTTGTCTCTGCTCTAAGAATTTATTAGGTCGTTTCAATTCAGTTTGTGCTCTGAAGGGGTAATGTCATTACTTTATGTTCAATAAGGCTGTTGGATTTTATATAGAACTGACTGCTTTCTAAAACCAGCCTAGTATAATTTTAAAATATGATGTCACTAAGTATGATTCATAATAAATTGAAAAATAAATGGTTTAAAAATTAATATTTATATTTGGTGTTTAAATTTGGTGTGTCCTCAGGGGTTGGTAAGGGATATGAAAAGGGTACAGACTTTCCCAAACTGCATTAACTGTTTTTCTCAGTGGCATGCACAGCATGCACATTACTGGAAAAAATTATTCATATGTATCTTATCTCTTCTGGAATTAAGTGCTAAAATTAGGTAATTTAGCACTTAACTAATTAAACTTCCATCTAGTGTTGAGGGAAATGTACTCCATGGCTATTTTTAGAGTATAACAGATGCTGCAGAGATTGTATACTCAATCACTATAGACATTTTTGTAACTAATCAATTGCTATGAAAATGAGTCAATTTTTAAAATATATTATCAATTGAATGAATTTTCAATATTACTAAATGAGGCAACCAAGTTACTAATTTTTTGTGGTACAAGGGCTTGGTACAAGGATTTTTCTCCCCAGCAAATAGATATGTGCATAAAATTCTTTGCTATCCTACCTTTGCCCACTCAGATGGTGGCATGAAAAACAGTATAGTCTGTGAATTTTAGGAAAGCATTAAGGGGAGCTTTAGAATGAAACTGAGAAAATTAAATTCACTCGTGGGAATAAAAGGTAGCGTCTTCTCTGTGGAATGATCAACTGTGCATGTGTAGTTGCTTGCTAAAACAGGAGATGTGAACATGATGAGTCTGCTGCCTTGGCATTTTTGGTTACCCTTTGGCACTTTGGAGTAGGGTGAATACAACCTTTAATTTGTTGGTGCAGAAAGCTAACAAATCTTTTTATTTATTTGAGTGGATAAACTCAATCTGTAATGATGGAATGTGGCATGGTGTTTATGGGGGCAGGGCTGACGTGACTTTTTTTGGTCACTAAGGTCCTTAGTTCTGTTTCTGTATGAAGGGAACTGAGAGTGTGGAGACGAAACTACACTTGTGGGAAGAGGGAAAGTTGCCTTCATTGGTTTTCTCTCCTGGGAAGCTTTTGAGTCAAATGGAGATCAAAAAAGGCAGGGAATTATGTACAGTCACTGAGAAGCTGGAGGTTTATACCAGTGGCAACATACTTGTTTCATTGAGTTTTCTCATTAGGCTGAGGATACTACCCTGTGTTTACTGCTTCCTGTCCTTTGCTGAAGGGTCAGGATACTATGGCTTGAGTATCTTGTTTTGGATCTCTCTGCTTTGGAAAGAGAACAAATTCCTTGAAGAAATTGTCTTGCTGTTTGGTGTATTATGTAGAATACTGTTTCTGCACTGGTACTTGTTCTGTAGGCTCTCAGTTATTTTAAAATGCAAACTAGGTGTAGCTGATGCCACCATGCTTGCTAAGCATCCAAAACTAGATCTGCAAAGCTACCTCGACAGCCATTCTGGGATATTGACTCCATTGCTGGTTTTGTCATTCTTTTTCTGGTTTTCTGCTTCTCAAAGTGTTTATTGTGCAAATCCAGCAAAGTGTTCATCATCTATTCCCTCATTTTACTCCTTGGAGTGTGTGCACTTTGGAGGGAGCCGTGTTTCCCAGATCTTAAAGACTAACAGTGGACTCTGTCTGAACTGAAGGGTTCAGAGAGAGTCAGCTGTGTCTGCCACCTACAGCTGGCATCTTGTTTTGGCAATGGCTGTTGTCGGAGATGAGCTTGTTTGCAGAGTATTCTTGTCCTGGCTGTGCCTTGCTGTGCCCATATTTCTAGCTGGCCCTGCTGTGGGTTGTGTCATGGCCATGCTCCACTGCTGGCACTCTGGTGTGCTGTGCCTTTACTAGCTGCAGTCAGAAGGTGCTTGCTTTGTGTGTGGTCCTATCTCTTCCTGGGACTAGATGTGTTCGGTTTTGGCTGGAAATTATCGCTGGAGTTCTCACAAAAGTTTCTTTATGTGGGACCAGTTGATAGCTGAACACTATGTCCCCCCAGCTGAAGAGCTGCTCTGTGGGGTCTAGCTGCCTACACCTGAGCTACATTTCTCCTCTTAGTATGTTTGGATTGGTTCTTTATTTTCCAGGTCATGCACCACCTACCAGTTGGTGTCCTGAGTACTGTGCTTTTTCAACTGGCTAACTACTTCTCCCATAAAATAAGTGTGTAGGTGTAGGCAGCCGTGGTTTGGGTTGAGGATGTCTGTCTTTAAGTGTTACATTTGGATAATAACACTGAGTCTTTTGGAGAATGTTTAGTCTTTTACTGCCTGAAGACACGGCAGTTGCACAGCTCCTTCATAGCACTGCTTAACCTGTTGCCAGCTTCCCCTGCCACCTCTCCTTTCTCCTCCACCCCTGAAGCATCTGTATTTGGGGTGCTTGTAGAAGCCCCATCTCAGAGCAGGAACGGGGATTGCACTTCCAGCTGTTTAACACGTGTGGGATGCTGCCAGTTCCTGTTCAGCTGCACATTGTGAGTAATCTTACTGTTGCCACCTCTCCTCTCTATTGGGCTGCTGTTAATCCTGTACCACTTGTTGTTTGGACCACTAGTTATAATTGGTGTTGCTATTGACAAACATGTCAGATTTTTGTAATTTCTTTAGCTTATAAATAAATATTTAAAACCATACATTTACTTTTATTTCTGAAACTAGAGAGACAATCTTGCAGAATTTCATTATACCTGTTGTAGCTGATAGACTGTAACTGTACAAAGCTGTGTATTCACTGGGTCAGTTTCTTCAGTGACCCAAACTCCTTTCCATTCTTCAGCATCATTTTAGTCCATTTGCCTGCTTAAAGCTCCAAGATCTAGGTTCCTGTATCTGATAGTGGTGATTCCTATACGTTATTGAAGCTTTTTGCAAGCGTCAGGGTTTTTTTCTAGAACTGTAAAATTGAGCTCATCCCCTTTCCCCTGTAAAATAGTGATATTATAAAGAGTATAATTATTTATAGATCACTGATCACAATCAAATAAAATCATAGGAGTTAGTTGAGTATAATTCTGGCATCAAATACTACTTCATAATATTTGTTAATTAGCTAAAATAAACATCAGAAAAGTTGATGACCAAAAATCACTACGAAGGAGAATTTTCTACTTCTAAGTGGAAACTACTACTCAGTGAATTCTCTGCTTTCACAGGCAAAAAGAATTTCTGCTCCAAAAACACACTGAGAGAATAATGGCATCCTTTGTACTGTGAGAAGCGATTTTCTTTATTCTTCTATAAATCTGCCTAGCCATCAATAGAGAAGGTCTGGCATCCTCCTTAGTTTGAGCTGGATCTTCTTGTCCTCTGGCTTATATTGGTCTTAGTATTTGGAAGCCCTCACAATGATCTGGATCATTGAGCTGTTGCAGTTAAAAAGAAAACTGGTTTAGAAAAAGTTCATGGTGCTGGTGGCAACCAGTGAGTCATCTAGACATTTAAGCAAATCTTAGTCATCTGAAGGTGTGTGTCCAGTTAAACTACTGATCTGGGCTTTCTCTGTAGCCAGCAGCGAGAAGGAGGCTCCCCCAAAGGGGAGCCATTTTTCCAAATGTTCAACAGTGCAGATGACTAACTTGGATGATGAAGCAGACATCTAGCTCTTTTAGGCAGCACCATTTAGATGAGAGCCTTGTTGTGTCTAAGACTGTCAGCCCTGAACTTTGCATAGTTTTAATATTTTACTTTCTTGAGCAACTCTGATTTCAGCTTTATAAATCTGTAACTCATTCAACTGATCAGCAAGTGACAGAAAAAGGAAATTTGCTTCTGATTTGTGAGAATGGTTTAGAGGTGAAGTTCTGCTTATTGAGCTATTATTCTCTTATACAGCTTTTTAAAAGCAGTGCAATTTTCTTTCACTGAATACAGCTGTCTCCCAAAGGAGCTAATTAAAATGAACATTTTATTAGTGACTACCTAACTTTCATTGCTAGATGCTTTCATATCATATTTTGAGAAAAAATTAATGAAGTAATGTGAGGTAGACATTCTGCTGTTTCAGTCCTCAAGTACACAATCAGAGTGATTTATGATCTGGGGGAAAAAAAGTATTAATAATTCCTGCATTGGCATTCTTCCTGGATTTCTGCTCTGGAATCTTTGTGCCGGTCATCATTTGTCAGTACTACATATATTGAAAAATTTGTTATTATTTTATAGTTGAATAAGAACATATTTTGTCCGGATTATTTAATGCATAAAAACATGTCTAAAGAAACTCGACAAGTTCAGGGAAGATGCAAGTAGCCAGAAAACAATTATTATTTGAATTCCTACCTGATATGTTGTTAATTTTTTACTATCTCTTGCATTTATACTCTGAAATACTGTAATTCTATCTTTATGGCTTTTGATCATAAGTTATTAGTCCATTTTTTACCTGTCATTATTCGTAACTCCTAAAGACAATTTAAGTGAGTGGTTGCATATTGCTACTGTTCTTGAGGAATAATAAATATTAATTTAGCAGTAAGGAGATGATGTTTATTGGGCAGAATAAGAGCTTTTAATGTTGGTAGTTGTCCTCAGAACTTTAAAGGCTTAGCACACTGTTACAAATTGATAGAGAGCTCAACCACTGGGTATTTACTGCATGTTTATCTGCAAATCCAGATAACAAACTGGTTAATTCTAATGTTACTTTATTTCTTTTAGTTGGCTTTAAGAAATAGGAAAAAGAAGAGATATAAATGAGAGCTTTGACTAATAATGGGCTTGGTACTCAAGTCCCAATCCCCGCTTTTATGGAAGGTTTCTAATACAGTGGGCATTTTCTCTGACTAATAATGCATCAGGTTCCTACACTGAATTTCATTCAAACCTTCCCATTCTTTGCAGCCAATATGTACCTAACACATGAATCACAGCCTGAAGGTGCCTGTCTCTCTCCAGTCATTACATAATGAGCCTACATGGTGTGGGGGCTTTTGTAACTTGAATCTCTTTGTGAAGTGCTATAATGAGATGGGATGAATCCTGATTTAAGTATTGCTTTACTTAAATCCTCTGAAGAGGTCAGTCTACTGCATGTGTTCAAAGAATGAACATGTCATGCATTTATATCAGAGCAGACCCATAGCAAAATGCAGTATGATCTCAGCTGATGGGGTTTTTTTGGAAAGAAACAACCTGTTACAGTCAGAGGCTGAGTTATCTGTCTTTTTCTGTAGAGCACTGAGAACCGGAAGACCTGACTTTCAGTCCAATGCAGTTGAGATTTTTCTGCCTCAAGAAAGTTCCCTACATGCTAAGCTAGATGGTGGGAATTTGCATGTGGGGGTACTGAAAAATAATGTGGTATCCCCGAGAAATGTTTTGATTTGAGTTGACATAACTTCTTAATTGTGTCATCATGTGCATTGCTGTTTTCTCCAACATTGGCTGCCACAATATTTAGAGCTAAATGAACTGCTGAAGCCCTCCAGAAGATCTCTGAGCCCCGTTGTGATGGGATGATGGTTCCTGCCTGAGAACTCAAGGTCTCTGTCAGCCAACTGGCACTGAAAATGTTATGCCACATGAATGGCCAGTTGTATGTAAGTCACCACTGATACAACTGGTTACACAGATATATTATTAATCATTGTCCGGATATTCTGAACACTGACTTTAATATTCAGATACAGCAATATAAATACTGAGGTACATTCAGCTTTGAATATAAATGTCAGTATGACAAAGCACTATTGTCTTGCATTAAAGTGCTCTGTTCAGCAGCAATAGTATCTTCTGACAGCAACCTTTTAGATCTACCTTTATGTCTCAGTAACAGGTACTCCTTGCTGTCACTGATTTGAACTACAAAGGTATAGCCTTCATGGACATGGTTTCTGTTGAACACACTATATGATTGTGTGCAAAGCCTTTAATACCCTTTCCATTTCCATAAGACATGCTAGTTTTTCTTTTGTAACTAAAATAGTAAAGGCATGAGAGAAGCTTAAATAAAATGGAAAAAAACCCCAAAACAGTTACATGGGTTCTGAATTCCATGCAAAAGAGCAAATAGCTTTGCCAGCATGAAAAGTGAGAGTCTTGTACCATGTTGTGACAAAATTGGGACCTTTTCTCACTATGACTCACAGTTCTGTATCACTATGCTGAAAGTAGTACATTGCAATTGTATTCCAAATAACAGCCGTTCTAGAGATAAAATTAAAAGATCTCAGTAGAAATCTAATCTGCCCTTGTTTATGTGCAGTAGGACCCACAAGAGTGCAGGGTATTTATAGCACAATTTTCATAATTTTCAGTGTTTGTGGTTTAATTTATCATGAACAACCAAAGATAAATAATATGTAAGTATAATTTTTAAAATTCTTGCTCTCAGATGCAGATGCATATCTAAATTTGCTATTAGATTGTCCATGCTGTTAAATACTTCAAATACTGTATTTTAAACTTATCTTTTTTTATCTTTCTGTTTTCTGGCAAGACATCAAAAGCTTATGAAATTTTATGAACAATTGCCTGTAACTACAGAAAATCTTCAGTGCATGGAGATGGCATTTGTGTTTTCTTGATGTTTCAGATCATCTTTGTGTCTGACTTCCCCATATGTGAAATGGAAATACTGATGTTTCCCTTTCTCTAAAGTGCTTTGATACTGCTGATGGAAAGCACTGTGTGTGAAAGTATGATAGTAGTATCATTATGTCCTCATAAGTCATGGAAGGCATTGCCAGCTTTGATTATTACTGGTTGATATTTTGCTTCACTCAGAGAAAACTGTAGTCATGATTTAATTAATATATATTTCTACAGCAGATATTATCAGCCTACTTCCAATAGGATTCTTTTTTTAAGCTTAATTAGACTAAGACAAAATATATTGACTTTCCTATGTCACTAATTACTGTAAGTTTAAAATACATTAAGAATACTGCTCAGGAGAAGAAAATTAGTACTAATGAGTTAGGTGTATTCAAGGTAATATAAGCTACTTACTGTGCATCACTTTGATTTTCTGCAGGTGGAAGTTTAGAAATCTTAGGTCATTTCTCCACTGGTACATTTTTTCACCTTAAGAAGGTTTTTATTACACTTAGTATTTTGATTAATTTGCTGACTTTGGTTCAGTTATGCATCTTTGATAGATTGGGGCTGAACCACATTTTTTCATCTGTGTTATCTTGATTTTGGGTGTTTGATACTTGAATTCTGTAAATAACTCCACCCAGTTTACAAGGACAATAAGTTCACAGCTTCGGTGTATGTAGATCTTGAATGCAAAACTGTAGCTTAAATCTCTTTTCCAGATTTCTTAGGCATTTGCTAGATTGCAGTAAGAGGTAATTGTTTTAAAAACATCAGGTTCCTATGTTATTTTTGCTTCATTTGCCTTATGTAGATACATGATGCTGATTTCATAATTTAAAAATCTACAGTAACAATCCTATCAATGAAAGTTACTGAATGAGCACTAAATAAAGTCACTTTTTTCATTGCTAATAGTAAACATTGAGGGTAAGACTGAGTGCTTTTTTTAGTTCAGCTTTTTGTTAAAACAGATAAAGGTTATTTTCATCTCCAGCATTTGCTGGCTGGTCACTGTGTTCCATGTCAGAGGGAGCCTTGAATAATCTCTTTGAAGGCAGTATTGAGGCAGAGAATTAGCATTCTCTCCAGCCAGACACCATTGCACACAGGTTGGTTTCTCATTTGTCATGGCACTGTTTTCATTAGGTCAGCTGAAAAAATGCCCTTCTCTCCTTCAGAATGCAAAATGAGCAGAGAATACAGCAAAATGAAATTACAGAAATAAACATTAGATGATGTATGTCAATTAAGCATGAAAGCATCAACATTTACTCTTACAGAAATTTAATAATTTCCTTGAGCATACAAAAAGCAAAACCACAAATGTTTTGTACTGAAGTTACAGTTTACCTTCTTTTTGTGACCTGTAGAAAATAAAGATGAGTTCTGTGTATGCTGTGAGACTGGGCATCAAACTAGACGAGGAAACGAAGAGATAACCTCTTTTGACTCTCTCCATCCCTCCAAAATTACTACTAACACAGATTTGGAAACAGGGAGGATTGACAAAAATTTTGATAGGATCATGCAGAAAGCTAACTAATAGAGCTGTAGTGATTCCTGGAACAACAGTAGTTTTAACTTTCATTATAAAAAAAGTAGCTTCACTCCTACATTTTAGATAAAACAGCAATGCTACAATTCTGTGTTGGTTTTTCTTTTTAATAAAAAACCCCCACTGAAATATGGAAAAGGTTGCAAAAATGTGTCCCTCTGCTAATACCCATATTTAGCCAATCTGCGCTTAAAGAAAATTCACTGCTTCATTAATTTTGTTAAGAGTATTTTGGTTAAGTACTGTACATGCAAGAAAAAAGTACACAGAAATGTAAGATAACTGAGGAAGATCAGATAAAATAAGAAATTAGAAGTGTGTTTCAATTTACATAGGAATAATTCTCTTACATTTAATTTGTCTCAGTATAAAACTTCCAATGTGACCTGAGTTGTTATTTTAAATAAAACAATTCCTAGCTAGAAATTCAGTAACATTTTTCCATTTCTGTCAGAAAAAAAATTATTTTGGTATAGTCTATGCCTTGGACCTGTTCAAACAAAACCAGATTTCTACCACATGCTAGATTTTAATAATATAAATACTTCAGACTTCTAAATTACATAAATAGAGCAGGCAGTTGTCATCCTTGAGAATAACTCTTGCATTCGTCTGGTGGATAGGAAGCTGTTTATTTTGGGTTACACAATTTCCATAATGGAGAAAAAAATTACTGTTTTGCTGTCCTATGTTTATATTGCTGATCAATTCTCTTTGCACAGCAAAGATATGGTTCTGTTTCAGATTTACAATAGGATTTGATCAGTCTCTTCAAGACCAAAGAGAAAATTTCTTTTACTTTACATGTCATTCTTGGGAGTCAGCTGCATGGTTTAATATTCTTGTCCTTCATTTAGCCACAGATTTTGGTTTGGTATTGAAACAAAACAGATGTCCCAAAATGTAAGAGTCAGTGTTTGGGACTGGAAATACACCTGGCTGCAAAATCCTTGGCCATCACTGCCAGCTAGATCTGCCCAAGCTGCGATAACAGCACTGGAAATGAGGGCCTAGAACTGCCAGGGGAAACCTCAAGACCGCATCTTCTTCTCCCTGCCTTATTAGAGAAACAACACTGAGAGAGATAATCCATTTTTATTTAGGAAAAGCTGCCTCAGGGAGCTGTAGACTCCTCGGGTGTGGTGCTGCTCTGGAGTGAAACTCAAGCATGCTCTGCTCTCCTTGGCAAGGCTCTGTGTGTGCTTAGGTATAAGCATTTGCTTGCCTTATTCCTGCTCTCTGAGGCAGTAATCTGTTTGCTGTGTACAAATATGTGAAGAATTCATAATTTTACAATAATAAAATTTGTCTGATCATATGTTTTAAATGCATTGCTCATAAGATACTAGAGGCTTTGCATTTAAAAACAGTCTATTCTAAAGCCTGCTGGCTTCTCCAGGTCATTTCTCAGACTAGGAATGCCAGGTCTAGCCGTGGGGGAAGCAGACTCCAGGGCCTGCCATCAGTAGTCGTGTTTGTTGCTCTGCTCAGTAAAGCCTGATAATTCCAGCGTTGGTTGCATGCCTCTCGGTTGTTACCAAAAAAATTACTGCACCATCAGTTGCAAAGGAAAACCTCCTGAATGAAAGGCTATTGCTAGCTGGAAAAAGAAAGAAAAATTGCTGGTCAATGTACCTTTTCATCAGAAATTGCTACTTTTACCTCCCTGAGGTGTCAGATGGCAGGTTATTGTAAAAAACTCTTGCACCACATTAATGTTGAAGAGGATCTTTGTTTTTTTTTCAGGCCAAGTTGTTGAGTTTTGTGCTTACAGGTATTGTCAAAGAATATGTTTGGCTGCAAGTCATGTTCCAGACCCTGGCATTTGTGACTGCTAAGACCAGTAAACAATCAAATACTGCAGCCACATAGGGTAGATTGAAACAGGACTGAAAAAGGATGTGAGATATGAATTCCCAAAGAGCTTCAGGAATGTTTCAGCTAAGGTTCCCTTGTTTTTCTTCTGGCAGCCAATAACCAAATACCACTTTTGAAGCCTCATACAAAAAGAAAAAATAAATTGCAAAAATGGGAATAAAGTAGATGGCATAAAATCGTGTGTGTGTGTGTATTTTCAGGTTTATTATTCTTAGTGATGCCTGATTATCACACAGCTTGTAGGGTTCTTTCCTTTTGAAAATGTGGTCTTCAGACTATAGAAATAGCATGTGAATGCTGTGTGAAATTCAAATACCAGAGCACTGCATCCACAAGATTCATATAGCTGTCTGGGCTGCTATGTATAATTTGACTGATTTTTTCTAGGCCCTGGTTTCTATATGAAGGAACAACTGAGTTAGGCTGCCTGTGTGAGGCAGTCCGTTTAGTGTACGTACCACTCTGGGTGGCATGAGCGTGCTTTTCTGTTTTAGTATGATACAGGAACTTGGATACTGTGCTGAGTGATTTATCAATTATCTGATATACGTGTTGTAGTAGACTCTGCTGTAGGCACTATGGCAAGAAATGTGAAAATGATCCCTGCCTTACTGATCTTAGGGTACAAGAGTACTGGCACTGGAGGTTGAAGGGGATGGGATGAGGAAGAAAGGTGTGAGTTGGCAAATGTGATGCCAGATCTTCCTGTAGACTGTACTTAGTGTCCTAAGGAGGTGACATACACCATGAATGTATAAAAGGAAAGGGAGAGAAAATAAATCTGTGGGGAAGGGAATGAAACTGGACGTTGGAGGACCAAGGAATCTAGAGAAAATGGTGCTTGTAGCAGCGAATGAATAGTTGTAAAAGCAGGCTTGATTTATGCTGCCTGTCTTTCTTTTCTGCTACTTTATTATTGTTCAATACAATATAAAATTAATCACATACAGATCACTTTACTTGTCCTTAGAGTGTGCATTCTGCAGAATGAATTGAAAGACACATATTTTTAAAGGGTGCACTAATATCAGTGTTCATTTCCTTGATGGAAGCCAGAACGACTCATTTCTAGAGCTACATTTTGAATAAACACAGCTGGGAATATAGAAGATAAGTTCAAATATCAAGAATGAGTCTGTAAGCAGGCAGGAGATGAATACATTTCAGAAGTCTATCTTGAAGATGTAAAATAAAGCAGGCACTTCCATTAGTGGTAATATCAAACAGCTCAGGATTATCCTTTTAAAAAACCACTTCTACACTGCTAAGTTCAATAAGAAAAACGTATTTTCCACAAGTCACTGTTCTGACAACTTTGCCAGAAACATGTATCCTAAAAATGAGTGTGAATTTATTAGGCCCAGTACATTAAAGATAAAAACATCCTTGTATAAACAAATGTTTCTTACCATATGCAGTGGTCTTCAGTGATCTTTGTAATGAAGTCTTGTAACCCATTTTACCCGGTGATTGCACCTCAGCTTGTTCTTGCCATGGTGAAGACAAAAAGCACAAGCTATGATTTCCATCTTGTCCTCAAAGTCCTGGCAGATGAAATTTAAAGCTGAAGAGGGCTGGAAACAAAATATTTTTTGTTAAACTGGGCAAACCAGACATTTTCCCATGGTTTTTCAGAATCCACAAATTCATTTGACAGTGGCTAATCGCTCTTCAATGCTGATGATGCTTAGAATATCTTGTACACCTTAACAATGTAAAAGTGCACCCTGTGCCCCCTTTCAATGCTCTGGCTTCAGCAGACGACCCCAGGTGTAGTTGTGTGTAAGTAGTGCGGGTAGCGTGCAACAGGGCATTCTCGAAGGCATCTTGGTTTGAGTGGGAGCTGCTAAATTGCCCGAGCTCTCTACCTCTTGCAAGTAGATCTTCTCTAGACACAGTGATACAAAATACTGGAGCTTTGTACAAAGCTTTGTAACAGATACCTGTTAGTTAAAAAAACCTATGCTTTAATAAGGAGTGTAACAAAACATTGTTGCTCCTTGAAAGGCTTTTCTTCAGTTAGTCTTCACATAAATTCCATTCACTGCCCTTTTTAAAAAAAAAAACAACCCAACCTTTTATAACCAACTAATAAGGTAGTGTTTTTAGATTATGTTGTTGGAATATAAAGTATAATATTTAATTTGATGAACAATAAGAAGTAAAAGCATATTAATAAATAACGAGTGATACATGTCTGATATGTTTCCTCCTGTCTCCATCCACTAGGGTATTTTTTTAGCAGAAATGTCTAACTGCCACATTATTATGTAGAATCTCATTAAAGGAATGTCTTCACATAAATTGTACATTGGAGATTTAAATGAAAATATGGGGAAAAAAAAAAGATGGATGTTAAACCATAGCTTGGCTTTTTAAAGCAATGTAGGTTTCCTCTACCTTAGCAGAGAAAAATAAAACCAAAAATAATGGAAATAAATCTTCCTTCATTTCAAAATGAAAGTATGTACACAGGCAAACTGCCTAAATTGTTTTTGCTGTTGAAGAGCATATGATGGTTAATCCTGGAGCCATGACCAGCCTGTGAATTCCACCATGTCATACAGTTCAGTCTCAGTAGGTGAGAAACTGATGGTCTGAAGTGCAATGAGCTGATGATTCTTTCTTCTCTGCTTGACTCTCTCAAACTTGATGTGTTTTGAAAAAATGGCAGCATGGTCCAGTGGATTTCATTTTTATGTACACATTCTTTTGCAGTGACAACAAGGAGCTGAACACTATTTTCATGATGTAATTTCAAAGTACTTGATATAAATGGAAGAAAAATAAATCTTGTTCACATTTTCCTTCATGTAGTCTCTGGTGTAGTTGTGATGTAGTAGAACTGTCATATGACTGCCAGAACCAGCCCTACAATTCAGCCTGTTGGTATATATAATGTAGATTTTGTTAGGGCTAATTTGGGCAATGTCAGTGGCCTGCTATAAAAAAAACTTGTGATTGCTGAAGCACAGAACATCTGTAGGAGGTCTGGAGTAGCATTTGCTCCTCTAAAGAGCAATGAAAAATAGTTCAGAAACCAAAGAATTTGACCCCCACTTTGATGTGAAAAGGGAGTGGAGAAAGAAGGACTTTAATCCCTCAAATGTGATTCACCATCCATGTGTCTATATTTAGCACAATTTGGGACTTGTGTCTCTCTCTTTTGCAGAGATGGCTGGCTGCCAATGTCAGCAAAAATCAGTGTAATTCTCCCTCTGGGAAGGCACCTGTGCTCTAGGGTGTAGGGTCCTGTACATTCTGCTGCACTTCCATGCAAAGCTGCACCTCTCAGTGTTATCAGCCCTTCTTCCTCTCCCTGTGCTAGAAAGGATTTAGAAATATGGTAACTGCCCAGGGGCTTTATAGGCTGTTCTTGCCCTGTCCTAAGTTCATTTGTATTAGTTCATTTACTGCACACTCAAGTTTTTATTGAATTATTGAGCTTCTATGTGAATAAAAGTCTCTCTGTGAGGGGAGATAATGTGCTATCAACATCTGCTGAAAACTGGGCTCTGTGTTGTATGCCAGAGTCCTGGGAGCTCTTCAGCTGGGGCTGGTTTGGAAAAGCAGCTGTTGCATAAAAAACTAAATGAAACTTCAGCATTTGTCAAGTCTTGTCTGACAAAATTCAGAGATGGACAGTGCATTATTTAGAACATAGACAGTTCCTTTTAGCAATTAATATTGTTCTGTGCTGACTGTATTCTTGTTACTATTTATTCCCTGCATTCATGGGGGTTTTTTTGCAAGGTAATGAGTGGTCTAAAACAGGAAACTTTTCTTCAGCAATCTGCAAACTGATGGAGCAGTCAAAGATGTAGAGCAATCATTTTTGTAGAAAATACTGAAGAAAAAGTACATTCTCAGTCTCTAGTGACAAGTAAGCATCTGTTTTTCCCTTTGCGTTAAAAGACGTTACAAGGTGACAGGAGACATTACTGCTCCTTTAATAAAAATGCTGTTGAAAAGTGCTAGTGAGCTTCTTCCTAGATTCCTGCTTTCTCCACTTGGCATTCTGTGGTGCTACACCATCCAATTTATTTCGAAGGCCTCTGCAACACAAACAAAACATACAGCCAAGCATACCACAAATTCATATAAAAGTGAGGATCTGTAGAGTAGGTGTTAAAGTTACAGGCAATTTTTACTGACTTTCTATTGGCATTGTCTCTACTTTAACTCAGGAAAGAAATAGCTTCTCTTATAATTTCTGGAAAACGTTCAGGGAAGGGTGCAGGGTTAGTAACTGAGAAAAACATCATAATAGTTTGTCTCCTTGAGTTGGGAGATACAGTGGATTTTGTTGCCCATAGTGGAAGATTTTTCTTGCGAAGTAAATAGCAGCAGAAATAAAACAAAACAAAAACCAAAACAACAACAACAACAACAAAAAAAACACACATAGAAAGGGATGTTTTTCCAATCTGTTTTTCAGGATGAAAAATGGAAATAAATACTGAAATATTTCTAACCAAGGCGTATCTGCCTTATCTTCTGCTTCTGTTTTCACTGAAGAAAAGTAGGTTTTATTTTTTATTTAATTCAAATTCTAAGGGTCCTAATTAAAATTCTTTGAGCAGAAACAGTTTTATTTATATATATTTAAACTGAGGGAGGAGTTAAAATGCAGACTGTTAGGCATCTCTTGGATGGCCAAGAACTTGCAATTAAAAGGTGTGAGAAATAATTTAGCATGTATTGGGGAACTGTATAAGAGCAATTTTTATAAATTTCTGTAAAACACAGGAGACTTCTTATACAATTTTGTGAAGGTTCAAATTGGCAGCTAAGCTAGTTAAACACTCTGCATTTAGAGCATCCAAAAAGACACTGCTGTAAAGCTTTCTATTATTCCTCAGTGTTCACAGATGCTTTCAGATGTTTAGTTAGATCTGTCAAAAGTGCAATACAGTCAAACTCCCATCTACAGTTATAATCTCAAGGGGGATTTTCAAGACAGTCTTTGCTATAAGCAGTATTTGAGATGAAGGAATAAAAAGAAAAGTTTTTGAGAGTAAAGCAACTTTAGAAAAATCTTCAGATATTTTCCTTTATCAGTTCCAAATCACTCATGATGAACATAACAGGTTCTCTTTTGGGGCAGATGGAATTTTGGGTTAAGAAGGCAAAGATGATGGCTTTAGGCCATAGCAACAATGGCTGCCTTTGGTGTACTCAGCTTTCGCACCTCAGCTGATTGTTCAGGCGAAATAGTATGGCATTGTAGGCAACCAGCTGTATTTTAGGAAAGAAGAGAAGGAAACAATCCATGTCATGGAGACCCCTAATAACTTTTAAATGGATGGACAGGCTGAAATGTAGCTATCAAGGCAGCTGTGGCCTATCACATCTGCTTTGCCAGACTCAGAACCACTTAGTTCTCTCTGTAGAGTTAAGAGGAAGCACACCTTGACTTTTTAGGAAATCAACATATATTTGGCCTGCTTCATTTCCCGATATTCCTTCCATCTTTTCCTTTCCCAGAACTATGCAAAATGTTGAGTAGAACTATACAAAAGCAGCTCTGTTTCAAAGTTTTAGGCAGTGGACTCTCTGGAATATCTTGTCTGCTACTTGAGCTCACCTAGTATCAAAACAAAGCTGAAATACCTAACTTTGGAATATCAGTTTCTTGGCTCGGTAATAGGCTAGCTAATTTCCTTGTATGCAAGTAAAACCATAATTTTGAAAAATCTTTAGTGTTGAAAAATGGAATTTAAGGATGCTGAAACTGCAGGGCCAAAGACAACTGGATTCTAACCATAAGAAAGTAAGAGTTCATGAAGTATTAATACTTTTCTTGGATGACATTGCATATATAGAACTGAGCTCCAGATTTTGTGATATGTCAGTTAAGCCAAATGTAATGTTTTAGTCCCTTGCTGTATTTTTTGCTGGTTCCCAGCTGTCCTAGAACTTTATTTATTTGAATAGACTTAATTACGGAAAAAAATTCTAATAAAAGCCTTCCCAGGTTGAATATGCACTACTTTTAGCAATGAATCTGTTACCATGTCCATCTGCATTGTAGCAAGTTTTTTCTCCTGTTTGTTTTCTACTAAATGTAGCTTTCTTGGCAGTTATTTATGTGAATTTCAGAAATGTAGTTTACTTGCTAGAGAACACCATGGTCTAACAAAATGAGTTTCTGGTCAGGATTCTCTTAAAACCATACTGGATAGACACAGGAGTTGGGGAGTTATTTCTCTCCCTCATTTTCCAAGCTATGAAAAAAAAAAAAAAAAGGCACAGCAGAAATTAGATTTGAGAAAAAACATGGTCTGCTCAGTTTGATTGTTCAGGCTTCCTTAATAAAATTTAAAAAAAAACAGCAATAAAAGAACAAGCAGATCGGACCACTCAGGCAAATGGAAACAAACCTTTTTGGGGAGTTTTTAATCAGAATTACATAATTATGGGAAGTAGACCAGGAAAGAAAACAACCAGTCCTAAAAATAAGTAAGCAAGGAACGTTAACCATCTGTACAGATCTTGCAGTGTTTGTCCTGTAGCAAGCACTTTCTTAATATTTTGAAAACCATTTCCATCTTCCAGAAATTCCCATCCACATAAAGTCCTCATCATCTTCATCAGTGTTTTATCCTCTTCTGCCCCTCCTCCACTTCCCTCCTCATGAATGTGTAGCATACAGCATAAATTCCCTTCAAAAACCTCTCATTTACTGACTGAAGTTGTTACATCCCAAAACTTATTATCCAGTTGGGAAATGTTTCAAAATTTGTGCTTTTTTTTTCATTGTGTGAGTTATTTTTGAGAATTATGTGTAAGCAAAACATGAGAACTTAATTTCTAACCTGGTAATGAGAGACATGAAATAGATTAGAGGAACCAGTTCCCACTTGCAATAAAAATGGTATCCTATCTGTGGAGATTTCTTCCAGCACATCAGTTGTGTAAAGTAGTCCCACTGTGAATAATGTTTTGTAGCACATTGAAAAAATTCACTTAGTTTCTGGGGAAAAAAAAAAAGCGCATGTTAGAAGTCCATTCATCTCTAGAACACGGGACATTTATAATGTTCTTTTCTAATGGTGTTTTTGGCTTCTAACAAAGAAGTTAGCCTGCTAACTTGTGCAGTATAGCCAGATTTCATAGGCCATCCACACAGGCTAGACCAAATCTTGCACTAGGTCACTAGGTCACCAGGTATGGTTCAGCCAGTTGTGAGGCACAATTTAACATTGACACAAACAGAATTTGAGTTTGACAGTTCTGTAAACAGACGATAAATTGTTTATTGGTGGCATTAAAAGGCAGATTATAACTTTCTTTAAAGTTGTTGTGTCTTACATAACCTTTGATTTTGAAGCTTAGCCTTGATATGTGAACATACAGCTGATGTATGTGCTTCTGAGAGGACAAAAGCAAACAATAAATCAAATATAGATTTTGCACATCATCTAATCCATCATTTTTGGATTATACAAACACACTCTCCCTGCTTTCAAGGGACCATGCCGGGGGCGGGGCATGAGTCAAACACCGTGCTTGAGAGACTGAGAGTTTTCTGAGCAGTGCACAGCTGTTCTTGAAGTAGTTTTGTGATATGCAACAACGAATGACATTCTCTGAATTCGTATTTTAAGGGGAAACCTAGGAGGATTTGGTCACTGTTGAGATCGTACTGTTAGTACAGGATGTTGTACCCAGTTTGCTCAGTGGAAATTTTAACAGGGACTTCAGTGAGAGCAGAATTTAGCCTGTAAGGCTTTACAAAGCCTTATCAGAGCCCAGATGGAAGAAGTGATTTATTTCTTGGCACAGGCTTTCTAGAAATAACTACAAAAGTAAGAGAGAATCTTGTAACTTAAACTTAGTATCACATAATGAAATCAACATTTATTTTTCCTAATTCTTACTTTTTATGAGATATAAGCACCACAATACTTTCTGAGATTTGCTAGAGCCATAGAAAGGCATTTGAATATCTATACCAAAGACTGGAATAGGGGCAAAGAATTTAGTTTTCTCCCTGTCAAGGAGCATCAGTAAGATCTGATCTCCTCAGAGGTAGGAGGGAATTGGTGCAGTGAAAGGAACTGCCTTAACAATCTCTTCTGCAGAAGTGGAGATGCATTTATTCAGTCTGATGTTCTAAGATGGAGGTGAAGGTCAGTTTGGGAGAGCTCCTTTCTTGGCAGCTGCTGCAGAAGTCATTTAGTCCATGGTGGTAGTGAGTAGCATGACTCTCAGGGTGTGCCAGAGCAGCAAATGTGTCTTCTCTTAAATGGGGGACCACAGTCCACTGTCAACTTGTCTGTTTTCCTTCCTTTCTTCTGACGTAAGTGTAAGTTTTTTTGGCATGTGGGTCCTTTTTATCAGAAATTAATATTCAGTAGTGATTTATTGCTTATTCCTTGTATTTTTTTATTCCCATACCTTTAGTAAGAGAAGAAGGGATGGAAAGCAAAGTAAAGGTAAAAGTTCTTTTCTTAAGCTGGTGATGATCAGGGAGTTCTCTGGGGTGTAAAGGGGCTTTTTGCTCCTCAGGTGCACATTCATGGTGCTGTCAGCAAAGTAGTGGCTGTCAATGGACGTCAACAAAGTAAAACAGAAAAGACAGTGGAAAAAAAACCAGACTGGTAATTAATTGTGGTTAATTAGTATAATTTATTAGCTTCTTTCTAAAAGCAGTCACAGGATATCTCCCTTGAGAGGGGTGAGAGTGAATGGAAGCTAAGTACTCTTTCATTGTAATTCTTTGTAAGAATTTTCTTCATGTTTCATGATATACAGTCTAGAAAATATCCACTTATTATCAGAATAATAGACACTTCATGTGTACACACACAAACAAGTTACTGCACTACTCTGTGTCTTCATTCCTTCCCACCTATCCTTTGCCTGTCTTGGTTTCCTCTGACTATGAAATCTGGGGGGATTGAGCCCTGTACTTTGAAATGGCTTGGGCTGTGCTGGATCCAAGTTTCATGACTCATTGGCATCTGCAGCAATGGCGTTTCAGTAGTCCATGCCTTGCCAGGAGGAAACACCTCACCTCCTGTCATGCACTGGCAGAGCAGAGCATGCCGCAGCCACGCAGTGGGGCACCACTTGCAAGCACAGGAGAAACACGACTGTTGGAGCTGTGTTTACCATTCAAACAGCTGCTCTGCATCTTCTGGATCAGGTGAAAATACCACAGGCTAGGTGGAAGCATCCCACAGGCTAAGCTGTGTTGTGCAGTGTGACATGATACAGATAACAGAGCCTCAGTCCCTCTGGACTCTCTGTAATCTGACATAATATATATATAATGTTAATCAGGAAAGCTCTCACAGTGCTTTCCTAACAACCCTAATCTCATTTTTCATTACATGGACCATTTACATCCCTGAGAGCTTATCTTAGTTTTTTTCCCTGTCAGGCGATGTCATCCAAAATCCTAAAATTCAGTGCTTTATTTATTTTTGCCACTGGAGAAATCTGTTTATTATGAATTGTAGAATGGAAACCAGATGATCAGAACTTCAGCACAGTTATTCTCCCACATTAACTATCCTGTTTTTAAGGTAATAGTGCTTACATTGTTATCCTTCTCACTTCCCTCCAGTTTGGGGAAATTGTAACTGTGGCCATGAGCTCTGCAGAAAAAGAAAATGTGCATTTCATCTATTTTCCTTTCCACCTATACTCACTCAAACAGTGCCTTCCTTTGAGGTAGTCAGGTATAAAAGTGTATAGTTCTGTCTAGTTTGTCTTGGGGCACAGGTCAGTCTCTTCAGCAGATACTTATTCAGGATCTTATATTTTTTAAGCTAATCTTAATTCCGAATCAGTATACCATAACATTAAGATACATATTTTAATGTTTTTACTGTACTGCTTCAGAAGGGAGATGACTGATTGGTAGTATAACACATTCTCTGATGGATTCAGGAAGCCAGAGAGTACTGTGAGGCTCTGATCTAGCTGCATGCCTAGTAGATGGGTAGGTTTCTAATTTTCAGTTTTTAAGCCGAGGAGGCAGGCTTAATAGAAGAATGAGGAGATGGACTGTTAGGCATGGTGTGGTAAACAGTTAGCGTTTTCTGGGTCTAGAATGCCAGTTCTGCCAAACCATGTGAAATCATACATACTGATTTTACAGAGGAGACTCTGGTTAACTGGACACCAAGATAAAATCAAATTATTCAACATAGAATATGAGCTGGTATTTCAGAGATGGGGCAGAAAAGAAAAGAAAATATGTGATTAGTACTTATGACGTTTTTAGACTTGAAACATTATTTGTTTGGTGTTTATTTTTAACATCAAAAAAATGCCTCTCTGGAAAGGTAGTTTGATCAGGGAGCACATAATGAAACAATAGAGGTTTAAATTTTAATTCAGATTGAATCCAATCCAAGTGATCAGTATCTGACTAGAACTGATATCTGACATTTAGAGATGGTAGTTCATGTGACAGGAATTGATGATATAGTTAATTTCTCAAGGAAGTAATTTTACCTAAAGTAATACTTTCATTAACTGATTAATTTCAGAGAAGTAAAAAAAAAGTGAAAAAAAAATTGCTTATTAACCCAAGAGATTACTTACCCTGGCTAAATATATAAATGTGAGATAGTGGAATGGCAGAAAAGCCCATGACATGCTAAGGCTTAAATCAGTATCTATTCTTCCAGAGAAACTTTTAATGAAAAACAAAGGCTTGCATACTGTTTAGCCTGTTTTTAAGGAAATGAGAGACAGATGGTTGTACTGTGCACTCACTGGTGTTTCTCTGGTAACTTTTGTTCCTATTGTGCAATTTCTAATTCCAGCTTGAGGAAGAATGCAATTTTCCAAAATATCTGCAACTGGCCCCAGTAAGGAAGAGTGTTACCTCGTGGTTACCTGTTGAGCTGGAAGCACACACCTGCAGACCTGGCTACACCTTGTTGAGTTCTTAAGCATGATATATGGCAGGTTATGGGGACACTCAGAGAGCGATTTACAGAGTGTGGAGATCAGTTGTAGGTGCCATGGGATGGTGTATAATTCTGCAGGTCAAGGGAAGGAGCTGGAATTCTTACTGAGGCAATGCAGACAGGAGAAGCTGTACCGTTCATGTATCTATGGCTTCAGTCATCTGCTCATACAGCAACTTAGGTTGCTTTGTGAGTATTTAAATAAATGCACAGCAATTTTCTGGTATTTTCTGGTTTACTGTGCATAGGTAAATTGTTAAGAAACATGGAAACACAAATCAGATATAAAAGAGGGTATTTGCTTGCCAGTACAGCTAGAAGTATACATTCTTGTGTCCTGTAAACAGGTACTTTTTCTTAGTAAAAGTGTCTTAGCAGTATTTCACAAGTCAAAATTAGGTGGTTTTAATGTATCATGCTTTTACTGGCTCTGTTCAGTGCAATGCCCAGTAAAAAAAACCTAATACCCAAATACTTAATTTCTTTATTTTTAGGGTATTTTATTGCATTCAATTTAAACAGTAGTATGTTTATTCCTGAGTCTTGATACTTGTGGTAGTAATAGTTTGAATATCAAATCTGATTTTGTCAGAGAAACAAATTAGTACCTTGAGGATTACAACAGAATTATTAGTGATTTTGTTTTCCAGTTTGACTTTAGACTAAGTTATTTATCGTCCTGCTACCTGGGAGAAAGTTTAAGCCAATCCTGTTCCAACTCCTACTAAAAATTGGTTGTTCCCAAGGAGCCAATACAATCTCCTTTCTTGGTTCATGAGTAGGGCTAAATCCAGTTCTCTTTTAGTTCTTGAGCATACACTGACCAGCTGAAAATCCTGTAATGAAGAATTGGATCATTTGTTTAATTGATGTTCTGCATGATAGAAACAAGGGCAGATGCAACTCCTTGCTCTTCCTAGTAAATCCAGGCCCGGGGAACATACTTTGAAGTGGTGACAGTTTTATGTCCTTTGGAGTAGAAAATAATTACTCTTTCTAAACCAAATGAATTAGGTTTTAGAAGGTAATGCAGGCTGCCTCTGAAGCTCAGAAGTCAGGAATCAGAAAACTTAAATGATGTAGAACTTCTAATTTTCTGCAATGTTTCTTTCTATTGATTCCAGTGATAATTAAATATGAACCTTTTGGCAGTTATTGGAGCATTTTTATCAAATTCTATAGTGATGGATTGAAGGTCTCCATGTCCAGAGGTCAGCAGGGTTGCTAACATTACTCAGCCTGAGCTGGTTGAATGTACCTTGCTAACATTTTTCTCGAGGGTAAAAGATTATTTTCCTTTTGTGAACTAAGAGAAATATATTACAAGTCTTTGACAACCCTAAATTTGGAGGTCCTTGATAAATTGTTTGAGCTTGGTTCATTCTGGCAAACTTTTTTGATTTGGTGCTTTCTCTTTCAGTAAATGTTTCTATTGCAGCAATTTTTTCAAACTGTCACATTATCTTTCTGAGCAAATACACTAGTGATACAATAATGAAAATGAGGAAGTCAGTAAACATTTGATTTTTTCCACTTCCTGATACATTTTGTGTGAAATAGGAAAGCAGTTTTCATATCTAGCCTTAACTGGCTGGCAAGTGCTCTGGTCAATGGTGAAGAACATCCTTGTTATTGAATACTGGAAATATTACCCTAAGTTGAAATACTGGTACCTCATTGAAATATCGGTACCTCATTGAAATACCATCTAATTCTTTACAGACGTACCCTTATTATGACAGGGTGGTCTCTTTTGTCTGGCTGTTACTGCTTCTATGTAAATGAAATTTGTTCACAGGAGTCTGAGTCATTTGTGGTTGGGACCAAACCCAGATAAGAGCTATGTCATGGTTTAACCCTTGCAGGCAACTAAGCACCAACTGCCTGCTAGGATGGGGGGGAGAATCAGAAGTGTAAAATTGAGAAAACTTGTAGGCTGAAAAGAAGACAGTTAATAGGTAAAGCAGAAACTGTGCATGCAAGCAAAGCAAAGGAAGGAATCCACTCACTGCTTGCCAAGGGCAGGCAGGTGTTCAGCCATCCCCAGGAAAGCAGGGCTTCATCACAGGTAATGGTGAGTGGGGAAGACAAATGCCATCACTCCAGACATCCCCTTTTTCCTTCTCCCCTCAACTCTATATGCTGACCATGACACCTTATGGACTGGGATATCCCTGTGGTCAGTTGGGGTCAGCTGTCCTGGCTGTGTCCCCTCACAACTCCTTGTGCACCCCCCAGCCTCCTCACCGCTTGGGTGGGGTGAGAGGCAGAAAAGGCCTTGACTCTGTGTAAACTCTGCTCAGCAGTAGATAAAACATCTCTGTGTTATCAGCACTGTTTCCAGCACAAATCCAAAACAGACTTCTATACCATCTACTGTGAAGAAAATAAAAAACTATTCCAGCCAAAATTAGCACAGGCTAGAACAGGGACACCCCACAAAATCTTACCCATCTAATGCTTAAAGTATAATGTATAAGCAGAATCTATGGCTGTCCAAACGTGCTCATTGGCTCACTGAAATCCAGTAGCTAATAATGTAGTCTTGTCCTTCAGTGAACTGACAATTTAAAGGTGCATGAATATCAGCAAAGTCAGAGCTTGAAAATAACTCTTAACAATAAATAGCACAAAGGGAATTTCTTGATGTTGAATGCAGAATAAAATTCACTAATTCCTACAGCATATTGGTTACCATTTAAATATTCTCATATTTTAAGAGAAAATTATTTAATTGCCCAACTGTCAATAAATGGTATATAGGTGGTAACTGTGAAATTGATGATTTTATTGGTTTTCGATGTTTGTTCAGCGTTAAAGTAATAAAGAAATGAGGGGGCTTGCAGTTTAGAGTGGTTCTAATTTGTTCCCTGCTAACACATTTGAAATACTGCATCACACAGGACATTGCAAAAAGACTTCTAATGTTTTCTAGTGCTGCAGTATGTTGTAGGATGATCACTCACATAGCTAAACTTTGTGTTATCACATGGTTTCTGGAACAATATTAACAAAACAAGCTGGAAGATTCTCTAGAACAAAGGGTGGTTTAATAAAAAAGAAGCAACTTTGTGTCTGACAAAAAGCAAGCACCTTTGTTTTTCTTTTTTTTTTTTACCTCGTTTTGTATTTATACCAATAGAAATTCAAACTTACACTTAGCTTGTCACAAGCAGCTCTTTTTGGCCTTGCCAGAATCCATTTATGTCTTGCATAAAGAATGGTTTATTAAGGAAATTTTGGACAGAATGTCATAATCTCCAATGGGTAACGTCATTGCTTTAAAGTGATTAGTTAGAGATTTCTTAATACATGGAGGGGATCTCCTGCTCTATTGTTTGGAATAGACAATATACTCTTCAAATGCAAATAGTTTATATTATTTCAATAATACTTTAATATGTGGGAAATCCTCTTAGCAACACTACAGCTAAATTAGTGGTAGAATGATGATATAAAATGAACGACTTTCTATTGAAAGTGGAGGCAGCATCTGTGTGCTGTTTGTATAGGCTCAGTTTCTGAAGAAAGATTAAATAAGGTCCTAAGTCCTTCATGATTACTTGTGTGAATAAAGTTCCTGATATGTAAATTTTTTTCAGGATAAGAGCCTTTGTAATTTCCCAGGCAGGAGCCATATCTGTCTCTTTGCTTTGTAAGACACCTCCAGTGTGAATGTGTAACTGATAATACTCAATTCCTTGCAAAAGCAGTGACTTAAGCTTCAGCCATGAGTTAAAATCAGCATGAACAGGGAGCAAGCATTGCAGAGGCTCTTAGCACACTGACTGTTCTCTTTTGCACTGTCAAGTTGACTTGTTTACAGCCTGGGTTTGCAATGGACTTGCCTGTAGAAGGGAGAGACCTTGGATCTCCACTGCTGGTGGATCTAGTTGCCCCTCTTTGCAGACCTCAATATGTCATGAAACAGCCTGCAGCCCGTAGAAGATGGTGGGATGTTGCTGTGATTAACCAAAGCAATGGCTTAACCTCATCGTAACTTGATGGTGGCAGCTGGTAATGTGTTTTTTTCTGCTTGTCGCAGCAGCTCTGCTGAAGGCAGGCAGGTCTCTGGTCCTGGGACTGGAGGGGCTGTCTCCTGTTACAGCGACAGAGGAAGTACTGAGTGATACGAGGAGCTAAGGGTTTGTCTTTAGCTATAGGCTTAACTTTCTAATCAAAATACAGCTGTTATGTCAGTACTGCTCGTTACACTTATTGATGCAGTTAAGACAGACTTTCTAGTATATGTTCCATTCTCTGGTATATGCTCACCCTTTCAGCATCCTTTGAGTCTGCAGCCTGGTGGTGTTGATACTTCTCAAGGAGAACTGGACAGGCAGATGTCTGAGGTTATGATGAGACAGTAGCACACTGGTGCAAGGACAAGTGTCATGGTAATGATGGGGGTCCCTTACTGCCTTCTCATAAATTCACTTAGAGACATTTTTCCATGCACAAAAACAATGAATTTTTTTTAATTTATGCAGGACTCTGCATATTGTATTCCCATCCAGAAGCCATTCCTAAGTAGATCATAGATATACAAGTATCTTTCTGATATAAACAAAGTAATCATCTTTCAGTTTGTTAAAGTTCTTACTTTCACTGTGTTCCTTTTCCATGAGTGATGTTTTGCATGACATACTTTTCCTACAGTGTCCTCCACAATGGATTCATATATATGACAAGTACTACAAAAGAGCTTTTCTCTGAGTGGGGGTTAATTTATAATGGCCTTTCTTTTTACCATTGCTGTGCACAGCCAGTGCCTGGTGCTGGACTGATGGGTCCTTCTGTTTAGTAAAGTCTGGGAGTGCTGTTTCCAAGGTCTCCTTATGATGGGTCCAGTGTTATTGAGTTCAGCAGTAATCTTTACCCATCACAGCTCTCTCTCTTGCTTGATACTGTGATTGAGGCTGAAGAAGTGAATTTAGATCTCAAAGATGATCTAAAATTCTGTGTGTTTTCCTATAAATTTTCATGTATGGAGATTAATTCAAATCACTTCATTATCTTTTACAGCCCACTGTAAATGGTAAAAGTGGGGTAAAACGGAAAAAAAACATCTTCTGCGTGTCTTCATTATTTTATGAGCTAAAATTATCAAATCTTATTTTCATGACACCTGATGCAGTATTGTCTGTTCTTGTAAAATGAATACCATCACTTTCCCAGCTAACTCAGTGGCTCAATTCAGGTACCAATAGATAGAAATAATGAGACTTCCAGTACTGTTGCTTAAATATGGAAAAGAAGTCTGCTTTGTTGGTTCCCAGAGTTGTCTGTGGAAGGCAGCTCATTTAGCTACAGGAGTGAATCTTGCTGGAGCATCTCCCTCTATCCGCTGTCCCCATGGCAAGCAGGGAGCTGCTGATCTGTAAGGACTAAATTAATGTCTGGTGATTTCTTTAACCTTATTTTTCTCCTTACATCATACAGCAGTCATAAGCTTCAGTTTAAATAAAGGAATGTAAATCTGTTAACAAGAAGCGCAGAGTTTGGTGTAAAATAAAGTGATGATGGAAAATAATATATAGAAAGACTATTGCATGGTAGTGTTAGGGAGTTTCACTGAATATGGTAGTAAATAGTTCTCAAGCCTTTACTTTAGAAAAATATATAGGTAGCCTAGAGAACTCTAATAAGAAATTGACGTTCTTAACATGCTTGCTGTTTCAGAAAACCATTCAGAACTTTGATGTTCTTTTTTTCCTGTGTTTTAGTTCATTTTCCAACCCAGCTAATCAATTATGAAGCAAACATTTAAACCTTTCTATTTCGAGCTGAATGACAGAATATATTGCATTATTCTGATGGTGTACTCAGCAACTTGTTACTCCAAGAACTTCATACTTAAGATAAATTTGTTTCTTGAAAACCAGATTTCAGAGTTACTAAGACTTCTGACCATGCAAATATTTACTCAGCAAGGAAGTGAATGGAGAATAAAACTTAGATAGGGCAAAGTGAGTCTTTTTGTGTCTCTGTAAGAGTAGTTAAAATTGTTAAAATTATTTTTGTCCACAGATTCTCAGGAGTAGTTCTGTTATTTCTCAGAAATAATAGAAATGTTAGAGATGGGAAATATTCTGATATTCTGTCAAGGTCAGCAGCAGCAGAAGGATTAAGCCTGGGGGATCTTAATGTGTGCACTAAGTTACTTATAAAGAGGGACAAGGGATGAGCCTGAAAGTACAGTCATCATCTTCTCTCAGCACACTGAAAAGTAGTACTGTAAGTCTGAGTACAAGAGAAACAGAGAAACAAGTACACCTTGACTAAACTACCTACCAAGTAGTATAGCTTTGGAATCTGAGTGCTTGGATTTTTTTATGTCACCCATAGAATTAGCAATTGGACTTTATGTATCTAAAAAAATTCCTTATCTCACACACTTAAATCATTGACCATTTGGCTATTAACACAAATTAAAAATACTGTTTATAATACGAATGCACTACAGTTACAAAAGGAAATACGGGGATAGGAGTGAGCTGAAAATCTTTGGTTTTTTATGTAGCCAACTTCTGAAGTGAGTATTCTGTATTATACAGTGTTTGGGGTTGCTCTAGATCTTGGAAGCATTTGAAAATTGCAAGTAGTGCCACTGAAGTGTTCTTCCTACCTCTAATCCACTGATCAAGATGTATGGTGGATGTTACTCCCAAACTGCTAAGAGAGGCAATGGAGATTTAGAGGTAGTTTGGCAGCATCAGCTGTGAATCAGAAGAGGCTTGGGAAGAAGGAATCATAGCCAAAGTTGTGTAATTTTTTTTCCAGAAGGGCATGCCAATATCTGATGGATGGAGACAAATATAAGGAGGTGTCAGAAGAGATATCACAGTGGGAAGAATTGCATGTTAGAGAAAGCAGGAGTTTGGTGCTGGTATACCAGCATGTGTCTCAGTAGGCATCTCTGTAATTTACTGCAGGAGAGAGTTCTGGGATCAAGTTTTTCTGATAAGGTATTCATAACTTGGAAAAGGAGCTAAATCTGCACCCTAGCTAATTTGTAAAGGCAGTCTATAATAGCGTGTTGTGAAATAATCAGGAAAAATAAAACCACACAAGTTTACTTGTTTTACTTCTGTTTTTGAAGTTTAATTTAAGTATAATTTTATGGATCTATCTTACCGTTATACAAGAAAGTGACTAACTGGAAACCACATATTTATGAATTGCTGGAAACATCTGGGAAAAGCTGACTGTATGAATATGTTATGAAAATATGCATAATAGATTCCAACAGAATTGGTAATTGAAAAACTGAGGATTAAGCAAACAACTGAACCCTGTTTTTATTCAATTCTAGATACTGCCTCTGGATCTGCAGCGAAACAGAGTCTACCTTATTAGAGGTTGGTGACTTTTATTTTTTCAACTCTTACAGTTTTGAAGTAATTATTTATTACTGTATGTAAGTAACAAAGTGAAAGATTATATCTTCTTAGGATCAAATAATTTGTCCCATTGCAATGGAAAAGGTGGTTAAAATATTGTTAATGCAGAAATGTATGCTGAACAAATGCCAGAACCAGTGTTTTGCTTTTGACTTCAACAATATGATTAGTTCTTAAAGGTTAGGCATATTAAATGATGACATTTTAGCATTAGATCTATTGACAATTTTTTTTAATTCAAATACTTATCTGGTTTGAATTGGTATTTGATATGTATATCCATCAGTTCCTGTTTGAAGGTTCGAGTAGTCAGTACTCCTGAGACTGTATCTGCCATGTAAACCACACCAAATAAGCTTTTTGTATGTATATGCTGTATTTTTTTGTCTCTTCAGAAATGTTCTGTTGGGTTCTGCAATGTCTGTATGTTTGAAACATGGAAGATGGTACCCAGTGATCAAGTTAGAAAGGCTAATGCGCTTCCTTCCTTGGCTCTGTGTGTACACACTGCTGGGCAGTAGGAAGCCCATAGCTCAGTGGTCACTACATTCACCACATGAAGGTGGATTGACTTTGGGCTACTCACATTACACTGCAATAAGCAACATCACATGCCTCTGAGGAAACGAGTTGAGCAGGAGGGACAGTTGAAATAACAGTGGCAGCTCAGTGGGCATAGTGATTTGTAACCCATCTGGTTGCCTAAAGGAATATGCTTAGATTTTTATTAGCGGTGTGCAGGCATGACCTCTTCCCATGAAGATCACTGAAAGATTGCATTAAGTGGCATATCATTCTATCACTCATTCAAGTAAGAACATAAACAACAGATGTTTCAATATATGGTTTTAAATGCCTGAAGTGGAATCCACTAATCTGTTTTAGAACTGGACCAGAAGAAGTCACAGCTTCTAATGACAAAACATGGTTCCTTGTGTTAAAGCTACTTAGTGCTGGCACATTTAACTTTTTCATCTTTCACCTTCTATAACTTCATTAATTTTCTGCTTCTGGACAAGGATAACATCAGCTCAGAGTAATGCTATAGTGAGTCTTGTAGGTAGCTTCTCTAGCCCAAATCCTTCTGAGAAACTGAACCTTGGTGTCTTTGGCTAATGTACTGACAAGCTGTTTTGTTGAATGTTTCTGTAGGACTGGACCCAAGTGATCTGTGTAATATAAGGAAATGACAGTAATTCTTCTTACTCATTGGGGTTTTTGGTTATTTTTGTGAAAGACTTCCTTGCATTTCTGTTTCATATAATGCTTCAGTAATTTAATAAACAAGTTAATGTAGACCAGACTTATTTTTTAGTCATTCTAAGGTAATCTCTGTCCAGTTTTCCTGTTTAATTCATTCTTATAGAGGGAAATATTTATCTGGATCTTTTGTCCATTTCCAAATGACAATGACATGACTTTTTGTATGTATGACAGTATATACTGATATACTGTGTTATGAATATATATGTACAGTAAAGTATAACATGACTGTATTGCTTAATGCTCGTGAAATGGCATACATTTGAGGCATGACTTCAATTTTTGGACCTTGATTTATCATATTGTTTCTGAAGAGAGCTAACTGTTCTCTTCAGCTGTTTTTATTTACATTCTATAAAACTGGTTTCTGCATTAACAAAGACATAAGTGCACCTTATTAGTAGTTATTTGTGATTCCACGTGTCTGATCAGAGTTCTGGAAGTTTGTCAATGCCTATGGCATCATACCACACTGTATTAGTTCCAATCCTTACACAAATGTGCTTAGGCTCTTACTATGATTCACATATAAGTGAAGCCTTCTATCAGTCCGATCTGATGGGGCCAATAGCTGGCCTTGTGGTCTGTTTCTCAAACCTGCAGCATTTCACGCTGCTGCAAGCAGTTGTTCATAGTGGGTTTGCCCTCTGTGCTTATAAGTGCATCTCTTTTTTCCATTGGACAAATGTTTATGAGACAGATTTTTCATTCCTGAAACCTGTTCTGTATTTGAGATGAGATTCATGAAATTGTTCACACACTGCTTTTCTGTTTGAGGAAGAGTTTATCCACTCTTGTTGCATTGTTCCTCACACTCAATGTTTCAAGTGCCTGTTATACTTTCCTTACCAATAAGCCCATAACTGGCATGGCACATGCTGTTGCTCTCTTATTAAAGAACTGCATATTGTTCTGCATGAATGAGCTCGTGATCCCAGAAGCAGCTGGATACACCTGATGGTTTTTGTCTTCATTCAAAATGGCCACAGTCTCCTACTGTTTTTAATTTATTTCTGTCATCAGTAAAGATGAATATTACTTTTATTCTTTGGCTGGATAAAAAGAGCAAAACTAAGGACAAAGGTCCTTAGGGAGGTGTGGGAGGTGGAAGTGGAGGAGTGTGCACTTCCCTACAGTGTCAGATACCATTGCTTAGTCTCCTGCTGGGAGAGGACACGTTCCTGTGAGCTCATCAGGTAGTGCTGTGGATTTGTGCAGCTGCACTGAGCTGTAGGTCAGGTGTAATGTAATCCAGTACTTTTCCCCAGGGAAGGAAGCAGCTGGGAGTGAGCCACCTGTCTACTGCACGGCTCTCTCCTGAGCTCCTGGGATGCAGAGAGGGAGCAGGTCACATGCTGAGCATATAGCTCTGATCACCGTCTTTAGACAGTGCCTGTCATGTAAAATGACAGGGAGGCGGGGGGTAGCGCGGTGCAGCTGGAGAGCAACATTGCAGCCTCCCTATTACTGTCTGACCTTCTGGGATTAGCCAGTGTTTGTAGGATCTGCCAGTCATTCATGGTTTGTTCAGGCCTGGGAGAGACGCTGACCCGTGCTGGGCTGCCACAGAGGAGTGCTCTCTTGTAGGACTTAGCACTGAGGCCAGGGCTGCAGGAAAATGGCACAAGATGCCTGTTGTGTGCCTCTCTCACAGTCTGACTCCCAGACGTGATTCTGTGATAAGACCAAGCATGACTCTCATCTATTTGAAGAGGAGGTTGAGATGCAAGTGTATAATTCTTAGGTATTCAGCAGAAGTAATGGCGGTGTGTTAATTATTGCATAAGCTGTAGCATCTCATCTAATAAAGCTCTTTGAGGTATGCTATGAGCTAATTAAATAACCAGACATTCAAAGCTAGTGCTTTTCATATACAGTTGTATTTCTATGAAGCAATGCAGTCTCTTCCTCACTGCAAAGCCTCTAAGCATGAAAGATTAGAACTGTCTGGATATAACTGTTACTTCAGACTAAATACTTGTCAACAATCTTGTAGAATTCACTTTGAGTATTTTTGAATGAGCAGAAACAGTTGCAGTTAGCATTTTTCTGGAAAGGCCTTCATAGGATACATTCTGCTTATTATACATTAATTTCTATAACTATGCAACTGTCTTATATTGGAGGCATTATTTTCAAATTATTGAACTATTTTCAGTTGCTCTTGGTGAAGGCCTAAGCAAAGTATAAAGGCCAGTCTGTTTTCCGCATAGTAGATTATTGTTCAAGAGTTTGTGCCAGCCAGTACAGAGAGTGCAATCGTGTCTTATTCCTCTCAAGAGAGATGAATTACTCAACTGCCTCGTCTCCTGCTGCTCCACATTCTTATCCTCGTATTGTTGGAGTGGTCTGCTCCTCCTGTAGAGAGCAGCCAGTGTAACTGGCAGAAATGTAAATATATGTAGCATTGTCTTCTTGTTAAAAGGTCTTCACCTGTGAGTTGTTTTGGATATGCATGAGCTTTCCCAACAGTGCACATAATTGTGCTTTTGAGATTTTTGTGTTTTAAAGAAAACCAACAGACTTTTTTTCAATAGCACTGTGCACAGGAGTATCTTATAACACTGCTGCAAATTTGCAGAATTGGAGTTATTGATTGATACACTGATACATTGCAACAGGACAGGTAATTTGTCTTGCCATTTTTCTGCTCAGAACAATTTGTTTAGGGTTTATAATCTACTCAGGTGTTTGACGTAGTAGGGACTGTGAAAAGATGAGGTATATCCAACTAAGATTTCCTGATTTGATTGTATTTCTGTCTTCAACTCATTTGCTTGTGACATAGGTAGGACTGTATGCCTTCAACATTTTATTTTTTAAAAGGTGTGTTTGCAGCTACGTATGTACTTTTCTTATCTCAGTACTTTTGCACCCCGCTTGGGGTTAAAATATGGCTGGCATATTACTATAAGGCACCTCCCAAGTGCTACTGCCACTGGTGACAAAATCCTTTGACTTTGGTAGGACAGTATTGAAGAGCAAATATATCTATTGCAAAGCAGTGAGTACAGTCACTATCAAATCAGCAGCAAATACTGAGTGTCAAGCATAGACATTTCTGAATTGGGGGTGTCCAGAGAAGTCTTTACTAGAGTAAGTCACAAAAGCCAGTAGCCTTGGAGAAAACACAGTAACTGAAGTGACATAAATAGTGTGTACAAGTTCCAGAAATAACCCATAAGCCTTTCATTTGGAAAAGAAAACTAAACTGTATTTTGCTCAGAAGAAGCACTGTTTGCATAAACAACATAATTTATTGTAGATTAGGAGCAGAATACTTAGCAGATGCTCAGAACATTTCACTTGTTCATGTGTCAGCACTTTGCACTCCTTAGGCAGGCAAGACATTAACACACTTCTGTGTGTTGCCAGTTTTCCCAAGTAAATGAAAAGTGATTAATATGGATGAAAATAGTGTACCTAATAGTCTTGCAGGACTCTGACATATTTGGTATGTGACTTTTCACTTTACATCAAGAACGGTGTGTGTTTTTCATTATCAAGAGACTAACTCTGCAAAAGAGCGCTTACTGGACCTTCCAATAATTATTCAAAGCAGTTATTACTTGTAGATTTTTAGACACAAAAGAAATTACTAGACAGTTGCAGACCACAGAATCTCTCCTCGATACAGACATAAATTTGAAATGCATAGGGTTTTTATTATAAACATCTCAGTAAGATGCTCCAGTTGTTGATACTTCCATTATTAAAAATGCTCATTAACTATAAAGGGACTCAAGATAAAATGATCACATATTAATGTTTACACTACAGACTTTTTTAACAATAGGCTATGAATCCCACCCAAAACCCTTGCAGATAGTATGAAATCTGTTACTGTCTGCTGGTATTTGTGGAGTATACTATTTCATCTTAGCTTTCTTTTGAATAACCAGCTAGGCTAAAGTTCTTTAGGTCTTGCCTGAGGCAAGTTTGACAACTGTGACTATAAAAAAGTTTTTCTTTAGTCTTAAACATTCTTTTGAGGTGTTGATTCAAGGACTAAATGCAGAATATTAGTAATGATTTCACTAACATCATGTAATGTCCTAATTATAACAAATAAAAAAGCATAAATTACATATTTATTCCAAGAGTATTTATGTATTAGTATATAATTCTCCTGTTTATCTCTTCAAAAATGACTAAACTTGCACACTAGAAGTGCACCATCAGCTGGTTTCCTGGTCCTTGCTGAGTTTGCTTGACAGCCTGCTGGGATATAATTCTCCATTTTACAGATAAGAGTTTGTGCTTATTCTTCAGAATAATACCATTCTAAAATCGAAAAAGAATAGCAGAAGCATGGTACTTTGTAACTGAGAGCTGGACAATAATCTGATCTAAACATGAATTATAAATGACTCACTAGTGCATACCTGATTTTGCAGATGCAGTATAACAAATTGCTGAGTTACATGTGCTCTGCTAATCCTGCATCATGATCATTTAAGCAGTAGTTTTGCTAACAGTTCCCTATCTCTTTTAATATCTTCTGCATGCACCTATATGTCTATACACACATGCATTAATGCATATAAATGAACAATATAGATTTTAATGGAATTTTTCTCCTCTGGGTGATAGCCATTTTAGTCACTGTAGTGGATGCAGTAGGTTTGGATATTTGATTGATCTCACAGAATAAACTTTAGAGAATCTCAGTAATCTACTTTAAAGTATTTGGATACTACAGAGTGTATCCTAGCTATTGTTTTAACCTTTGAAAGTTTCTAAAATATTTATTAGCATCTCCCTTGAAATGCAGAGCATTGAAAATGCCAATACAACATGAAGATTTGAGCAATCACTTCTGCAAATTAGATTAAGACTCATTGTGCTACTGCTTAAATAACATAGAAAAATCTAATATTAGTTAAAATGATGGTGTGAAGGATTAATCTTTTGGGTGCACATCATGTGTGCACAGGAGAGAGACCATCTGCTGTCTACTCTGTGCAGTTCTCCTGGTGAGAAGAGCTGTGTGTGGAGATGATGGGAGAGCAGTGAGTCTGTTGTGGCAGCAGCCAGGTTGGCAGTTTGTTCTCCCAGGACATATAGATAATGGATCAGAAAAGTGGCTTCCACAGCTGTAGGTGAGACTGAATTGTCTGATGTTCTTGATAGACTTGAGTCTGCCACCATCTGAGACTATAACTCCTGGAGAGGTGGACACATTTTTCATCTGAGTAGTGTCAAAGGAAATCTGCTTGGCCAAAAAAATGTTGCTAGACATGAACTTCCCTGCAAAAGCAAGAGGGGTGGTGACCTGCGGAGACTAATTGTTTCTGCTAGAGATAACTTCATTTTGAAACTTGAATTGTTTCTAGAGTTCTGTCAAAAATAGGTATTCAGAGTATGAAATTGTGAAAAGTGATGTGTGCATAGTGCTGAGGAATACAAACTGATCTAGATGGCCCAAGTGTTTACTATCTCTATTTTTCTGTTGAGATTTTTTGTTTCATTCTCCTCCTTTCCATTTACCCCATTTTTCTTAGCTCATTTTTCTCTCTCTGTCACTGTTTTGATTCTTCTGGAGTAATTGCTTCCATTAAAATCCAATGCTCAATTATCTGACATTAGAAAAAAGGAGTTTAGGCCACTAAACTCCCACCAGCTGTTATTCTCTTCACTAAGGCTTGCCTAAAGAAGGTAAAGAGAACTGAAAGCATGGGCTCTTTAAACACATCTACCCCTTACAGATCTTACAGATCTTGCAGATTTTTGTTCATAACCTTAGCAAAAAATTACCTAATGCAGTAATTTTATAAGCAGTGAGTAATTTTCTTCCATTAAAAAAAAACACAGGTGTGGAGCACTGAGGGTAACAAACACACCAGCTACCATCTCTCTACCAAGTCTGCACAGGGAAAAGAGAAAATGGCAGCAGATGCCAGCACATTGCTTTATGGTCACAGACCTAACTGCATCTTGAAAATGTTCCTTCTGTTTCACAACAGAGCTTGAAGATGAAAATGTTCTTCTAAATTAAAAGACTCTTCTATAGTCACTACATGCATTGGTGTTAATAAAGAATTTAATCTTAAACAGTAATAGAAACCAAGGACAATGGTATATATTTCATTTTGTGGTGCTTAAAGACAGTCAGTCTTATTTCTATTTCAGTTATATTTTGAAGTTCAAACTCAGCTGTGAAAGCTGTGGCTTATGGCTGAAGACTCCCTCTTGCTTAGGCTATTGAGCCCTGCTTCCTTTTCTGGCTGTGTGCATGTCTGAGGTATGGTCTAGCTCTGTGTGTGTGTGCGTGTGCTTTTTTTGTGACTGGAACACTACTTTACAAAATTCCCATTATCAGTTTTTGTAGTAAAATTCAGCTAAGCAATACTGAACCAACTGGTAACATTCTTGTGTGGGGAAGTCTTGGAAGAGTAAAATGTATGGTATTGAGATTTCAGGCCTATAGTTTAGGAAGTATTAAAGTAATGTATTAAAGTAATACATTCATTTCGGTGCTTCAGTAGACCGTGTGTAAGTTATTAAAGAGTACATTCCCGAGCTGCATTAACTTGCTGTCAGTTCCTTCCCTCCTGATAATCAATTCTTAGAGAAATTGTCTTGAGAATCATATTTAAGGTGCAGGATGCAGCCTGTGTATTTCTGATTGCTCTTCCCCTCATTTTGTAGGAAATGGATAACCATACTTTTCAAAGTGAGTGATGTTTGTGGAGGCTGGGAATATGTCTGGGAATATGTATGAATTCAGTGTTGGTTCTGTGAGCAGCATCTTTATCACAATCTCTGTTTTGACAGGAAGCTTTCATTTAGCTTTGTATAGTCATTTCATAAGAAGCATTTGCATGTAATAGCCAAACTGCGTCTGGGAAATTGTGACAGGAGCAGTCAGACTGTGGATGTTTTCACAGGTAAAACAAGCAGCTGGTTGCCAGCAACACTGCTCAGCTGTGAGAGATGCCTCTCACAGCAGGGCTGGGAAGGTGAACCTGGAAATTCCCCATGAGCTGTGCAGAAACCAGGAAGGTGTCAGAGGGTTTTTCAGAGGCTTTCCCTGAATGGAAGCCATCTGAAGCAAAAAAGGAGAGTTGTCTGTCCAAAGTGCTCAAACCAAACCTGGACTATTTTTTTCTCAGGGATGTAACTAAGAAGGGAATGAACAGTCATGCAGGTTGTAGGAAGAAAATACTTAAGCAACTCTGTGTTGTAAAGAGCAGAATTTCAGAGAGTTGAGATTCAGGTCAAACCCAGTCCACCCTTGGGGAAGGCATGGAAGAGACAGTAGTAGGGTGGGCAAGATATGAATCCTGTTTGACCTTTGCTTTCAGTACAGAGTAAAACTAAAGCTTGCTTATATTCATGGTAAAATTTAAGAAATAAGTAGAAGCTGTGAAGACTCATTAGTGAGTAGCTAACAGAAGAGCTCTTGGAGCTGGCCTGTGAGCCACTCCAGCTCTTTGCTCTGTCTAGTTTAGGCACAGCCCTGGGGCTGTGTTCAGACACACCAGTGGTACCAACCACTGTCAGGTCGTACTTCAGCTGCTCAGCCTTGCGGATGTGCAAGGATCAAGAGTATCTTATCACCCATTTAGACTGATTTCTATTTTGGTGAGAGCCTACAGTTGAAAAAAAAATCATGAATACAATTCAAATACTTTTGGGGACTTATTTCACACGTGGACACATCATATATATAAACAGTGGTGTGCAAGGTATATATAAAATTCAAAATAAACATTTTAGGATATACTTTTAAGGTATATTTAACTATATTGTGACAGTCATTTATGTTACGTAACTAAATACATTTAATAAGCTGCTGAAATTTTCATAGAGATTGTGCTGCCAGCACCACTAATGTAATGGAACTTTAATATGGTGTAACATTTTAGTCTTTCCTAAAGAAACAAGGATTGTGCAATCCCTTTCTGCCTGTCAGTCCTCTACTTCAGGTTTTGAACTGCTGATCTAGCTCCCACTAATAGGAGGGAGGTTTTCTGTGAGACTTGAAGATAATTAAGTTCTTACAAGTTTCATGATATCCATGGCTCAAAAAAGAGGAAAAACCCAAATCAGTGCCCTCCTGAGTGGAAAGCTGTTATATATTTTCCTTGGCAGCAATCAACATATCTGTACCTCCAGGCTAAGCACAGCATGTGGTGTCTCCTGCCCAGAAGAGATGTCAGGAAGTACATGTTCTGGGAGAGAAGCTGAAATGATACTGGTTAAGGAGCATGAGGGAAGTAGGACTTCAGTCTCTAGAAAATCTTTTTTCATTACACCTGTTGGCTGCAGAACAAATAATTACTTTTTTTTTTCATCATTCATGTTTCCGTTTTCAAGTAAAGTAATTACTGAATTCACCAAATATGCAGTTTTAGAGATAAGATGCCTCAGAGATGAGAATGAGTGGGAAGTTGAGTCTCTGTACATTTATTCTTAATGCAGCTGAAGTTAATTTGCTTCATATTTTATCTTTAAAATTATTAGCTGTGAACCATTTTTTTGTTTTGTTCTCTGACACTAGTCTGACATACAGCTTCAGAAATACTTTTGTCTGGTCTTTGAACAGATTGACAGTAATCCTCATTGAAACATGGTAAGAATGCCACTCCAGAAGACCATTTAAAAAAATCGACTTCTGTATGGAGTCGCAATGAATTTAAATACTTCACCATTGCTGTTATTCTGAGAGCTAGTAATTTATATATTATTTTTGTTAGTATCAGTATATTTACTTTTGCTGTATTGTGATTAAATAATTTCTTTTAAAAAGTATGCCATGAGTTCAGAAGTTTTGCTTTTATAAAAGCTGGAATGGCCTTTGGCATCAAGCCAGAAGAAATAAAAGGGAATCAAATAATGCATCTTATGCAGGCTGAGTGAACAAAAAAAATTTTCTGAGTGCTGTAAAGTTTGTTAAATTTGGCGTCTGACAGGCAGTCAGGGATGTAGTTTCCCAGTATGGGGAGACACGACTACCACTGGCCTGCCCTTGTCGTCCTTGAGTCACCAGTGTGCCAGACAGCTCACCAGAGAGCCTGTGGTAAGATATGCAACACAGAAAAACTGGTATTGCACCTACAGGAGATTAGTTTTAATAAAAATATGTATGCTGTGAGCGAATTGTGAAGAAATAGGTCAAAGAAGGGGACCTAGGAGCAAAACCAAAGATAAATGATTTGTCAGCATAAAGGCATAAAAGTGTCTGGAACAGGTTAGATAATACCTTCAAAAATATGAATAAGTAGACATTTTAGAGAAATGTTTTGATGCACAGGTAAATTATGTTGCAAAGTAATTGTTTAGGACCAGTCATTTTGCAGATGAAATACTTCCAATTAAGGTATAATTGGGGAACTACAATTAGATCAACAGAAGTTGACCATCTGTGTATAAAGTTCCACCTAATTTTTCAAATAATATTAATAAAGGAGTGACATAGTAATCAAATTATTTCAAAGTATTTTAAAATTAATAAAAGTAAACATATTTTGCAAAATTATTTATTGAAGTTATCACCACAGCTTTTTTATCTGAAGAGGTTAATACAATTCCAAAGAACAGTCAAAGCTTCCAGAGCTATCTGAGTACATGGCATACAAATAAACGTCATAGTCTAGACTGGCACCCTGTTTTTCTTTGTAAAGCATTTGCGTCAAGTTTGCAAGCGGTATATAAGTCCATATAATTAATGAAATGTTCTTCAGTGATGGTGTGGGGATTTCTGCTTTTATTCCATTTGGTTTCTGGAACCTCTAGGATTAACCTTCAGCCTGAGTGACTCAGACAATCCACTTATATTCCACTAGCAGTGCACTGTCTTTTCAGCAACTCAAATATAATTTGTTTTAATACAGTTAATGATATTTGTAATTATATTTTCTGGTACTGAGCTATATTTAATAGACTTAAAACTGAATGCAACATGTAAACCTTGAAATGGCCTTTGCATATTTTCCTAGTTTCCTGAATCCTCAATATGATGTCTTTTTGTTCTGGTTGTTTTTCATCCTCTGGGTAGGCAGAGGGAGGTGGTATGATTTGAAATTATATGTTGTAAGTAATGTTGAAACCCATTGTTTTAGAAACATCAATAATCTAAGCATAAAGGTTGTTGTGAGGGTTCATTAATTGTTGTGAGGGTTAAAATGTGTGTTATACAAATGGAAAGTGGATGGAGAGATGGGATATGGATGTCTCCAAATGCTCTATACACTGGAGTAGAACAGTGGTCACTAGCTGCTCAGGGAGAGGAAACTGCACTCAAAATTTGGTAGGTTACATTATAAAAGTGTCTGGAATGTGGATAGAGAATTTGAAATGTGATTTTATGTGAAACCTCTCATCGTATGTTTCATTCCTAATTATGCTGAATTCATTTAGAAGGAGAAATCTCTGTCTAGCATAGGGCAAGAGCCAAGAGGCATAGGCACAGGTTTTATTATCAGATATTGGTGATTAATGTATTGGACTCTATACATAGAATTAAATGTTTAAATATATGTTCAGAGAATATAATTGGTCTGAAATAAAGCAAAAGAAAAAAGTAAAATGAGAGCATGATCAGATGTTGTAGAATATAAAGGTAGCAAATGGTTCATGTTGTTCTCAAAAACTGCTGACAATTTATTTTGGTTCTTCAGAATTCATTCTGCTGTAGCTAAATGCAGATTAGATTTTACATAAATTCAGAGACACCCTTCCTTGACCACTACTGTTTTCATGGTTAGTGGGAAAAAAAAAAAAGGAAGATACATGCTTCCAAAAAGTCTTGTCTAAATTTAAGGCTGAACACTATGACTGGTGATGTTTTCTAAATTTCCAGCGTGCTGAAGAAAATCTGGTCAAAAGAGAACATATTTCTACAGGGAACTCAGGAGAGGTGCACTGCTTCTTTTAAACAGATGAGTAGGTAGCTTTTGGAAGTCTTGACATGCTGTGAGAAGCTCACAGTCTTAGAGGCAAGCTTTCTGAGCCAGGTAAGATAAAAGGGATTGGATCCCTTCAGAGAATCACAAAATTGTTTGGGTTGGAGGGGACTTTAAAGATCATTTAGTTCTAATCCCCCATCAGCAGGGACACCTTCCACTAGAGCAAGTTACTCAGAGCCCCATCCAATCTGACATTGAACACTTCCAGGGATGGGACATCCACAGCTTCTCTGGGCAAGTTCCAGCATCTCACCACTGTCACAGTACAGAATTTCTTTCTAATATCCAACCTAAACCTTCCTCAATTTAAGGCCCTTCTCCCTTGTTCTGCCACTACATGCCCTTGTGAAAAGTCTGCTCCACCTTTCTTCTAAGTACCTTGAGATACTAGAAGATGCTATAAGATTCTCCAGAGTCTTCTCTGGGCTGAACAGCCCCAACTCTCTCAGCCTTTCTTCACAGGGGAGGTGTTCCAGTTCTGTGGTCAACTTAGTGGCCTTCCTCTGGACTCATTCCAACAACTTAATGTCCTTCTTGTGCTGAGTACCCCAGAGCTGGATACAGTACTCCAGATGAGGTCTTAACAGAGCAGAGTAGAGGGGCAGAATCACCTCACCTGGCCTGCTTGTCATGCCTTTTTTTGATGCAGCCCAGGATATGTTTGGCTTTCTGGGCTGCAGGTGCATATTGATGAGTTATAGTGAGCTTTTTGTCCACAAACACTCCTAAGTCTTTCTCCCCAGAGCTAGTGTCAGTCTATTCTCCAGAAAGATTGCAGAGGCTTGGCAGTTTGTCCATTACCACTGTGGTCAACTCCTGCCACTCCAAAGGCAAATGTCACCAAGATATTAAATAAAATGTGTTCCCATGTTTCTTCCTTTTCTTCTATAAGTTGCAACTGAACACCTAGTTACCCACCCCAAGTCTTTCTTTCAGAAGGAGCTTGTGGAACTGCTTATTGGAGAATGTGAGTAAAGCAAAAAAACGCACATTTCAAAATCAGATGTGGAAGATCTTGTTCAGGATTTGGGTTCAGGTCAGACACTTGAATCTTGGCCTTAAGTACCAGATATGGGTCTTGTGATCATCTGACTCTTTGTTGTATGTTTGCTTTAAGAGTCCTTGGCTCCATAATGGATCTTTTTCTTCTAAGTAAATTTCCTATAAAAGTTCTTAATTTTACTTGGTAGTCTCCCAGAAGAAAGCAGCTCTCTGGAGAATGTATGATAATGGTGTAATATTGAGGCAAAGTTCTGGTAGGATTTCATGGATTACTTTTATAATGTTTCTACTTGATTTTCCCATTATAGGCTTAACAAAGCCAAGATTATCTTGACCTAAGTGTGTCAGACCTGTTCAAATCCACTTGGTTATTTTCATGATGAAAATTAACATTTTAAAGTGCTTTGCTGGATTGGGGCCCAGATGATTGTTACCCCTTTCAAATTAAAGCTTCCTTGATCATCATAATAAGGGAATTATAGCCATAATTATTAGTGAATAGTATCACTGTGTAAATTCTCCTGTGAATCTAACTGCATGCACGAATTAGAGCGTTGGCTCCAGTATTTTATAAATGTGCCTTAGCAATCTTAATGCAATTCATTTACTTTCTTGCTTATTGATAATTATTACTGTTTCTGGTAAAGAGACATCTTTTGTGATTTGGAGGTACACTGTTTTGATCATACATGATGAATCTTCAAAATTGCGTCTGTTGAGGAAACAAGAAAGTCTGAGCAGTCTGAGCTGACCTTTAACAAATAAAAATGTTTCTTTTCAAATCTAGGAAGAAAAGCAGCAGAGACTGAGAAGTTAGGAACCTTCTAATGGATCTTGGATCTAGGTCTTTGTGTCAGTGAAAAGGAGAATTTGAGAATACAAATGACTTTACGTAGTGACAAAACCAAGGCTGGATCATTTTGACAAGCTTTTCCTGCTTTTCTGTGAGCATTTCTACAGCTCATTGAGGTGAATATTGAAGAAAAGTGGTAGCACTAACCCACTTGATCTTTCCTGGTGGTTTATGCATCACTGACTCTTGACTCTGCATTGTGATGAAAATGCAAGGAAGAGCCTTGATGGAGATACCTCAAGTGTCCATTGCTGTCAGTGGCAATTTTGAATGCTGAAGCAGTTCAGGTCAGGTCTCGTTTTGCTTTTATTGTAGACTTTTTAAACTTTTATTTTAATAAGCCTAGAAGAATTGCAGTGAAACTTCTGGATGTCAGCATCCAGGAGAACTCATCTCTTTTCCTCATCCAGTTGGATGATGGGGAGCAGAAGCCCTTTCTCCTAGCAGCACATTCTGATAAAGTCCATGGCTTGGGTGCCTGCTTTGGGTGCCACAGTTTTGATCACAAGTCCTACTCCTCAGCTTCCCATGCCAGAAATGCTCCCAGTCTGGGGACAATTGGTAACCAAGAGAAGCTTAATGCTGTGGTGGAAGGAAAGCAGGAAAAGGCAAAGAGAATGTGACTGTCTGGAGTCACCTGTGAAGTAAATGTCACGTGATGTTGTACCATGCATAGACATAAAAGGGCAATGAACAGAGAACCACAAAAGTTGGAGATGCAACTAGATTTTAGTTGGGTTTTTCTTTATTTGTTTTGTGTGTGTGGTGTTATTTTGTTGGTTTAGGGTTTTTTTACCTAAAAATGTAGGAGTCTGAATCTTTATAGGAAAACCCAGAAAAGTGATCTGGTTTGGTAAGAAGGGCAAGGGCTACTACAGGGCAATGCTACAACTATTTGAACTGCTCTATGCCTAGAAATGTTTTATAAGTATTATTTTATAATGATCACTGTAGGTACTTTCAAGACACCTTGTAGCACTATAGACAGAGTTGTAGAAAACAGATATTTTCTTGAGTTTGTCTCTGATGGCTTTGTTCTCTGGTCTTAATGTCATAACAAACAAAAACTTGTTCTGTGCCATCTTTCTGACAGGTCCCACACCGCCAAGCACTTGATGCTCTTTATTGGTTTCTTCTAGTAGCAGTTTCATGCTTCTTTTTTTGGATGCGACCATGTATCAAACTGACCAAGGCATCAAGCACACTTACGTTTTGAACGGTGTTCCTTGATAACAGAAAGATGGACTGAGAAGTCAGAGGATTTTTCTTTTCTGTAAACCATTTATGTGACAAGCTTGTGTTTGTTTGGAGAACAGAGGTAAGAGAAGTAACAGAGGTTTACCTTTCTCCTATCTGATAACTTATTCAAATAAACCAAATGGGAATTACAAGGTAGTTTCATTACAACAAAAATTGATAAACTGGAATTAAATAAGAAAAGCTGTAGGTAAAACACATTAAAAAAAATGGCTTTGAATACCCATTACTCCCACAGTGCCCTTGCAGAGCTGGCTTTTTCCTCTGGTATGGTGAAACATATGCAGTTCCCTGTGTTACCCCTGATTGAGTAACCAGTGAGGGATGGCTGCATATCTGCTCCTTCCTTACTTCATGAAAGTTTCTGATCCTCTCTGAGATTTCCTACTTGCCTTGGGCTACATGGTCCCAGCTCGATGCATCCCACTGCAGCACCTAACCCTACACTGCATGGCAGGCACCATCTGGGTGGCTGACATCCTGGGACAGAGGCTCCCCAGGAAGGCAGAGGGCACCTTGTGAATTTGCTCAGCTTGGGTAGCAAAGCCTGTGGAGAAGTCATGCTCTTTCCCTCACTTTGAAGGCCCGGATTCCATCTGCCACGAAACTACAGGCAGCTGACTCAATTACCTCAGCCCTCTACAGAATATAGTATGCACAGTATTTTCACTGTAATCATAATCCTTTAAAGGTACACATACATCACTGAGGAACTGGAGGTGGAGATAGAGAAGCCAGTGAAACCTCTGTCATTAGAGAGTTCAGTAGGGTTTGGTTTTGATGGACTGTGTTGTCCTCCATGCAGGGTATCCCTTACACAGATTTTTGTCAGAACAGCAGATACTGCACATGATGCAGGACAGTGTTTACTGCTTGTTAAGTGCAAAGCCACCTCCTCCATCAAGCCTTAAATAAGTGTCAGCAAAGAGTATTTTTGTACCCTCCCTTCAGTAGCCCCAGTTAGTCATGTTTTTTCTTTTAAAGCAACAATGGTGTTCATTGATATCTTCGCTTGTTTTTGTAAAGATAGCAGATGTTTTTATACACTTTTGTGACAAACATAGCTAATTACTGAAAAACAAACATTTCCCACACTTGAACAACCTTGCAGTCCCGTTGAACTTCATAGAAACTACCAGTAGCTCTATGGCAGAATTGGAGCCTGTAGGTTACCAAAATGATTTTTCAAACCTTAGACACAGGATTTATAAGTTTATAAGCTTGCATAGGTCACATAAATGTCACTAATTTGTGCTCCATGTTTTGTGCAGCACAGCAGCAATTTTGTTTTATATTAGGAAATAAGAGGAAGATTCTGGTAAGAGACATCTATCAAATTCAGTGCTCCTATTTCAAAAGATTACTAGCTTTTCAAGAGATGATAACATATCAGTAGTCTGGAAATACAGATCAAAATAGAATTGTGCAGAAGATTCCTGTCCTTCTTCATTGTCAGATTATCTTAGGATATTAGTCAATCTGATAGGAACAAAACCTTTTACATGCTTTTTGGCAGAAAGTACACTGAAAGCAAGGTGAAGAAGTGGAATATGGCCAATATCACTCTAAAGTTCAAGACCAACTTCATGTCCTCTTTAGAGGCCACTATATACATTTATATTTAATTCTCTAATGGATAAATTCTGTTACTTATTTTTAAAGTTTTATGCCCACAGTTGTTTTGCTTTAGACCATCCTCATGCTTGAAAGAAATTAATCAATTCTATGAGAAATTGGGTGAAACTTCAATATAATGAAACTTCTCAGAACAGGTGGACTGTATCAGTCACGTTTAGCTAAATCTTAACTGCTGGATGGTATATTTGAAATTTATTTCAGGATTTGGCCACAGGTTCATTGTTTGTCAGTACCCAAAGCTTCTATTGCTGTTGTAAATAAAAGCTTTGTATGTCCATGACTGGACAAAAAGTCCATGACTTTTTGTAAACCCTAAAAATTACAGCCCCGAAACACTCAATTAAGCTAGCACAAAAGAATAGAATCTTCTCATGTTCTTCAGATGTCTTAAAGTCTTCATGTAGGATAGCTAGAAGACTTGCACATTTGTACTTTTTATTTATGTTGCTACTTTTCTTCACAGACACTTATGATAGGTTACTTTACACATCCATTAAGCTGTTCACTGCAGCTTCCTATCCTTTGAATCATGCTGTGCATTTTTCCTTCAAAAAAATAGTCTCTGTGTGCGTGTTAATATCTCAAATCTAAAATAAATAAAAAATTAACAGGTAACATTCTTATATGGTGATTCAACTTCTATGGAACATCTCCTGTATTTTTTAAGGAGCTGCTGGTAGTTTTTGCAGACCTCAATAACTGAAAGAAGAACTTTTGGGAAATTTTCTGTAATTTATCTTCATAGGACCAACCATACTTCAGCACAGGCATGTGAGTGTCTCTACAAATAACAGGAGAATGTTAAGTTCTTCAGACATCCCATCATCGGCCATATAAATAAACATGTTTGGTCTTGGAGCTATGGAAGAAAAGAACACTGGCAAATGACTAGAAATACTTAGTTTGCATTAAATTGCTTAGGGTTTGTTTTTTTTAAAACTCTGTTAAATGGTTAGCTTAATTTGCACGTATTAGAAAAGTTGGTGAACATTTACATGTGTGCTAAAGATGGGTTTCTGACACTGTGTCATCATTTTCATTTTGATTTTTGCTGCTAAAATCAAGTAAACTGCAACGTTACAGTCATTGGACCAAAAAATATTATTCTTTCAGGAAGAGATCACACCCATTCAAAGGTATCCTTTATTTGTTTTTTACATCCTTACTGTTTACGCATTCAAAAACAATATTCCTGCAGTATATCCCATACCATGGTAGCATTTCACTTTGGGACTTGAAATTGAGCTCATACTTCCTCAAAGAAGGAATTCCCAATTGGGAATTTTGTTTTAGTAGCATTGCTTTAGCTTCTTCTAAAACAAGCAAAACAGCTTGCATACCCCAAATAGTGGTTGCAACCCTTTATGTTTTGTAGTTCATATCATATGTTGTGTTTCTCACAAAGTGCTGTCTACTATTCCTTTGTTCAGACTACGTTTTAGACATTAATCTGTTCATTCAGGTTTCAGCATCACCAAGTGAAAATAGCCTATTCTGTATGTGTTGGTGAAATCAACTTTTTGTTAAAAAAAAAAATCACAAAAAGCTTATGCAGGATTACAGTTTAGGCAGGAGGAAGTAAAAAGTCATGTAAACCAATTAATTGCATTGATATAGGTTAGAAAATAAGGGTTAAAGGAAAGAGGGCTTCTCATCCCCATTTTTATAGAACTTACAATCCTGATCTGGCTTAGTTTTGTGTTTTCCCTCAAAGGTGAAAATTTACATATTTAATTGATTTTCCACTAAATTATCACTGATAACTGAGAGTTTTCTACTTCCATTAATTGCTAGGCTCTTCCCCCTGCAATCTATGGTGCATATTTAGAACTCCTCATTTCATATTGTTTCCGCATTTGCAGTTAACGATTTATCACAGTGCATTTCTAAGGAGAAAGTGGAAAATTAGAAACATGATTATTCCTGGTTTTGGGCATGCATATTACTGCAGAGGAAGATCCTTCCTAGGACAAGCCAAATGTCCGATTTGGTTTTTATTTGGAGGAACACAGTTGTTCCCAAGCTGAAAAGCACTGCTTTTCTCTATTCCAGTTTGGTCAAATGGGGCTGACAGTGTGTGTTGTGTGATGGAGCATGTGTTGATTCAGAGAACTGTGAACAAATATAGATGACAAAGTCAAAAGCCATGCTCTGGCAAAGGCTGGTGGTGAATAGCAGAGGATGATTGTGACTCACAATGCAGGCTGTTGGTGGCACAGAAGTAGGAGGCTTTGTCTATTTTGTGTCACTTTTGCTTCTTTGCTGGCAAGCCACTGATCTAGGTTGACCTGCATTTGAAGACTCTTGGTGGTACTGACTGGAAAGTATGTTTGACATGAGCATGAAGATTAAACACTGGCCTCCCACCTCAGTTTTCCTGTGATTTTCATGCAGCCAAATACTGTCTCATGCTGCTTGTTAGGGATCACACTGACATTTTCTTCATTCAGAAGTGTAGTGTGACATGCAGAGCCAGTACGGAATGGAGTAAAATCAAACGAGTAAATAATGTATTTATTTTAGCATTCTAGTGGTTGTTATAGGAAAAAGTACCCTTATTTCCTCCATCAGTGCAATGGCAAGGACAGCAGTCCACTCTGAAAAGTAGTAGTGTAATATGCTCTCTCTGAACAGTTTGCAGACTGAGTAGAAAACAGATAAAAATCCCAATATGCAAGAATACAAAGTGAGCAGGAGAAAATGCCTTCTGCCTATTGTGTACTTTGTTATGAGTATTAATTTGCAGCAGAGAATATAAGTTGTGGTTTGGCATCTGAAACACCTTTTGAGGGCATTAGATTCCTGTGGCCACAAGATCTTGCTGAATCGGGACCGTGCTGTTCCCATGTTTCTGGAGTTGGCAGAGTGCAGCAGATGGAGAGGCAGAGTGGACACGATGGGCAGCATCCGTGATTTCAGTCGCACCCTTCTGACATGTGCTGTGATTTGGGGAGGACCTCAGGCCTGTCCTGTGGCAGTGGTTTTGTCCAGTGATCCATATTCACGGCTGCCCTGGCTGCCATTAGCCCAGCCCCAAACTGCTTGTTCAGGGGCCTCGGGCTTGTGCCTCCAGGGTGAGGGCTGCCTGTGGCCCCTGGCTACCTGTGCCCCTGACGTGACCCAGTGGTCCCCTCCCACCCAACCCTTTTCAGAGCAACCCCAGCAAGATGTTTGGATGCAACAGTTTGTCTCTTGTTTGTATGGTAAAAGGCTTGTCATTAAAGCATTTCAATCAGCTGGAAACATTTATTGGCTTGAGCCTCATGCTTTAAAAGGAGCTGGCAGCCCTGAACTTGTTGCTGTGCTCTGCACAGGCAGTGGCCCTGAATTTCTTCTCACGGTAACGGATACTTGGCTTTTTCTACTTTTCACCAAAACATATAATTCAGTTGATTCGTCTGGTGTACCCTGAACTTTGTAGGTCTTTGGATGAGGGTATGGGAAGGGGCCTGGCAACTCAGCAGGGAATTGCTGCTGGGTCAAGCATAGTCTTGCTTTGTTTATCCAGTGATGTAAGTTGTTACTGTGATGACCAATAAAACAAATGAAGGGAGTTCTTAACTAATGATGGGTAGAACAATCTATCCAGAGGTCAGGAGCAACATAGATGAAGTATGCACAAGAGAGTGTAAAACCAGCAGTATCAAATATATAGGAAAAATCACATGAAACAGATTTTTCCTAAGCTCAAAATGTATGAAGAGGTTCAGTGCTGTAGGGTGTTGGGCAGCCAGCCTAGGGAGAATGATGTCACCAGAAAAACAGGTGAAGACCTGAAGAAGGTAATTTCCCCATCAGTATTACAAAGAGTCTGTAGAGGAATATACTGTAGCAAGTCATGCTGCACTTGCTAGTTTTGGATCAGCAGTGATTTGAAGTAAATCACTCTGTAAATGTTATAAACCATTCAGAGGGAAGTTTTGTGTGTTATCTTGGATACAGCCTTTGTTGCTGTTTGAGAGCAAAGGCCTAGGAGAACATGAAAGTAGTGCTCTCTCCAGCTCTGTATGTGTCACTAGCTCTTGGAGCCCTTGGGACATTTGAACTGGCATTTTTTTCAATATATATAGAATCTGTTTTACACTTAATGTATGGTTGATACATATAGTAGTCTGTAGTCCATTGCATCAATAACTATGGTTTGTATCTTATTTTATTCTTATTTTATAAGTTATAGTCATAATGTAACTATAAATGCCTAGTATGATATTTTAAACTTGTGCTATGCTACAAAAGACAGCATAGTATATGTAGTAGGGGCAATCATATTGGCATGCAGTTTATGTAATTGTATTAAATGTCATGATTAAAGAAAGCATTTTCATATAATTATTGTCTTTGATAGAACACTGACTTAAACAGTAAAGCAGGACAAGCAGTTGTTTTGTTGGGGAGCACTTTTAGGTATTGGTAGCAAAGTGGTCCATTCAGGAACAAAGCCACATTTTCAGCTTAAAATACTGAACTGACAGTTTTGATTTTGTTCAGCCTCATGTGACTCCTCTGTAGGAATTTGGGGCCAGCTCAAATTTTACTGCTGACTCCACAGGTTCTATGAGATAACCCCTGTTAAATTCCCAGTGTACTGTGCCCTCTGTACTTTCCATTACTGTAGTGCTGAAAAGTCAGAGTAATCAAATAGAAATCCCTTTGAACACACAAGAAGTCTGTCCCTCTCCCAGTGAGAATTACTCATAGTAGCTGTGAGTGCAAGCATAACATAAAAGGCAAAGACAGATGGGGAATCACAAAGAAACAGTGAAAGAAAATCAGCCATTGAGGATAGTGGTCTCAGCTTTCCGGGGCAGCCTACATGCTGTCAATTTTTTTTTGCAATTATCATAGCAAACAAGATTTAAGAAGGGATTTGAAGGAGGGCAATGCAGTAACTTTGCAGGTGTTGCAGAGAGTTCTTTCAAAGTATGAAGTGTAATGGGAGGAAGCATAAAAGTGCTTGACTGAGAATTTAACAAGGGGATAATGAAAAATAACTTGCAGACTAATTGTAAGTTGGCTGTTCAGTACCAAGTGAGAATAATAATGAGAGTGGTCCATGGAAGCCAATGTGAACTTGCTTGTATTTGACACACCAAAGAAAGGAGTGGAAGGAGGCATGGAGAGAGATCACACACTCTGAGTGATACACCAGGAGAATGATCTTTTCAGCAGCACTCTGATTAGGTGCTGTGTTTGTCCAGGCCAGAGGACAAGATTTTGGATTAATTTAGTTCTGAGATGATGAGGATCTGGACAAGAGTATTAATTCAGTGCATATTAAAATATTGTATATAAGCAATATTATGCAGAAAGATTCTGCAAGACTGGATTTAATGATCTGAGGATGATCAGAGTTAGAGATAACATTCAGACTGTGTCTTAAATAGTGGGCTAGATGGTTCCTCTGTACATAGTGATTCAGAAAGGATCTGGCAGGATGAGTGTGTGGGGGTGGGTAATAAAAACCCTAATTTGTCTTTGTGGAGCCTAAACTGATGCCTGAATTTACAGTATCAGAAATACTGGCTGAGATATCAATATGAAAAGAGTGAGGTAGTATTGAAGTATAGGTGTAGCATCTAAAGAGGAGATAGTAGTTGACACTGTGTTTATAGATGAGATTGTACTACAGTTTTAGAAGGAAAAAAGACCAAAAATTGTCCAGAAAGCATAGAAGAAAGCATGAAGTTTGAATGACATCCAAAGCAACAGTTTGGGACATCAGGATAAGACTGTGCCAAGGCAGCCAAAACATCAGAAGTAAAAACTCCAACATCAGAAGTAAAAACTCCTAACCAGGAAAAACTGTTGGCATGTCAGGAAGAATGAAAAATGAGCCTGCTTCCTGAGGCTTCGATAACTGCAAATGATAGAGATTTAAAGAGTTCCATTCGCACAGCTTGAGTGCCAACAGTAAAATCCAGCAGGAACTGAAGAGAGAAACTTCATGCAGTAGTTTAAAGCTATTATAGAACAGCTAGAAAGCAGGAAGATGTAATGGTGGCTAAAGGAAACACTAGGGAGTTTTTTTTCCTTTGCGAAAGGAAAAAGTGGTGAGAATTGGAAGAGAATGAAGCAGGCGGGGGTGGGGAAATGAGAGTTTCTGAAGGAAATTGGGAAACTGTGAAATGGCTGTGGCTCTAAGGAGGGTGAAACAAATAGCAGGACTGAGCACAACCATTTTCTGTGCTTCAAGAATGAAGTAGGGAAAGGAAGGAAAAGCAAAGGAAGAAGAAAATATCAAGTTGCTATTATCTCTGTCTATTATGCTATTATTTCTGTTCGAGAAATAAGACGTGGAAAGAGAAGTGGAAACAGGAGGATTTGAGCACTGGAGTTGAAATGATGGTCATGGATGTTATAAATAAATGGTAGAATAAAATATTTATCTAGAAAATGTGAAGGAGAACATAATTTGTTGTGGAAAAACAGGTGTTTTGCTCAGTGTAAGAAGAGGAAGATGATGGTGAGAGGTGGTTCTTAGGGACATGGCTTAGTAGTGGACTTGGAAGTGCTAGGTTAATGGTTGGACTCAATGATCTCAAGGATCTCTTATACCTTAATGTTTGGATTATTCTATAAGTCAAGGCTGGGGTTAGATTATAGCAAGGGAGAATAATGAGTAATAGGATGATGTGCATGAAACAGCAGAATTTGGAAAAACTAATTACTGAAATAAAATGAAGATTTGTAAGATGCCTATAAGAAATGGCTGCATTAAATGTTCTTTTGGTCTCTCCTAGAAATGGGATCCTGTGAGTGAGAGTACCTGAGAGTCCACGGTGTAGCACGTCTTAAAACCAAATGTAGATACCACTTTCCCATTCCAAATTGAATAGAAAGTTCCCAAATCTGGAGTTTCTACTTTGAAAGGGTAATTTTCCAGGAGGGCTGGGGAGGCTGTGTGTATTGTACTGGAACTGGTTTTCATGATAAAAGATAAATCTTTGTATTTTTTCTTGTGGTTTTCTGACTTCTATCTAGGCATAGTAAAAATGGGAATGCCTCATTTACATGAGAAGTGGGGAACAGGAGGAATAAAGCAAGGAGAGCAGGGCATTTTCATTATCTCTTTTCTTAATTAGCAAATCAGGAAATGCTAAAAATACGATTAAATTCACAGAGAAGGCAATCAACATGGATTGTCAGATTGTCACAGCTTCTGTCAGCATGGATTGTCAGATATTTTTGGGATGCATGTATAACACAGAGAAATACCTAGGCAGTACTTCAGTGTAAAAATTACACCTATAACACTCATATTTGTGTTTGCTGACACCAGTAACTTCAAGAACATAGTAGTTTTTCCGGTTTCTAACTCCTACCCTTCTAAATAGTAACCCCCTTCTTATCTTTGTTATCTTCCAAAGAAAGTGTAATCAGTTTCTATTTGTATTGTCTGTGCTTTTTATGAAGTTCTCTGATAAAGGGAAGACTTACTTTATTCTCCAGAGCTTCTAAATCTTCCTTTGAGGAATTAATCAGATTATATACAAATTCCGAAATACTGGGCAAGAATTGCACACATTTTAACATTGTCTTTTTCTATGCAAGTAGTTATTTAACTGATGTATTACAATACCAGTGACAACCACATGGAGATGTTTTCCATTTCAAACTTCTGAATTCAATGAGAAATTTAACTTTATCTTGTAAGAAAATATGGAAAGTTTTTTTTTTCTGAGTCAATGATCAAAATTCATATTTTGGACAGAACTGTCCAATATGGCACTTCTGTCATGGCAGTTACATATAAAATCAGGTTTAAGCAATTGCTCATTGGCCTTAAGGAATCCCAAAAAAAGCTTGAATAGGGAGAGTAGGAGATGACAAAGTGATCCTGTTTCCAAAATTACTGTGTCTTCTGCCTGTGTCCAGGAAATATTCTTGTTAAACCACATGAAGCGGAGATACAGTAACAGATTGAAATGTCTAAATTCGGTAGTCTACATGTTAGTATCTACATGTGGTTCACATGTCCTCAGTCTGATCCTAATTGTCAGAAATCAAATTGACAGAGTCCACAAACATGGGAATGATTCAACTTGCCCTTAAATAGACCACAAGCGCTGAGCAAGTTCTGACAGATTTCTGACAGATAATGGACATCTTACTCTTGTGTAGGCATGTGCTGTTGTCTGTCCAAATTTAGACATCTATCTGGAGCACAGTCCCAACATAGCAAGAAGTGGCAGATGTCCACTGTAATGGTAAGCACAGGATGAACTAGGCTGCAGTGCCAAATGAGCGTTTTTCTCCCAATAAACTTCCCCCTTAGAACTGGTTAGAGTAAGATCAGAGTGAACTCATGGGGATTGCATTACCTGGTGTACGAATCTCATCTCTGTGAAGTTTATTCCCATTCTAATCTTATTGTTTAAGCAGTCAGGTTCACAACATCACATTTTCTGATATGAGTTTTTTTTTCTAGGTTAATGCTTGTCAGAGATTATTGTGATCCAGCACTCAGCATAGTAATGGGTGAAGAATTTGACAAACTAAACTGCTGGTTTTGATGTATCCCAAAGTAGAGATTAACTGCTGTTACTTTACCTTGATAGCTGTTGAGAAAGGATGTACCAGATAGACATATGGGAATTTCTTGGCATCACCTTTGCCAGCCCACTGAAATATATGGGCATGCCTTAGCATAAGGGAAAGCAGTAGACACTGGGTGTACTGAAAGGTGATTGCTTTGGTGAGAGACAAACAAAGAAAAACTTCTTCCCAAATTTCTGCTGAAAAAGCCTCTATTCATTCAAGTTTCCAGACTGTATGCCAAATCCTGCTTGCTTCAGACAATTTTCCATTAACTTACTTGAGAGGACTCTGAGTGTGTACAATTGCAGGAGAGTCGATAGTTTAGCCCAGATTCAGGTTTTTATCAATATGTGAGTGTCTCTGTTCATGCTGCAGTTCCATCAATATTTTTTGTTTTGCCAATTGAACCTTCTTCGATCCCAGGAATAAATAATTATTATCGGTCTTACTAACCTCTTGAATATGTTAACAAACCTCAATAACAGTTCTTTATTTTAGTGATGATGATGTATTTTAGTGATTAAAGATCAGACCCAAACTCTGTTAAGGGCAAGGAATAATTCCATGGCTTTCAGGAAACTACAGGTCTTTGTGGTTCACACACCAGTGACTGTGCTGTTTGTCAACAACAGGGTAATCAAAGGTTCTTGTTATTTTATTTTTAAATACTGCTTTGGAGTTTTGCCGCAGTCAGGACTTTATGTTTTCCTTTTGTCTGTCTTCCCTATCTCATCTTTTTCTTATGAAGCACTGGCAGTTGTGGTTTTCCTGTGTGTGGGAGGAGGAGCACGTGGCAGTCAGAGATTGGGAATGCCCAGAGGCTGATGAAGTTAGGGGCTGAAGAAGGGTTGATATACTGTCAGTGAAAATGTTTTAAGTGACAGGAGTGCAAGAAAAAGGAGTATGTTGAAAAGGCTGGAAAATGTTTGGATCTGTGGGAAGTAGAAATTCTGGGACATCTTTTAATTGATCTGGCAGATACAAATTATGTGAGTTGTTCTAGACAAAAATGATGTATCTGTGTGTATCTGTGCAGATAGAATGTAATATGTGCACACTAACAAAAGGATTCAAGTGAGGGTGGAGTTGTTTCCTGGTATAATCATGGTACAGGTGTATATGGGGCAAAGAATGTGTCATGGGGTAGAAAGCTTTTACATCTACCCTGTGCTTTCAGAGGTTCACTGTGCTTTGAATATGGTGTTAGGAAAACATTGCTTCTCATGCTGCACAGAGTTAAAGGAGAAACAGTCTGCAGGGAATACAGACTTCAAATAAAAGCCTCAGATAACGCAGCATTTTTTGGAGGTCAAAGAAATGCAGATCCTGGATTAAACACTCTGCAGTATGTAAATGCCACACCATGTATGTTGGAGTTATGCTTGAGTGCTGCAGGGGGAAGCCTGTGTCTGCATCCTGTTTTGGATGCAATATTGTTTGTTGCAGCAAAGCAATTGCCCAGCCCCAATTGTTTTAGTGATGAGCTGATCGATACCCCATTACTGGATGTAACAGTTGCTGCAGGAAGTGCACAGAAAATTTTAATGCATGAATTATACATGCTGTCCTCATTCTTTAGTCTCAGAGCATAGTGACAGAGATTGTAAAGATGACTGGGGTAGTTTCTTGCATAAAGTGACTGCAGTGAAATGCTTCATATTTTCATGCACACAAGCAGCATTGAGTGGGACGGCCTATTTAAGAAGATATAAATCCCTGAGCTTACAGCACAGAATGCTTGATTTGAAAGCATTGCAGCCATGTACAGAGCCAGTTTTCCTGCTGTCTAAACCTGCTTTCTACTGAAGGTTGGCTGAGAGATGCTAACGGCTGTGCTCTGCTCTGAGGTCACAGTTTGAAGTCCTTTATTTTTTTCTCTCTTTTTCTTTTTTTTTTGTAATTTGCTTTTTGCCGCAGGAGAGGATCTGTGAAGTTTGTTGGTGTAACCATCCTGTATTTTTTCAAAGATACAAACTTGGAATAGTTATTATGAACAAAAGGACAAGAAGGAATTCACCATCTAAGGTAAAATGGGGTATTTTTTATTTGTGGATTTGAGTGCAGTAGAGGGAATATGCTGAGGTAGGATTATGATGATGCAGTGTGGTTTCATTGACTCAGATACCTGGGCTCGAATGCAGAGTCAGGATTCTCAGATGGATGTAGCTGCAGAGATCCTACTAGTCTGGTTGTTTTTAAATGGTTATTTAAATGCTGCTGAGACTAAATACTGTGTTTGAATCCTGTAGTTTGTTCAAGAGTGTACATTTCTGATCAATTTTTTTCTGCTATAGATGACTGTGTTGTGGGGAGGGGCAGGACAGTCACTGAGGTGATCAATATAATAGCATGATCTATTTCATTAGAGCTCCTAACTGAATAATGACAACAAAATTTCATTGACTTTTTTCCTCTATCTGTACATTTTCTGTAACATTTGCAAGCTACAGTAAAATGTGTGTCAGGAAAATGCGTCCCAGAATCTATTGCTTGTCTGTCCTGTAAATAACTAAGATGATCATACTGTTACATTTTGGATAGAAGTCTGGGCTTTCATTCAGTGAATAGAAAAGCCTGTCCTTACTGTCCTTCAGAACACTATGTACTTTTAGAAATTTTACATTAAAATACAGCTATTTCTAATTATGCAATTTGCTGGAAAGTAAAAAAAAAAAAGGCATTCTACTTTTGTTTTTTTTTTTGCACATTTGACAACTTTGGATATATTCAAGAAAATTGTCTAACTAATATAGTGTACAGTAAAGATACCACCGTTTAAAAGAAGACAAGTTAAAATACTTTTAAAAAACAAAATTATTTACCACAATAAATCCTTAAAAATTCTATATCATTAATATTTTTTTTCACTTGTAGATTTTTGTATTTTGGAAAAAAGAGTACAAATGCTTTAGCTTCTGCGTCCAGTAACTTCAAGATACACCCATACTTTCAAAGAGATACATTGTCACAGAGTACTGAGAAATAGCTGGTTTAATAAAACTGAAAGCTGTTTCCTCTGTGATCTGAAAGAGCAAGGTATTGCAGTAAGCATTACAGGCAGTCACAACAGGATGCTACCCTTCCTTGGGTAAATGCCTTTTTATTTTGAGTTTTCATTGTTATTTTGCATTTGCATCTACTAACGCCTGACGAGCCAGTTTTGGATCCCTGAGTCCTCAAGCCACATTGCACACAAACATATGGAGCCCTGCCTCAGTGATCAGTGTGTATTTGTTTGCTAATTACCAAATAATCAGCTGGAAGAACGCTGTACCAGAGATCAGGCATTGTTAGTATTGCTTGACTAAAAGCAAGCAGTCATCGGGCTGAAGAGGCATTTTTGAACCCACTGTTCTGTGTGGGAATGCATTCCTTGTGTGGGAGCTGCACCCCGCTGCTCATGCCCAGGGGTTCGTCCTTTCATCGCCCTTCCTTCCCGTGCTGGGGAAGCTCCCGGTGTGTGGATCCGGCGCGTGCCCGGCCGGCGGGCAGTGGCGGCGCGGGCGCCGGGATCCTGCAGGCCTGCGGGATGCTGAGTCACCGCGCGGCCCGGGAGCTGCTCGCCGGGCCCCGGCTCAGCCACGCCGGCTCCCGCAGCGAGAGGGAGCCTGGGGACGGAAAATGCACCTGTAGGGAAGAGGAGCAGCTAGAGGCGAGAGAGAGAGGGCTTAAAAATCCTCCCTGGCGAAGGCAGCACCTCGCGTGTGCTGAGTGCAAGCGCACTCCTGGGCGTGCGAGCTCTGGGCTGGGAACGCGGCGGGGATGGCAGCCACAGCAGTGAGGAGCTCTCACGGTAATAACGAGGAGGATGTGTACGGTAGCTGGCTGCTCGCAAATATGCCAGTCATTCTTTATTTGCCATGGAGGATTTACTCTCTTGCCTCTGCTTCTGCCATGAAATATTGCCTGAAATGTGTAATTTGCAGATTGAGCAGGCTTTCGACCATGAAAACAGATGTAAAATGAGAATAACTAACAGCAGAAAAAGAAAAAAAACCTTCCTAAACTCCTCTCATTGAGTTAATTAGAGAATACCTAACTTCATTTATCATGGAAACGAAGTAAATTAATGGAAATGTATTTCTGTGCAAGAGAATTTCACACATGTACAGTTAAGGGTTGCACATGCAAGTGCTGGATTCAGAACATAGGTGATTTACTGATATATGGCTCAGCTGTTTCAGTGCTTTGCTACTATATCCAGATATATCAGTGAATGAACTTTACTTGCATTCTTTGACTGTCAAAGAAAAAGCATCCCAGCTATAATCACAGTGACATGGATGAATGTTAATCTTATAACAACATTCTCATTTTTTTCATACTGAAGCTGACGTACTTAAATTAACTGTGTTCAGTGAGGAAACAGACATATTAATGAAAGGTAAAGAATTTGAAATACTAATATTCTCTAAGAAATAATGGCTAGGCTTTTCCAAGTAATTTGAGAGGTATCCAGGGTCCATTGAAATTCCCTGGGGACCATGATTTTTAGTCTCTTTCGCTGAGATTTCCAGAGAAGCATACATAAATATTTTAGTCACTACAGAGCAAGCAGCCTCAACAAAAAGCAAGGAAAGCAAAGGTAGCCCAGCAACTATTTCCTGTTAATATAGGTAATTAGAGGAAGAGCGGGTTTTTGTTGTTGTTGTCATCCAAAATCTCCTCAAATAACTGGGTAATTATATAATTTAAAGTACCAATAAGTAATCCAGGGTGCTGTACAGAGAAAAGGGATAAGAAAGGAAGGTCTTGGAAGCATCTTATTAGTAAGTTATATTGTTAGGGATAGAAAAGCAGCTTAATACGTATGGAAGTGTCCATTAATAACCTGTTGGAATATCGTCTTTCTTGTTCTCGTCATAAAGTCAAAGATTCAATTACAGTACTTGGTTTTCTCAAATTGCAGCTTTGCAAATTTAACTGACTTGGACTTAATTCTGGAAATTTTCTTGTAATAAATACATTTACAATCAGAGAATTGATGCCTGCTGACAAGTCTTACTGATTTTGCTCTTGCTCTAGGCTGCAGAGCAGATCATTCAGTTCAGTTAGTAACTGAAAGGGTGACTACCAGGAAAATTATGATCTTTAAGAGCTGATACTTGGGTATTGTGTGAACTTGAATGAACACAGATCAGTTCTCCCTGTTGCAGTAAACTGGCATTGTCAGACTTCTGAGTTATGGCCGTGTGATAAGTAAAAGGAAAGTTTTTTTCTTCTGCTCTGTATTGCTCTTCATTTATTAGTGTAAAGAGAAAGCAGAATTAATGCATTTTAATAAGAGGAATTAATAGCAAGAATTAATGCATATTAAATTATCATGCAGTTGGTATTGTTCCAAAAGTGGCAAAATACTAGATTAGCAGTAAAGAAATACTTTGGCATATATCTTTGCAAGCAGGAGCATGCTTCTAAATTATTGATAACACATTTAAAACATGTTATTTTTCCTGTAATTCACTGTATTATACACTGTTACTAGTAATATATTTATTTATACATTTCAACCCATGGTTGGGAAGTAATAACTGAGAATAATCAGATTGCTTGTGATTGATTAAATAGATCTTCAGACACTTAACAATTAGCAATTCTATAAAATAGTTTAAAGCACGTAATGTACAGATACTTTACCAGTGCTTATTAACAGAAAAATATGTCTGCGTGTAACACCTGCTTGCTCAACAATTCTGTTCCCTAAGTACCAATTTTTCAACAGTAACTGAGAATAGGCACGTTTTCCTGCTGTTAACATTTCCCTGTAGATAAAATTAAAGGTGTGACAGAGGTGAATTCAACATCACTCACTGGTAGCACCAAAAACTCATTTGACTTAGCTGAGCAGAACGAGAACTGAAACTTCTCTATCCCATTTGCTGAAGACACTATTCACAGTACAGTGATATTTCACTATGTTGGAAATGAGGTCTTTAGTCTCTTAGAAGAAACTGGTAAGAGAAGCCTGTATCATAGGATTTCTACTGGTAGCATTTTTATTTTAAAAAAAGCTGGCTCACTAAAGATTACTTTATAAAAATAATTATTCACCTGCCTGTTGAGCTGGAGGCTGTAAATTCATTGATTAATGTAGGTCAGTGAAATTATGTAGAATTTTCAGCTGAGATTCTTGAGCTACATCTCATTCTTTATTTTAAAAATGGATTTAGTATCTGAATACATGGATCTGATATGGGTATTCCTCCTGCCTCCTACAGCAGTAAAGCACAAAGGAGTGATGGAACAGTGTAGCAGAAAATAAAATAGTTGTAGACAGCAAAATCTGTTCCTCAGGGTTTGATATTGGAAACAGGTACACTACATAAGATAATGGCACAGAAATCTGCAGACCTTTCAGGATGGGGATTTCAAACGCAGGCCATTTCTCTGGGCGCTGGAATACAATTTAACCACAATGTTTGTCCCTGTTCAGTCCAGCAACCAATCTCCCATCTTGAATCCTTGTACAAAGGCATGGGAACGATGATCTTATTCATTAGATACAAGGCTGTTCCCACTGCACCCTGTTACAGGATGAAATAAATTACCCTTGGGCTGTTTGTTTGCTTCCATGTGAAGAAACCCAGCAGACTCTAAAAGTGTTACTGCTGCTCTTGACATCAAATTAATGCCAACAGTTTGACATTTTTGCGTCACAAGACTTCATACTTGTTGTTACTGACTGGAAAATGGCATTAGAAGTGAAATACAAGATTTGATTGGATTAACGGTGGAAATGAAAAACTGTGTTATTAAGTGTACTTATCTAGTTCTGGTAAAGATGGTCACTTTGATATCCCATCAGACACTTGGGGAAAGTATAGGCCATATTTCCTCATAGGAAAATCCTGACATCTAAAAAAATTGAGTCTTTTAACTCATTAGACAGGCAAAATAATGAACTTACATGTTAGAGACTGTCACCAAAAATTGCTTAGAAAAGTCAGGACTTTCTATCCAGCCTGTGACAAATTCTGGTTTATGCTCTGTGGGGAAGGTTGAACTGTTCTTAGGGACCAAAATATGTGGCCTTTCATGGTAGGGCTGGAACCTGACTCTTTTTAAACTTGCTCTTGATTTAATTTCCCAGGTCTGGAAGACTGGGGCCCTTTGAAAATGCTCTTAGTGGGGAATGAGTGGGATTTCTTAGCTGCAGGGAATGACTGCAGAGTGGTCACAAATTTGGCTAGTCTTTGTCCTCCTTCTAGGGCAGAGCATGCTGTTCCCTTGTGCTCTGTGATGAGATTGTTTCAGGGAAAGCCCTAGTGAGAAGTCTCAGCTGGGAAACAGCCAAGGGTTGTGAGCTGGAAACTGGCAGACAGCTTTCTCCTGTGAAATAAGACAGAAGTATCAGAAGGATTTCTGGTTTGTTTTACTTTTTTTGCATCTTTTAGAAAACCTGTTTCTGAGTAACTTAAATTGAGCCCTTTCTGGTACATTCACATGTAGTTTAATGGGAATGAAACCAGTACAAAGTGCCATTGTTGCCGTTTCTGTAGGCTTTCAGTGGGATGCAGGAGGAAAAGAGTTTGGAATGGAGAAGGGGAAGCCTTGCTAGGAAAAGCAAGACCTACTCCAGAATCCCTTGTATCTTACCAGGATGTTCTGTTTGGAGTGACTGGAGGATTGTTTAGGTTGACCTAGAGTTTGAAGCTCTCATAAAGAACAGTTATGTCATGCTGTATGTGAATACAGTGAGGCCTGTTTAGTCACAGCTTTGCCAACTTTTCGTAATAATTTGGGATAGGGTGTTCTTCAGTCTAAATGATTCTATTATTCTACGATCACAAATGAGGAGTACGTGAATTATTGATAGTGCTGATTGGTATTAGATGCTACTGATCAGGTATTTTGTTATTCAGAATCACATTATACAAATTTTGGTTTATCCAGGCAACCCAAACTATCATCTCTTCTATGATTATTACATATTGCATGAATCAGACACTTCAAAACAAAGCTCAATACGAATAGATATAATAGCATAGAAATGTAAATTTCTCTGCTTCCCTGCAGTGAGATTCATGGGGTTTAATATGAACTGGCAATGGCAGCCTCAACACCACATGTTGCTGATTTCCTACCACAGCTAAGGTTTCAGACAACCCAGCATCCATGTTGTTCATGGAGGCTGCAAGCCAAGCGTAGGAATTATGAATTACATGAAGCTCAAGATCTTCACATTGGTTACTACTACCAACACTATAGCTTCTGTTCTCTTTTCTTGCCTGCAGTAACATACTTTGGGAGTTATCCAGGGCTTTTTTTTCATGGAAAGTAAGAGAATTTGGGATGTTAACCTGCACAAGTAAGAGCTTTTTTATCTTAAGACAGAAAGAAATCCCAAACTGGCTTTTTAAGACATTACTACATTTGTGATGGTAATGTAGTTTTGTATTGATCATGGCTGCATTTATAGCATTATTCTGCACTTTGTTTCATTATTGGTTTTATACTCTGCTTGAAGCAGTGGAAACTGCTGGAAAATAGTTATATAGTTCTGCTATTATTCCAGAAAAAAATAATAGTTTTGGTATTTGCTGGGTTAAAATGCTATGTCTTTACCAGAAGTGCACATTGTAGTGGAAGTAGGAATGCTCTGCCATTTACCTTTTAGAACTCCTGACCTGATTTTTCCTTTCTTGCCTTGATCATACCTGATTTGAAGTATCCATTTGAAAAGCACCTGGGGAAAGTAAAGGGGGCATGTGTGCTGCTAGTGTTAGAGAAATGCTTGTCAGTAACTAGTCTCCTTTGTGCCTAGATATGTGTATTTCCAGAGCACCTTGGAAGAAGGTGCTATACAAGCCAAAGGTGTGTGAATTCCAGTGGTGGTGGGTGGGGTTTTTTTGCCCGTTTTACACCACCCTTACTAGAGGAGCATTTGATGCTTCCCAGCATCCTGTGTGTGTGTGGAGTCCATTTAACCTGCTGGGACAGCCTGCTGTGTGCATTGAAACATGCTCCAGCAGGGCTAAGTCACCAAGAGAAAAACCACTCCATCAGTTCCTGCTCAGTTTCTCTCTCTCCTTCTTCCTTCCTCCTCCTTTCTAAGCCCTCATCCTAGAGCTAACCTCTCTTTCTCCTCTGTCTCCTCTGCTTCCCTGTGCCAAAGGTCGTGTAGTGAGAACACGTCAGATCCCAAAGCACCCCAAGCAACAGTGCAACAGTGCTGGGGCACATCGTCCTCCCTTTTCACGCTTGAGCATGAGCTCTTCATCCTCTTACTAGGCAGCTTCAACACACTGGGAAAGTGTATTATCCCCTCCTCCCTTCCTGTCCTCCTCGCCTGCATAGCTGTTCCGAAATGCACGGACAGCTTCCCAGCGGAAAGTTAGACTTAGCTAATTAATAATTTGACACAAATGACGTATGATACTCTCGTGTATTTTCTCTTCATGGTTTCAGTAGTAAGAAGCATGGAAAAATCCAGTAAGAGAAATTTATCATTCAGTCTGTTTTTAGCACCCCAAGGGTCTGACATGTACTGTATGAAATTGTAGTTTATTGATTAATTCACTAAATAGGAAAGAAGAGTTCTCATCCTGATGGGCAGGTGCTGAGGGGGTAATAGTGTGTGTCATTGTTACTAAAGGCAGGACTGCAGCTCTTCAGAGCAAACTCCTCTGAAACACATGGATCTTCAAACTGATGGCAGTGCACAAGCAGCTGCAACCCACAACATAGCTTCAAAATAGAGATGGGTTTATTTATAAAGAAAACCATGTAAATAAAGTTTTTATATGGAGGCTTAATGTCCTCTCATGACCCTACTAAAGCAAGAAAATGCAACAATCTTCTGCACTTGGAATGCTCCATTGCTGGACATTTCTGCCTGCCAAGAGAAGAATGGTACTGAGGAGGTTACTATTCCTTTCATGCCCAGGGCTTGCCCTAGTTCTTTGAGCAGGGCTTCAGCCATACCTGCAGAGGTGGGGGCAGGATCTGCCTCAAAATTAGCAGCTCACTGCTGAATGCAAGGCACTGAATTCAGCCTTTTCCAGCTGTAATTCAAGTAAGTCTTCCAGATTTGTTTGTTTCCCAAGCTGGGACGAACACTGATAGCAACAGAGGACATCTATGTATATTTCACAAAAAGTTTCTGACTCTCCTACACTGGACTACTTAACTCCTGAATTGTACCTATATAGAGCAAATCATTCTCATACTAGTTTTAGAGTACTTCAGTGGCCTTCAGTTTATATACAGGAAGCACCAAAAAGAAGTGCTTGATTCATCATATATAATTTTCTATATTCCAGTTTTTCATATCTAGTCTGATTAGTTCTTTGGTATTGCTGAGAGGAGGAAGCCTGATGTGACATTGCAAGAAATATAAAACAGGAAGAATTTTGTTGTGAAGTGTAATAACCAGACTCTTGAAAACAAATGAAATAGCATAGATGTAAAGTATGTGCCTTTAGCCTTGGAAGGAGATAGGTGAGTGGAGTGAGGGGAGCTCTATTGTATAAAGAGTGTTCAGAAGGGAATGACTGTCACTGTTTCTTGTAATTATTTCACTCAAATTTTGTTCTGTAGTGAGAAAAGCTTCAGGATAAACAGAAGAAAGTATTTTTAATTTACAGAACCATTACACTGTTTGTGTTATTGCTACTGGGTGTATAGGTGCAAATGTTCTTATATGGGCTGAGAAAGTGATGAGACAAATGTGCAAAGGAGCGATCCATTAAAGACTATTAGGCAGAAAGGTGCTAACTCTAATGCAGGAAGTTCCAAAATCCCAAAGCTCTGTAAGGGGAGAGTATTCTTGGGAAGTATGGGGTTGTAGCATCCCAGACAGATTCTCTGTGGCCCTGTCAGGGGCAGGACTGCCAGGTCAGATACACCCTGGTGTAACCCTGCATGTTTTCTCAGGTGTTAAGGTATGGGTTGTGCCAGTGGTGTGGCTGGCAGCCCAACGAGGTGCCATGTGTGGTGCCCTGGAGGTTCTGGGCAGTAGGGCTGTCCATATGCAGATGATCACAGGCCACTGGGATGCAGCCAAACTCGTCAGGACCTTCTGGATAATGCCACAAGCCAAAGCTGCAGGCCAAAATCAGGAGTTACTATTCCTGGTATTGCTGATAATTTCTTCAGAGGGTTTGTATCTTCTGTCACTTACTAGTAAATTTACAGTGCAGGTTTATCTTCATGATTTTGGGGTTTGCATTTTGAGTATTTTTCTGGTTTTTTTTTTTTTTGTAATGTTTTGTTTGCTGTCATCTTACAGAGTAAGTAATGAAAAATCCTTCTAGATATTGCATGTTCTATGAAACAAAGATGTGTTCACACATGGAGTCAGATAAAGTAAACCAGTACAAATTGAAACAGACAGACACAGTTGGTCATGAAAGTATAATATTTACATATACTACAGGAGCTATAGTGAAGCTATATCTAGGATCACATACTAAGAAGATGGAAACACCCATCTCCCCTCCCCCCAATATCTCTTCCTTTGAACCTTTGTTTGGGACACATTGAAAAATAAAACAGACTACATTAATTTTCACCTGAAATCTAGTCAGTAATGAGGTAACACATTAAAGGAGATGCCAAGCAGCTGAATACCATCTAGCATAAAATATAGAGACCTTTTGCCTTTTATTTGTGTTACAAAGATCTTCCTGGGCTACTGCAGCCAGAAGTCCATTGGTGGCCTGGTAGCAATCCAGGCCATGAAGAATTTCTTTAATGGGCTTTTGTTGAGAAAAGAGAACTATAATTTTCTAGAGGCTGGTAAAGAACCTTTGCCAATGACTGCATCCAAGCATTTAGTAGTATACAGAGAACTGTATTTTGGCTTATTTTGCTGCCGTCATTGCTACAGAGCACCTGTACCTATCTGAGACACCCAGGACTAGCTTGTCACACAGGATATTTTAGGTGAAAGTGGATACAGTACAGAGTTGTTGAGGAGCAAAATGCATGGCTGTAAGGAGAGCTGTAGTGGACCAGACCTAGTCCAGCATCCTACCTTGAACAGTGGCTAACAACAAACACTTCCCCTGCTTAATTTCTCCAGCTTCCAGCATTGAGCTACTCAGAGGATCCCTGATCCAGAGCCAGGTGGTGGGTCTTCAATAGCCTCTGATTAACCCATCCACCAGAAATTTGTTCAATCTCTTTTTGGGCTGGTTTTTCTCTTCAAATGATCAGAAAAGCATTCTCATGACACTTCTCTCTGCACTTGTAATATGTTCTTGTTTTCAATCCAATGGAAATTTAGAAAATTCCGTCAAAACTACCTCAAACAGGGAAAGTATGAAGATAAAAGAGTTTAAAAATAGAAATATGTGCTTTTCCAGAAAAACTTCATCTTCTTAACTACCACTACTATGTCTTGGATGCTGTTATGTGCCTCCTCTTTTTTTCCCACATTGGAAATGAGTGCTGTGCCTTAGTACTTTTCAAGGTGACTCTTAAAGAGTTTTTCTCTTTTTACTGTATCTCTGCTGTGCCTGCAGAGACTTCACAGGTGATTTTGCTTTCCTGATTCTGTCATGCTTCTTACCATGAATTATAGAATTCCTTATACTACCAGCTATTTGTAATGGAGATTGGAGGAAAAGAAAAAGAGAAGTAAACATGTGGTGTTCACTTCTGTCATTTCCATGTTTTTCTCTCTTAGTCTGAAAAAAGTGTGGACAACTGAGGCCTATATAAATGTTATTATTTTGCATGAATAATTTATTCAATTCTGTTTAACTGAAAGTTATGATGAGACTTAGAAAAAACTCTAGAAATCTTTTTTCAGGGGTGAAAGGAAACATTTAATACAGTGGTTTCCATTTGTAGTGCCCTTTTATCCTTAGTCTTATTTTTGTGCACATCCAAAACCTTTCACTTACATTAAATGAAATTTCAGCCACATCTTCTGATGGAGAAGGTACTTTGAGGGTTGACAGCCATCGTTCTGAGACCAAATGAGCAAATAGCAAAATGAGACTGGTCACTAGAGGTTACCAGTTGTGAAATGAGACCCATTGCCTGCCCAGTGGCCTGACACTGTGAATTGAGTCATTTGATGTAGGTGCCGTGTTTCTGTGCAGTGCAATGGCTCCTTCCTGAGCAAGCATTTGTCATGGGGAGTAAATATGAGAACTGAGCTCTGCTGTTGGTTGCAGTAAAGGCCTAATCAAAAACACTAAGCTCTTGTTTTACTCAACTTTATCACATTTAATGTGAGAATAGCAATGCTTCATTCTTTCTATGTTTATGAATCTTCTTTATTTGGAATGAAATGCTTGGGAAACTCAATTATAATTCTTGTTGTATCCAGAACTGCAGCTTTTGAACCTTCGTTGGGAGTCTTATGACTTTCCTGTAGCACAGATGATAACTGTGTCCTTGATTTTAATAACTTTCTCCAGCATTGGAAGATATCAGAAATGTTTCTCTGAATGTTCTATACTTCTTTGTCAGTATTTCTTGATGTGTGGAGCTCAGCTGGCATGGTTACCTATAACCCTCTCACTGTAGCTCATTATTCAGTGAGATTTCTGGAGTAATGTCTGTGCTGGAACATACCAGATAGAGTATATATACACCAATGGCTTAGCTGTGTATGTTCATGGAAGCCAAAAGAACAAGAAATAAAGTAATAGATTCTTCATTTATTCGTAATAATTTTAAAATAATTTAAAATAATAAATAATTATTAATAAAATAAAAGGGGGAAAAGTGATATCTTAGGGCAGCAGACTGAGATGACGGATTTCTAAGATGAATTGCAAGTTTGAAAGTGAAGGTTAAATTTTAGGGTGTGGTCATTTGCTGATTTGATCCAATTTCTCCCCTCTCATTAATGAATGAGTAGTTAGATTTGAAAAAACTTCTACTCAGTCAACTTTTTCCAGCCACAGGACAAACACCCAGGTTTTCAGGTTGCAAACTCAGATGTGCTGTGGGGCCACCGCTGGCAGACAGCTGTGGTCAGTGGTGTGCTCTGTCAGAGAGAGAGACTCTGGGAATGCCACAAGGGTCTAGAATGGCCAGAGGACCTGAAAGATGAGAAGGTTAATGTTCTCTTCATTATCAAACCATATAGCATGCTTGTGTATGACTTCTGAGTGAACAAAACCAAAATTCATCTTCAAGTTGTTTCTGTTTGATCTATGTTCCACTGAAAATGTAGCAATAAATTCTCAATAGCTGAGAGTTGAGAATGGTGTGGTGTATAGTCCCAAACATTTTTAAAAGTAAATATCTTAGAGGCAAACTCTGTAGGAAAGGGTGAAGCAAATTGTTTTGTAAACCCTTCCCCTGTGTTCCAGTAAGATTTTCTTATTGGTTCATATGTATTACAGGAGGCAAAACCAGCCTAAAAATAGAAAAGGATAAATGTTTTTTTTCTTTGGCAATTCAGAAATAGCTCGTTAGATTACAATTGGTTAATTTAAAAAATATTAATGTTTTGATAAATTGGGATAAATTAAAACTTTAAGAGTAGCTTTAAGGTTTTTCCTGCTAATTTCTGTAGATAATATTCTTAATATATACAACAGTCATGTAATGTAGATTAGTCTACTTAAAATGCACTCAGTTGATTTTTATAAGTTATTTATGATGAGGCTGAGAACTACATGCTGAACATCTCTAAGGCTTTATACCATGAGAATCACAATTTTTGCTCTTTGAATTTCATTTAATGTACAGTTAATAATACTTTAGCTGATTTCATATTCAGCAAGCAATTCTCTTCTTTCTCTCCCCAAAAAAGGCGTAGGTTGCAATTTATGCACTATGCTTAGACATTATCTTCTCCAGCACTACATCTTAAAATGATATTTAGATTGTAAATTATCTGGATATAATTAAAAAAAAAAAAGTTAAGATGTTGTAATGAAAAGGAAGTATTTTGTCTAAGGGGATCACCAAAAAAACACTGAAAATTTTCTTTCTTTTGTCCAAGAAACAGTTAACTGTAGATATTGTTATTTTCTTAGCTCAAGATTTGCTAACAGTGGAGGAAGAATAGCTGCAAATCAATTAATTAACAAGTCCTGCTCATGAACCATTACTTCACTACTTTGCAATGGCCTGTTATATCACCTAGATACATTTTCTAATGTTATGTTAGGCTGTCCTGCATGCTTGCTATAATTAAGATAAATTACTTCCTTAGGAGATATTCCACCAGATTGACTGTGTCCATATACTTACATTATGCCAGTATATTGGAAAAGCAACCCAAAACATTCAACTGAAAGTAAGGATGTTTATACCACTCTATTTTTTTAAATCAATAGTTAATCTCGATTATTTTAAATCTTGTAGGAATTTTTTTTCTGAGATATTATTTCTCTATATCTGAACCCTATTAACATATGCCAGAAGTGTGTCCTGTGGCTGCCTGTGGGCTGTGCAGTCAGGATGGAGAAGCAGGAGGAAAGAGGAAAGACTTAAATCATAAGTCCATGCCAATCCATAGCCGTTAAATGTAGAAGAGTATTTCTGTATCCCTTTGATTGCTTTCTGGACCGTTCCTCCTACACCACAATTCTCTACAAAGGAATCCAGAGGTGAACCTTGAAAGTTCACCTGTGTTCTCTTGTTCTGCCAGATTTTCTGCAGGAAGGCACAGTTAGATTCTCATGGTTCATCTTTCATTATGATTATTTGAAGAATTATGGCATTACTTTTCACTATGACATGATTAATTTCCTTAGACCTCTCAAACCTTTGATGCATAACAAGCAGATCTTAAACTGAAGCTGAACACCTCCATAGAGTTACTTGAATAGAAGGTAAGGATGCAACTTAATACAGTCATCTGGAAAACAGCAGGTGCCTAAGTAACAGCTTATGGTAATCAAAATCCAGAAACGTAAAGTGCTAGTGTATTCAATTGTTAGTTGTTTACTTTTGAATTAATTTTTTGAACATGGTATTTTCTGATTCCTTATTAGTAATAGTTTTATTTAAAAAAACAGTATTGTAGAATAAGGAAAGCACTCTGTTCTTTAACTTCTTTATGAAAGATCTCAATTTTTAAGAAGAGTTGTTGGCTCCTTCTTTGGAAGGTTGTTCCAGGATCCCCCTCCTTTGATGGCTATAGATTTCATTGTATGCAAAGCCATTTTATTTTTCTAAAACTAACCTGGAATTAAATACTTCTCTGAAAAGTTATCTGAGAAGTCTGGTTTCTAGACACCATCCCTGTTCTAATGTGCTTGTGCTCTTTAAGTTACCTTGTAGCATATGACCAGGAGTGGAATTTTTGCTGCTCTTCTGTTTTTTGTAGTACTGCTATAAATTAAATCAGACACATAAAAAGAGAGCATGCCCAGGCACCAAACCAAGTCTTTCCTTCTGCCTTATCTCTCAGATGTAGTGTCATTGTCCTCCAGTGTTGCTGTACTGAGATGTAGTACCCAAACAGTTTGAATGTGCTCTTAAAAATAGTTGGGTTTCGTACAGTTTAGTGTAGCACTTCAGGTTTGGTGACTGAACTTTGTTTAAGTCCTTTTATTGTCCTTCTGTCCCAATTGTTCTATAGATGCATGGGAGCCTACAGCAGAATTTGTTTAGGACAGCATATCTTTAAAGATTTCACGTAAGAGAAGCTGTAATTAATCTTTCTGTTTCACTTTTATTTGCCCAGACCAGAAGTAACTGCTGAAATCCCTAACATTATATCATTATGAAACTAGCACCTGTTCTTGCCCCTGTATTTCGTTCTTACAGCTCTCAGGCCTTGTGAAGTCATTTTTTCTAAAGCACAAGCAGGGACAAGTCTGGCTTTTGCTCATTGCTCTCCTAGTAAAAAATTGGGAGAGCATATGGTGTAGTGCACCATGATAATCACAGGTCAGCAATATGTCTTCAAGACATTGGTGTCAACTGGAACATTGGTCAGGTTTAATCTGAGTAAAAATTATTAGGCCACCTCATGGATGTGCAGATTTTTCTACTGAGGTTCACTTGACTCTCATGATGTTAGGCAGGTACTGATGAAGATGCATATGTGAACCTACCTGGTGTTTTCAGAGCTCTGGAAGCTCATCAAGCACATTTAGTGATGAGCGGACAAAAATCCTGCCTGGTGGAGCCCGCTCTGTGGTATTTTGCTTTGTAACAGTTCTGGAGTCCAGAGCAGATGGCACCAGAAAGTGCCCTCTGGCCTCTGAGCCAGAGAAGAATTAAAATCCTGTGGGCTAAAGATTCCTCTGGAGTCTGAAGTCTAAAAGTCGTAAAGTAGCTCTTGTCTCATTCATTAAGATCTGAGCGAACTGGGCCATCTTGTTTGTACTGAAATGGCACAGTGCTGACTTTTTCTTTTTCCCCATTACAATTTGATGGACTTTTTTCAACCTTCTGAAGATTTCTGTCCAACATGAATACACTGGTGTTCTTTCCTTGTGTCCATCTTACTCAAACACTACTGTAGTTCAGTCATTAAACTCAAGGAAGTCATCCTTTGATTGAACTGTTTTTAGTGAGGCTAACCAGTTTCTTATAAAAATCCAGATTTTGCTGCTCAGTCTTCTTCAGTATATAAATCAGTTCTGGATTTATATAGAGTTGAATCAGGCATAAGTGGCCTCCTTAGCTGGAAAGGCATAAAATGAGAGTGGGGCAGGAAACCTGACAGCAGGAAACCTCTCGACTGTTTTTCTGTCAGGTTTCCAAATCTGCTCTTCATCTGAGTTCCTTGGCAATGAGATGGGCCATCAGTAAGATTTCTCAGGCTATCAGGACTGCTGGTGTAGCCAAGCACAGCAGTAATTCACTGTGCCGTGGCTGCACTGGCAAACATCATATTTGGTAAAAGCAGATGAAGCCAGTAAAAAGCTAATAAAAAATTGAATTACTTTTCAGATTTGAGCTACTTATTCGTAACATCTCCTTAGAATAAAAGGTTAGGAATATGAGGAGGAGGTGGTCCAACTTGATTGTTTGAATCAGACAAAGAAACAGCTGGACAGGGGGACTTGAAGGAGTTGTAATGGACATTGGGAAGTAAGTCAGAGCATACGAAGGAACTTAGTCTGTATTTCAGTTTGAAATAATACCACAGAAAAATAAATTGAAATTTAACTTCAATACTTCAGTGGCATGCAATTATCTTTAAATAATTTCATTTTAATGTTAGTTCTAACAACCATAAATTGCAGTGGTCAGAAAGGCTTTTTCATGATAGCTTTTATGCCTTATTAAACATTAATAAAAATACTAATTTATGACAGTGAATCAAACGAATGTATTGATCAGATTTAAATAATGAATGAGTGATGAGTCAGACCAGAGAATAGGCAGGTCAGTCTTTTTTGTTTTACATCATCTTCTAGATTTGTTGTACTGCAGCATCTGTGTCTGTGTTCTCACATGTATGTGTGACGCATACTTGAGTCATTTAGGGACTTGGCCTTCATTTTCTTTCTTGCTTTTTAATGAAATGTTTTGAGATTTTAATGAAACATGCTGAGATTGATCAGACTTTTTTAAAGGATCTCAAACTGATAGACAATTTTCTTGAGATGTAGGAACACAATTATTAGGAGTTGAATTACTTTGTTACACAAACCAGAGCAGTTTGCACAAGTGTTTTTAACTACGTCAGCTAAATTCAGATGTCATATTAAAAGAAGAACCTCTTTATTTTATTTTAAACTATGGGAAAAAAAAAACTTTTAAAGACCTTTAAGAGGATTTTTGTAGCAAGCTATAGTGTAGAACAAAGTAACAGATTAATTTAGCATTGAAAGTGCTGCTTAAAAAAATCTCCCTGGACTCACTGGTAGATATTGTGATAGGCCAAATACAGGTTGCCCTATTCAAGCAGATTAATAATTAAAACAGACACATGTGCAGAGAGGGTCACGATCAAAGTATTAAAAAAAAATGGGTAGGACAAGAGCAGAGATAAGTTTGAAATGAAAACATTAGAATACAGCTGCCAGATAGTCCCTGCAGGAGCAGGATGAGGACAAAAAAGAGCTTCAGGCATTTGGAATCTCCTCCAATCCATCTGTTTGCTATGAATATTAGTTAGTGCTTAGACATTAAGTATTTAGGGCACGCCTACACCACATCACAACAGGGCACAGCAGTGTACCCCAGGAAGCTGGCAGTGCAGTGAGGCCAGATCCTGTGCCTGTCTGTGTGCATACCAAGTGGTTCAGGCTCTTACAGATCTTCCACACTTTAGACTACGTCAGTTCCCTAAGCTGGACTCAAGCAGTGCTGCTGCCCCAAACTGCAGAGTCTCAAATGATTGTCTGCAAGTAGATATTTGGATGAGGGTGTTTTCCTCTCTGATCTCAAATTATATGGTGCCTCAGTATATTTTTCGAAAAACTGCAGTGTGGATGGGTTAAAGTTGCTCTAAGGGTTATCTATGCAGATGCTTGATAATAAAACTTTGGGGAATTAAAAAAAGTTAGAGAACTTAACTAAATTGTCCAATTGTCCCTACCTAGTTGACCAAGGGAAGCCTGTTGATGTAATCTTTTTGGATTTCTGTAAATCTCTCAATGTTGTCTCTCACAGGATCCTTCTGACCAAAAGTCCAGCACATAGCTGGATAAACACATTGTGGGATGGGTGAACAACTGGCTCACAGGTCAGGCACAAAGAGTTACAGTGAATGGGGTTACATCAGGCTGGTGACTGGTCACCAGTGACGTTCCACAGGGCTCCATTTCAGGGCCACTGCTCTCCAACTTCTTCATAAATTACTTGGATGCGGACTCAAAGGTGTATTAAGTAGGTTTGCTGATGATACTAAACTGGGAGGAGCTGTTGACTCCCTCAGAGGCAGAGAAGCCCTTGACAAACTAGAGGGCTGGACAATCACCAATTTTTTGAAGTTTAACAAAGACTAATGCCGGATTCTGCAACTGGGATAGGGCAACCCTGGATATAGGTACAGACTGGGTAATGTGGTGCTGCAAAGCAATGCTATGGAAAGGGACTTGGGGGTCCTGGTTGAGGGCAAGTTGAATATGAATCAGCAGTGCCCGGGCAGCCAGGAGGGCCAACCATGTCCTGAGGTGCATCAGGCACAGCATCGCCAGCCAGGCAAGGGAGGGGATTGTCCTGCTGTGCTCTGCACTGGGCGGGCCTCACCTAGAATACTGTGGGCAGTTTTGGGAGCCACAATATAAGAAAAATATTAAGCCGTTAAAGAGCATCCAAAGGAGAACCACAAAGACGGTGAAGGGCCTTGAGGGGAAGCCATATGGGGATCATCTGAGGGCACTTGGTCTGATCAGCCTGGAGGAGACTGAGGGGAGACCCTGTGGCAGTCTATAACTTCCTCATGAGGGGAAGCAGAGGGGCAGACACTGATCTCTTTTCTGTGGTGACCAGTGACAGGACTCAAGGGAATGGCCTGAAGTTGTATCAGGTGAGGTTTTAGGCTAAATGTTAGAAAAAGGTTCTTCACCCAGAGGGTGGTTGGGCACTGAAACAGGCTCCCCAGAGAGGTGGTCCCAGCACCAAGCCTGACAGAGTTTAAGAAGTGTTTGGACAATACTGTCAGACACATGGTGTGACTCCTGGGGGTGGCTCTGTGCTGGACCAGGAGTTGGAGTTGATGATTTTTGTGGGATCCTTTCAAATCAGGATATTCTATGATTCCATTATTCCATTTTAAAATTATAAGTTAAAAATTGGTTTTTTGCTCCACATAAATCTAACAATAGTGCCAAAAGCACACAGTAAAGCATGAGTGTCTTGGTTTTGAAAGACAGGTGTCTGCTGAGAGAGGTTGAACCCTCCCTTAGGACAGAGAATGTGATTTCCCCTCCCTCCGAATTATTTTAATTTTGAAATCAAGCGCTTTCAGGCAAAGATATGGGAAAAAGAATAACAGTCCTTTACTAGTATCTATAAACAAGCAATAACAATAATAACAACCATAAATAGAACCAGAAACCAATAGCAGATGACTTTGCTGTGCGGTGTAATCACAGTTGAAAACCAGCAGGGGGCGCTGTTGAGCTCCCGGCCGGGCAGGGCAGGTGCGATGACTCCCGAGCGGCTGCAGGTGGCGCTGTGGCGCAGGGTCAGGTCAGCCTCAGGCAGCTGGTAATGGCGGACAGGCTGGAGAGCAGCCAGGCAGCTCAGAGCGGCAAAAAAACAGGGCGGCAGGGGCAGGAGCTGGCTCTCTCCCGGCTAGCTGGCAAGGTTTGGAAGCTTTCCAATAATGGGTGTCTCAAAGATAAATGTCAGTGGATTGGCTGTGTCACCTTTGGACCTTTAGAGGTTGGAGCACTGTCCCTGAGATGGTATTTGTATCATTTGCAACTTAAAGAAGCAAGAAACTTGTAAATCTCTAAAGTCAGCCTCTCAACTCATTGAGTAAACATGATTAAGCTTTCAAAAATGCTGAGAAGCTAATTCAATTCAACTCCAAATGATATATAGATGCACAATGTTAAAATGCAAGCAATTTTTATTTAAAAGACTGCACGTGAATTTTTAACCTACCTTTAGGAACCCAGATTTACAAAAACAGGAACTACAAGTTACACCTGACACTGGACCCCATAGGAGCTCTCCTGTTAGGGCAGTGCAGACACTCCCACTTTGCTAGTCCCCAGTCACAGAATAATAGAATCAAATAGGTTGGAAAAGACCTCTGAGATCACTGAGTCCAACCTATGACCAAACACCACCATGTCAACTTGACCATGGCACTGAGTGCTATTGCCACGCAGTCGGTTCACTGCTCGCTAGGGCTGGACCCGAGGCTGCTTGGCTATTCGGTCACACTTCCCCTGGCTGTGCTGGGAGCGGGGAGAGCTGCAGCTGCAGCTTCTCCTCGGCGCAGGGTTCCAGCAGTGGCTATGGCAAGTTCTGCCAGCTCCTCTAATCGGCAAGCCCGCCCCAATTTGGTGTTCTCCGGCAATCGGCGAGATCAGACTATGGAAGGGACTTTTGTATGGGTTTGCTGCTCTTTTTTTGCTGGGAGAAGCAGCTGGGAGAGAAGCAGCGGAGAGCAGCAGGGATCCAGGCACGGCAGGGAGAGGGTCCAGGGGTCCAGGGAGAGTCAGTGTGGGGTCCAGCAAAGCCCAGCAAACCCAGGGACAAAGGCAAGGCATACAGGGAAAACAGCAGGATTTTTAAAGGAAAAGGGAGCAGGGAAAACAGCCAATGGGGGTGCAGCAATTACAATATAACCAATGAAGAACTGAAGAGTTATGAATTTTCTAGAACTAACCCATATACAGAACATGACATAATGTGCAAACTAACCAATAACAGCAAATATGTAGAATAAAACCGAAGGGAACTCTGGGGTGAAAGGAAAGTCACCCTGGCCAAGGAGAGAGTTTCAAGCCCTGAGGTGTTTATTCCACCATTTCTAGGGCTTGGTGGCTGCAGCTTCTGCTATGCACACCGCCACATCATGCCATGTCCAATCTTTCCTTCAACACCTTCAGGAATGGTGACTCCACCACCTCCCTGGGCAGTCCATCCCAATGTCTAATCTAATCACCCTTTCTGTGAAAACTTCTTCCTAATGTTCAACCTAAACCTCTCCTTGCACAGTTTAAGACTAAGCCCTCTTCTTCTATTGCTGGTTGTTTGAGAGAAGAGCCTGACCCCCACCTGGTCACAACCTTCTTTCAAGTAGTTGTAGAGAGCAATAAAGTCAGCCTGAGCCTCCTTTTCTTCATGGTCAACATCTCCTGCTCTCTCAGCTACTCCTTGAAGGACACAACCTCCAGACCCTTCACCAGCTCCACTGCCCTCCTCTGGACACACTCCAGCACCTCAGTAGCTTTTGTGTAGTGAGAGGCCCAGAACTGGACACAGCACTCGTGCTCTGTACAGTGCTCTGTACAGGGGGACAATCACTGTCCTTGTCCTGCTGGCCACACTATTTCTGTTGCAAGCCAGGCTGCCATTGGCATTCTCAGCCACCTGGGCACACGCTGGCTCATGTTCAGCTGCTGTTGACCAACACCCCCAGGTCCTTTTTCGCTCAGCAACTTTCCAGCCACTTTGCCTCCAGCCTGTAGCGCTGTGTGGAGTTGCTGTGACCCATGTGCAGGACCTGGCACTTGGTCTTGTTGAACCACATGCCATTGGTCTGGATCCATCAATCCATCCTGTCCAGTTCCCTTTGCAGGGCCTTCCAACTCTCCAGTAGATCAATGCTCTGGCTCAAATTTGTGGTGTCCACAAATTTGCTAATGGTAGATTCAATCCCCTCATCCAAATCATCAATAAAGATCATCAATGTTTCCATACATTAAATATCTTCTTAGACAATTCCTTCTTAACACAAATATTTTTGCCTCTGGTCTCTTTTCAAAGCTGAAATAATTTTGTGATTGTGTGATAATCAGGAAACTGAAAAACCGTTTTTTTCTCTTCACAAAAGTCTGCCTGGTAAAGTGACTGACTACAGGTGGAACAATAGATGTTGGGTTGGTGTCTGCTTTTTGCAGAGGAAATTACTTTTGGTGTCCTGAAAATCCATTTGATTTAGTTACTGGCTTTGAAATTACCTGTGTGAACAGTGTTCTTTTTTTCCCCCTCCTTCAAATAACAAAATATGTCTTAGAAAATTGTTTTCCATAGAGGACTAATTTTGTTATCAACGTGTACCAAAGGCCCGTCCTTCATCACTGTGTGCATCATCATACAAACCTCATGCATCCAAAGAGTAATTGTAGTTGCTTTATAGGACATGGGCCTATTTGAGACACCTTATGCAGCCATCCTTATTACTGTGTTAATGCTTGGAGTTCCATGGTGAAGCTGTGACCCTGTTGTTCCTGGCTTGATTATTCCTTTGCCTGGGAGCTTGTGTAATCATGGGATTGAGTTTTTAAGAGGGGTCAGTGTCCCACACAGCCAACATTTAGTCATGATGCTAGAAGTTTAAGCTTAAGGTGAATAAACTAGTGTGAGCTCAGTTAGTTTTGTTGTGTTGTTTTAGTACAGACTGACCAGGGGAGAGTAAAATAATATTCTGTCTTGAAAGGAAATTGCCTCTGTTAGGTAGTCCTTTGAGTTTGCAGTTATGTTTTCCAGTGTGATTGTGGCTAAACTAAGAGGCCTAGTTATCCTGGCTTTTCCTGACACTGACATTTGGGTGTTTTACTGTGTATGAACAGGTTATATACATAGATAGAGATATAGATGTATAGATATGTGTGTGTGTGTGTGTATAAAACAGTAACTAACTTTTATGCTGTATTTGAGCAAAGTCATTCATCTGGCTAAGGCAGCAGTTTGACATGACAAGCAAAGTCAAAGAAGCCACCTTCAAAAAGGCTCATATTTTGTAATAGGAAGATGAAAGGAAAACATAAAACTACTGCTTGTTACTTTTGGATGCAGAGGGGCAATGTATGGAGGGGCCAAGAGTTTAAGAAGACCCACTGTGGCTAGTTATCTCTCTCTTTCACTCTATCTTCACCATGGAGTGTTAACATTGTTGGAGCCAAGTAGTTGGCAGCTATGTTTGTCTTTCTATATCTTTCTGTTTTCCTCCCTTTCTTCTTCTTTTTCTAACTCTCTTCTCATGGAACATAACATTTAATGGGTTGTAAGGTTTTTCTATGTTAAATGGGCTAAGTCTATGCTGGGATAAGGGATGATATGTACCATTTAATCTTTTGCCAATGTTCTTTAATTTTCTATAATCTGCCAGTAAACTTGTGTGTGGTTTTTACCCCTTGAAAAGATTTGGTTGAATCTTTTTCTTCATGCCTAACCAGAGCAAAAGAATATTGGTTTAGACCCAGATTTTGAGTACCCAGGCTGCAACAGAATTACATAAGATTTTAGAAGAGTCTATCTGTCTGGCCTAGTTTTTTCTCTCCAGGACTTCGAAATAACATATAAAGAAGGAAGAGTATCAAAAGATGGAAAAGTTTGCATACTATGCTCCTACAATATTCTGTCTGTCCCCAGAAATTTGTTACTTTGGGAATTCCCAAATCACAGCTGCCATCTTTGGACTTAATTGTGTTTTAGAGATTTCTGTATTGCTTAATTGTGTACTTGCTTTTGAATTATTTTGAAGAAACTTGGCATCCTTACATAGTTAGTAGTGAGATCCATGGTACACATGCCTATCATGGAATGAGCTTTGATGGCAATTGCCAGATTTTCCTTTTTGCCTGTTAAGGCACAGGCAGTACACAAACTGAATTTCTTCTGAGGCACCTGGGGAGGAACCTGATGAGGAAACTTGTGCTTCACATGCATCTTTATTTTAAATGAATACTCTCTTTGGAATACATTGCATGAGTAACCTATTCCTCAAGAGACTCTGCAAGAAGGATATATGCAGCTTGGGAACACAAAGACTGATGTATTACTTAATATATGTGATAGATAGGACTAAAAAGCTACCAAATACCACTCTCAAAAAGATGTTTCATGTGTCCTGCTGTTCCACAGTGGGCATCAGCCACATGGGGAAATGATGAGCCTTCAATATGCCTTTTATAAATCTTCAGTGTTCCTGAATTACCATCTCCCAAGTCCTGTTTTTTATCCTTGAAGTTTTAAACCTTGGGGGTTTAAACCTTTAAAACTTAATGGTTCTAAACAATTCTTTTTTCTCATAAACTGCTGTGCTGCTGTATTTTACCTTCTCAACAATTACACTGCTGTCTGCACTTTTCTTCCTCTTACTTCACAAAACTGTCGGTCACATAGTGTTTTACACTTTCCTAATACTTTTCACGAAAAAACCAGTGCAGCAGTTGCAGAGCTGGGCTGTGCTGAGCTGAGTCTGGCCCCACAGACACTTGAGTCCTGGGCTGAGGGGACACTGCCAGGGTTCAATTGTGCTGGCATGCTAGAGCTGGGCAGAAGGGGAACACCTGAAGTGCAGGTGGTGTGGGTGTGAGGTCCTTGGAGCTGGTTCCTCCTCACTGCTTCCTGGGTCAGTGCAGGGTCTGTCACCACTACCCTTCCACCTACCAGGGTAGGAAAATGGAAAGCCCAGAACTGTTTGAGGTGCCTTAGCTGGGGACATCAGCATCTATAGGATGGCATCATGATGTTTTCTGGTGAGTTTTCTGTTTCTTTCCTAGTAACACTTACCAGGCTGGGGTTATTTTCACTGCTAATGAGCAGTAAGTTGATTTTCTTGTTGGCTCTCTCAAAGAACTCCAGTGGAATTGGGAAGCATAGTTTCCTGCTAATGAACTCAATTAATCTTCCCTGGTATATCACACTTAACAAGTGACAAGAATATATATGCACTGTTGAGTTACCATTCCATTGAAGATTTAATTTTTAAAAGAATAATTTTTGCTTTCTCTCACAATGTGCATAAATACCTTAATTTCTTTGCCTTTTTTTCCACAAAAAACAATACTATGACATACTGTGTTCAATTCCTAATAATTAACTTACTCTTCCTAAACATGTAGCATCAATGACTTCAAAACTCATAGCATACATAAGGAATATAAAAATGCTGTGGTTTCCAGTCCATGCACAAACAATCATTATGGAGAAATACCTCTTACCAAGTAAATTTCAGTTGTGCCTTGACTACTAAACATATATGGTGTAAAATAATATATTTTAATGCATTTATATTAATAACTGTGGTAAATTTCTTAGACATAATACATATATATGAAATATGGTCTGTCAAATCAATTAGTATGCTTAACCATGAGTCTCACATTATTTATTCTGAGCCCACAAGCAATGCAGTAGATTTTGAGAAGTTTTTACAAAGCTACAGTATTTTGTGGCCTAAGTTTACAAAACACTAGAGAAACTTGGCATTTAAAAAAAATGTTTAAAATTATTAATTGTAACATTATGTAATTAAAAGCATAAAACTTAAGTGGAAAGCAATAAAACCAAATTATTATAATTTATTTTACTTCCCCTTCTTCCTTCTGGGGACATTAGAGCAGCTGTAATTACTGTATGCAAGCATTTATGCTTGCCAGGGAAAAGCTAAATACATGTAATTGATAGCAACAGTTCAGTTTCTCAAGTGAGGAGAATGAGTGCTTGTGCTTACATCCAGTAATTGCAGCCAGTTTTCTCTTCCCAGTTTGCTGCAAGTGACCTTGCCATGGCTACAAGGAAAGATAGCTGTTTTCTTTGTGAGCTGGAGGGGGTAGAAAGCAGATAAATCCCAAAGAATGGGAAGCTTATAGAAACTGAAGTGATCATTTTCTAAAAGAGGAAGCAGAAGCCACAGTGTGAATAATATCTCTCTATCTGTGCATGCTGAATGTAACTTAGGTTGTAGTTTGTTGTCCATCTTTCAGATGGACATCCAAAAAACTGTGAACTAGATGTAGGAAGAGGATGCCTGTATACTACATAGCACATTATCTCCAGTTTCTGGGAATAGCAAAACACTAGTATATGTCCTCCTTAAAATATATTTTTCAGGTTGCAGATCAGCAAGAATGTACATCTTGGTTTAGCTCCACTGATTTGAGAAAGAAAATTGTTTTTGTCAAAATGGTTGTTAGTGTTAGCCACATAGGCACCTGTGATAAGGGCATTTGGTACACTGTATCAAATGTGTGGGTACCTGTGCAGGTACAGGAGTGTGGATGGTTCTTGTTGGAGCAGCACTTTTGTTTGCAGGCTGTGCAGATGGTCAGCAAGTCTTGTGTTTGCTGCCCTGGCATGAGCTGGTTCCAGTGGCAGTCTTTGTGTGACGAGAGTCTGCTCCTATTAAGGAGCTTAACAAAGCTGAGGGACTGCTGGAGCAGTAGGAGCAGATGAAACATATGTGAGGTAGGATCATTTTTCCATGCAGATTACTGTTCTTGAATGATTTTTCTGTATGGCTTCCCCTGGAAGGCTCTATGTGACATCTATGGATATGTGACAGTGTGAGGGTTTTCTCCATCAAACCAAGTTCACACAGAGTGTTTGGAGAGCTCATTTAAAGCTGCCCATTAGAGTTAGCATACTTAACACCCCTTTTCTGCTCAACATGGTGTAACTGCATGACATAGTTAAGTTGAACTCAAAATTATTGTTCTCAGCTTGTAGTAAGCTTTGAAGGCTTCTGCTACTGCTAAGAGCTGAAGAAGAGTTGGAGAGTGTGAAGGCTTTTTAGTTTTTTCCACCCATATGAGATACCTCTGGTTGCAAAACTGCCATTGCCTTTATCTGGAACTCATTACAGCTACAACGGGACGAGTAGTATTCCCGAGTCTGATTCCCTTTTGACTGCTGCTGAGAACTGGATTTTTAGAGATTTTACTCATGCTAAAATGTGTGGGAGTTTGAGTGATTTAGACTCTGTTTTTCTGTATGTGCAATTACTTTTCCCAATGTTCATCACTTTCTATTATCAGAACTGAATTTCATCGGCTATTTTATAATTTTACCTTCAGTTACTTGGTATCATGATCTCCTTTAATTCTTCATATATAGCTTAGATCTTACTGCTTTGAAAAATGTTCTGGCTTCAGCACTCTTCATCATCTCAATGTTGTGTTCCCTTTCCTCATTCTTATGGATCTGCTGAACAGCAAAATATCTGATGGCTCCCTCTGGTAGTCTTGTTGCACTGTCAAAACCAACCCATTATGACTACACTTTGTTTCCCTTATTTTCTGCTTATTAATCTACAAAAAGAGATTCTTGAAGGAGACAGTATTTGCCAGGGAACCACCCTGTGAGCAGTGGGTAGAGGCTGCAGGAAGGTCTCCAGTATCCATTGCTTTGTGAGTCTCTGAGTTCGCTTCTTTCACAGAGCCAGTCAGCAGAGGAGTATGCTTCAATACAATGCTTATATCCTTAGACTGTTTTTTTCCCTTCTTTCTACATTTACCAGTGGAGTACAGTAATAGATCAGAAGTGCAAACATACCATTTTCATTATAGCCATCACCATTTTAGGTGAACGGAAGCTTGTATCATGACTGAATTCCAAAACCAGATAAAAAACAGTAGATGCATGATGTTTGATGGTTTCCAGCTTTAGCTTTTGGGACCCATCTGTTGTAAAAACTTGCTATTTAGATTTGTGGTAAGTGTGTATCCCATTTTACCTGGCCAGTAAAATTTGTGGTGTGGTAAAACACAAAGATGCTAGCACACAATAAGGAAATTTTCAATTCTGTGTTGAGTAGACAAAAGAGTATGTACAGCAGGTGATATTCCAAAATGCTTGCTATACCTACTTTAAAGAAAAACAAAAGATGATGTTAGGATTAGGATAATTGCAGCGGTATGGTTGCCAGCTGTAAAATTATATTTTCTTCCTTCACTTCTTTAAGTATTAATGAGGTTTGCTGAGCAATTATGACTTCTGAAGTAAATTGGATAGATGATAAAAGTGAAAAGCAACTTAAAGAAATGTGTTATCATGAGAGTATTTAGAACTCTCAGTACTGCCATTTCCAAGCTGTGCAGCCTGATAAATGTGCATGCTAGTGGCTTGTCGTAGAAGCACCAGTGACATCCAGTGGTGACATCCAGTGAGACAACTCATGATCTGACCACTTGCAAGTTACCCAAAGGTTTTCAATACTCAGCCATTTGAAGGTGGCAGCTTGGGGTTACTTTACTTCCTGTCCCAAGTCATCTTATCTTTGTTTACGGTGTTCATTTTGGCAGAACAGGATTCCTTTTATTGCTGCATTCACAATGAGATTCAATGACTTCCTCCAGCTGGTGTTGCCTTTTTTGTTGCTCTGTGTGATATTCAAATTGACATAGAATTCTGGAATCTGCTTGAGATTATGAACTGTATACTTTAGCAAAAGAGTCTGGGATCATTAAGGTTGCATAGTTGACTTCCTGCAGTGCTTATTAGGGTGAATTAATGTTTATTTGTACTGTTGACAAAAGAAGCTGAAACCATGTATCCTTCTACTTTATGTAAGAGAAATCTTAAATCTCAGCTGGTTACAAACTGTTATTTCTATATTAAATTTCTCTTCGGGTTTTTAATGGGTGGTGCTCAATTGGGTCTCTTGATACTCAACATTAGCACAAGACAAATGCAGTTAGGATGTTAATTGTCACACTTACTAGATGAAAATTTCATGGCAGTAACAACTGCCTAGCATTCAGCGGCTCTCTAGATGTATTATGTCAATTAGAAGGAGTTACTAGTTTTTAAATGCATATGTTTTCAAAAATAATTTCAGCAGTTTGTGAGGTTGCTCTTTTAGGTTGGAGATCTATCACACAGAATCATAGAAGAAACCAGGTTGGAAGAGACCTTTGAGATCACCAGTTCCAACCCATAGCCTAACGCCTCCTCATCAACTAAACCATGGCATTGAGTGCCATGTCCAATCTTTCACGTCAAGGGACGGTGACTCCACTACTTCCTACTCCACTACCTCCCTGGAAGGCTATTCCAGTGCCCAATCACTCTGTCAGTAAAGAATTTCTTCCTGACATCTAACCTAAACTTCTCCTGGCACAGCTTGAGACTGTATCCTCTCGTTCTGTCAGTCGCTGCCTGGGAGAAGAACCGACCCCCACCTGACTACAACCTCCTTTCAGGTAGTTGTAGAGTGATGTGGTCTACACTAAGCCTCCTTTTCTCCAGGCTAAACAAGACCAGTCCAATGCTAGATTCTTCTCTCAGTAACTTAGTGTTGTTGGGCCTTTATGCTTTCAGCAGAACTGAGAATATTGGACTTTAGTAGGGCTTATCATATAAAAAACCTGAAAGTAGCTTCTCCTACAGAAATTATGGTGCTTTGTTTGTATTTTCCCCTGAGACCCAGTCTTTCTGAAATATGCATGAAGAGGCCAGTTCTGCAATGTGAGAAATAATGTATTTATTTTCATTTTCCAGCTTCATTGTTTTGTTGAATGCCATCTTCTTTTCTGAGGGGGACCAGAACTGAGAGTGCATAGAGACAGATGTTCTGTGTATCAGAGAAGATAAAACTGAAAATCAGAGCCTGTCACTAAATCAGAAATGGTTTCAAAACTATGCTCTTTATAAGCACTTTGTTTTGTTCTTTGCAGGTTTGCTCCTAAAAGGAATAGCAGACATAGATCCTATCATTTTTAATATGTCAAAATGTTAAGTTCCAGGGACCAGGCTCATCACACCTAACTTTTTACATCTAAGTACATTACATGAGCTGGATGTATAGTCTGCTTTGCCCCTCTTAGGAGGGGCAAGGGAAAGAAGACAGTCAAGCACCCACTAAGACATTTAGATCTTTAGGTAGGTAGCCTGTTTTCCAAATCAGTAGATCTTTATCCTCCAACTATAGACAGTGACTTGAATGAGTCTGCTCTTAAGTTTGTAATAGCAGAGCTTCAGGAGTATTATTAGCTTTTGCTTCTAGATTATGCAACCACAAATGATATGCATTTGAAAAATCACCCATTAAAATGTGATTTCCCAAGCATTAACTTGATTAGTTTGTTAAAAAAAACAGAAGTATGTATAAAATCGTTAGCTGTTTTTAATTACATTTCCAAACTATGAATGCTTTTCTTGAATAGGTATTTTGAGATAGCGCTGCTTTTCCACTGAGTCTGTGTAGCATGTAAATGGCTACTATAACCTATAGGACCTTGCAGCTTCTATAGCAAATCTTGGGGCTTATGCTGATCATTTATACCACAATTATAGTGATAACCAGTGTCCTATATATTTTTTAATGAAGCAGAATGGACATTCCCTGGCTAAGAAAATTTTAGGTCTAAACTCCACAAATTAGGACCCTGTAGCAATGTAAGTCAGTTTCTATATTATTTATCAAGCTGTTAGTGTTGTTATCTCTGTCATTGCTGTAAGAATAAATGGTCTTAACAGCAGCAATTTATTGGATAGATCTGTTGACAAAGGAAAAGAACTGAAGCAAAATACAAGCTAAGTATCATTACTGGTAAACGTGTCACTTGTAACAACACTTAAACCCACTCATATTCCCAATCCCAACATGGAAGAAAAGAACATTCCAGCACTAATCCTAATATCACCTGGGGAAAAAGCTCCAAAGAGCAAGTTTTAAAAATGTATTTGTCTTCAAATATGTTTATTACCTAATTATATTAGATGTATAACTTCACTACAAACCAGAGAACCAAGACACCGTTAATGTCATTTGGTTTGTATTTCTATCTCAATTTCATGAAATACTGTATTTCATTAGATATGAAAAATATGTAAGATAAAATGTATTGCATTGGAAAAAAACCCCAACAAAACAAGTTTTATTAGGAAATCTTACCAAGCTTTCATCTACTTAAAACATTCCAGATCTGAACAGGTTTGTGCATGGCAAGCATTAGTACCGTAATATCTAATCCAGAGAAGACAGACATTCTCCACACCAAGGACAAAAAATCTTCTACATATTCGCTTGAGGAATTTTTACTTCTGTTAGTCTTCTTTTCAATCTCACATTCTTTGACAAAATTTCTAAACCGTAGAACCTTACATGGAGGCAGCTTGTCCACAGTGCAAAGGCAAGCTGCTTTAACTTTATTAGCAGTACATGGATTTTGTCTCACTGTTGCCAGGATAATGTTGTTGTCTACAAACAGGAGTAGCAGAAGAAAGATGCTGGGTTTCTAGGCATATGATGCAGATTAAGAGTTTATTCATTCTTTATGGAAATCGGTAGACTTTTCTCAAAAAAAGAGATGTAAAATTTAAAAACAAAATTGGCATGTAAATTTTAATTTTAAGGAAGAATTAAAGCAGCAGACTCACCAGCAGAGGTAGCCTCTTTAAAACTGTCTTACCTTATCTTGGGTCAGTTGAATGTATTCCTTATAAGTATCATTATAGCATTTACTATGTATTTTAATTATTTGATCAAAATCTCGCATTATGGCCTTGCATGTGTTAAAATTAAACCAATCAAATACCTTACAGAGACAAAGGACAACTTTGATAGATGCTGAACATCTGTAACTACTATTGAGACCCATTGGAATGAAACATCAGGTTCGAGCATCCTTGGAAGTTGCCATTTGGTGAAAAAAAGAGTTTAGCACCTCTCTGGTGACTTAATCAGTATCAAGAAAAATTGCATTTTATATTGCGTTATAAAAAATCATGCTGTCTTCAATAGTAAGTGCACATCCTTCCAGAGCTTTAGGAGAAGGCATGAGATTTGCAGTATGTCCCTTCACCTTTAAGCTTCTTCAGCAAGAAGAAAATGGGGTTTAATAGAGAACCTATGGCACTTAAGTAATGTTCTGTGCTCTACAGTTTGCTCATATAGTGTATGTTACTTTTTTTTCACACAGACCTTTAAGGAAATTTTTATTTTATAATAGTTAATTATTGAAATACCTTTTGCTACACTTCAGTCTCATTTCTCTCAAACATTTGCAAATGTTTCTCCATAAAAGAGGTGATTGCCCAACAGTTACACTCGACTGAAATTACTGTTTGTACCAAAATTATTTACAGGAACACATGAAGGAACTATTGGATGCTGCTGAGAAGTGACAGCAATGCAGTTACTGAAAATTAAAGTAATCAAAGAAGTGGACTCTATGCTCCACTTCTGGAACTGTTCATCCTCCAACTGAAATGAACAAAGCTCTATTTAGATCAATTTAGCCATGACACAGACTCCAAATTCAGTCTAAATGTTTGTGTGTAAGGATCACTGTAAGGTGCCAATTTTGTGTAACTGTGCCAATGATAATAAAATGGAATAAAAGTCCAAATGTGAATAGCTATAAGGTAATAAAGTTGAGTCAGTGAAAGATTGGAGGTGCTTTCAACTACTTACATACTGAAATTTGATACCATTTACTGTAAAATCTTAGTCTATACCATGTAAATGGAAAAGAGAACCATCCAAGAAAACTCCATTGCAATTATCTGATGTTGCTGACTACAATCAATGACGTGCTTTGCCAATTGTCTTCTTCAGAAGGCAATAGAAAGGGATTATGGTGGAATTGCCATCACTTGCTTCCTCTATTTTTAACCTGCTCAGGAATTCTGTTCCTGGTGCTGTCTAGCACAGTTCATAGGTTTCCCCTTCATGCTTACAGTGTATTTAAAAGCACATTCTGCTTGTAAATAGCATTACTAAGGTGGCCTGCAGGCCCACCAAACCCCAGTAGATGGGTATGGGAAGACTTTTGCCATCACTGTACAACACAGTGTGCTGGAAAGTGTGAACTTTTTTGGAAATGCGTGAGTATCTTAACCTTAAGGTCCAGCAAACCACCATCACCATCACATCTGATGTACTATCACAGCACAGAAGTGGAGTGCAAAGGCATTGCAACTATTGCCCGCATGGGAAGAAGCAGGTTATACCACAACAGGTGTTTTAAGGCATTTTCCGTTCCTTTTTGGAGATGGGCAGCTTCCTGGATTTTCTTCCTATGGAAAATGCCCTTTCATGACAACACCGTTCATTGGCTCCCAGTTGCTGCAATTCCTGGCAGAACAGTGAGAACTGGTCTCCTGGAAGTTAAGTATTTGGGGAGGGCACGGACCCATCAGGGCTTGGTAGCTGTGACAGGGTAAGTCCAGTTACTTCACCCTGGATTTTGTAGGCTATGAAAAATTTCTTCTCTATAATTGCCAGAAATGAGAACAAAACAGACTATAGGATCTAGCTTCCATCACTAGTGTCTCCTTTGTCTTATTTAGTTTGGGTTTATTTTGGCATTTGTAGCGCAGATAATCCTCCTGAACTGAATGTCAATTTATCACTGCAAAAAGTATAGTTTAGTTTTGAGAGACAATTTGTGGGTTTGTGTGAGTCTTTCCTTGCACTGACAAAATATATATCTGTCCTAAGGCAATTTGTCTTTGGGGAGTTAAGTGACCCTGTACACATCATGAAGTGGATAGGGTTCATATTTAATCCTATGATGGTATTTTATTTTTAAGTTGTAGAGATAAACCTTTTTATTGTGCTTTTTTAAAATTAAGCAGTTGCTTTTCTGCAACATGTAGAAGGAAGCATGTGTGGGAAATCCTTCATTATAGGATGAAAGACAAGAAGAAATTAGCGGCTCAGGAGGAAACTAAAAGGATGTGTACCAGTTACCTATACAGAAATGGGTTTCTTCTTTTTACTACCTTACCACTAAAGGTTCATGTTAATGTGGTGATTTTCCTAGGAAAGCAGTTGGCCACATCTTCAGGCCTGATTTGGTGCCAGAGAAGGAACATAATGTTAGCAGTGATACACAGGATGATAATACAAAGAACCTCGAAATACAAAACTGTGGCTGCTGCATTATTAGCTATTCCTGGAAAAATAGGAACTGTAGCAGGATTTTTAAAGTGACATAACACTTTAAAGAAAAATACAGCATAGAGCTGTGTGAAGATTTTCATTCAGTCTAACCCACATAGAAGACTTCAGCTTTGGAGACAAGAAGAGGCAGGACCATTGAATGAATCTGCACTTGAATGAATGTCGTTGTTGATGTATGTTTTTTCTTGAATTAAACACTACAAATATTTATAACTGGTTTAAAAGTATTTTTTTTATTAAGTGCAAGTATTATTCTGGTTCCCCGATATACAAGAAAACATAAGAATAGTTGGTAGATAATTTTTATCAATGTATGCAGGATAATGACAAGTATCGGCAGAACATTAGTTAAAAGAGGATAGACTTTTCTCACCACTGTTGTTTTCCCTTACTTTTTAAAAACTTGTAAAATATTATTCTGCATGTTACGATGAGTAACAAGCAAGATTGGCATTAAACAAGCAAAATACAAATAACTTTGATGTATATTTTTATTGTATGTATCCTTTTTTAAAATTATATATATACACTTTTACAGGCAGTTCAACAACAGAGGTGTCATCAAGTGTCTTACATACTAGCAGTAGATGATATCAGTTAATGGGTATCTCCAAAATTAACTTTTGAACAACTACCTTTGTGATAAAAATTATCTGGACTTGTTAATGATTGGTAGTTCAAAATAGGCTAGTAAAGATGAAAGTGTTGCAGAAAACTAGAAAATAAAGTGTGCAAATCGGCTTTGTTTTGCTGTAACATTCTGAAACTGGGACAAACGAAGTTGGCATTGTGGCATTTGGAAGTAAGCAGTCTCCAGCTGCTCTCATGACATAGGAAACTTGCCACCCAATTACAAAAGCATGGATAATGCTTCACTGATCTTCCTTGAGTTCTTCTCTGGCTTTGCAAATGGAACTTGAAGTTTGGCTGGCAATGAACAGTAATAATCCTCTGGCTGGATGCTTACAGAGAGCACAGTAAAGTTTTAAACTATTAATTTCATTTGATTTCCTGAAAACATGCAGAGTAAGGAAGTGTCTCCTTGATGTGAAAGCTAGCCAGCTGTTTTCATCTTAACTTAAATGTCATAAGCTGTTTAAGCTGTTGGATGCAATAAATTCAAAATGTCTGTGTGTGACTTCATCATATCAGATACAAATTGTTACAATCTATACAAATTACCTATTCTATGTCTGTTTCCCCTTGTGTACAAGCTTAGTTCTTTCTTTGCCTTGACAAGGAGATGATATAATTTCTCAGGGTCTGGAAGAGCTGGCTGCTTGGCAGGGGAAGGCACTCCCTGAGCCAAGGCAGGGCCAGTGTCCTCAATGACACCAGTACCATTTGTTCTGCCCACACACACATCACCTCATTACACTCCCCGCTTACATACTCAGCCTGCTGCAACAACCTTCCCTATTTGCCTTTCATACACATATACACATGCAAAAAGGCAAATCTGTCCATTTCTTGTCACTGAAACCACACTCATACGTGTACGTGTATGTAGACATACATATATGTCTATACCTCTCTGTCTATAACTGAATAAGAAGAGCAGAGGAGGTCCAGTGATGGAGATCAGGAGTCAGGCAAGAGTCTGGGTTGAAGTCAGCAGGACAAAGTCATGTATGGACACAGGTGCCTGCAACATTTCTCTGGCAAGAGCCAGAGTGCAGCATAGCTCCCAGCCCAAGGGTCAGCACATGCCTGAGTGGGGGCCTCAGGGAGGCTTCTCACAGCCCATTCTCACAACTGGGTTATGACCCCATGGAGTGTGTTCAAATATGTGTGCAAAATTTAGAGATACAGTTTAGGAGCAGCAGAAGTTACTTTTATCAAGGGTATTCTCATAATCTCTGGTACACACTGATTTTTTGCCTGTCAGGAATCAGACCAACTCTGTCTGTCTGAGCAATTCGCCCAATGCTTCTTAATGGCAAACTTGGCACAAGAGTCATCTGCTGATGCTTGCATTTCATGAGGTCTATTGAGTCCTCAAGCCCCCAGTCAACATTTTATAAACATAAATGTTATTAGTCAAATCAGTTTTGAGGTTTAAGATCATAGTTTTTGATATTCATAGAATCTTTTGAACTTTGATAAATATTGATAAAACAGAGTTTTATGTCATATCTGAAATCACAGGAATTTTACTAACTTTCCAATTTATACCAAATATTCTGTACAGACCCCAGTTATAAAAATAACAGATATTTTGTCTTCTTTCCATGTAACCTGCAGCCATATGCTAGGAACCTAATGCTTGTAAGACCATCTTCAGTTTGTTTATTATTTGTTTTTATTTAGGAACTTTGTTACTGTTTAGTTTACTACTTAGTATGCTTAGTAGGATACCAGGTTTACTTAATATACCGGTTTACTACCAAGATACTTGATGTTGTTTCATCTAGGAACTAGATTTAGTTCCTCATAGGCTTTCATATAGTATAGTTGTTTGTTTCTTCTTCAAGGTATATAAAGAATGCCATGAAAGTAATATCTTTAAATATATATCTTTAATATTACTCTTCTGTGATACAGGTTCCTAGTGAGTATCTAAAATGGTGGAAGAAATGTAATTATGTTTAGATGATAATTCAGTTCTTTGGAGAGAGAGAACTTTCTGCTGAAAACCCATGTGGCCAATGTTGTTCTACATCTACCTCATAAATTAGGATAAAAATATAAGTTAATCAATGCAAAGAAAAATTGGACATATAATTAACATTGATGATAAAATAAATCAATTTTTCTTTGTGAGATAAAGTAGGGGAAGTTTAGGGAGAGCTTCTGTAAAGTGTTTTCCAATTTGTTAGAGAACCGTTTATTTTATTTCTAATAAAATATTTTGAAAAAAAAGCCAGTAGATTTCTTTGTGGTGGAAAGCAGGATACCAGATATCAGGAGCTGCTAACATTTAAAGTTGCCTGAGGATCTGCTTCTGTGTAATCTGAGTAACGTAAGCCACTCCTTCCTGATGGAAGTTATTTGTGTATGAATCCCCAAATCTGTTATAATTTACTTTTGGCTGCAAAGTCAGGAAGCCTAATGAAGGACAGGATCCAGAGTAGCTGATGGGTGCGTTGTCTGAGCTTCCTATCATTTGACCCGTGCACAGGCAAGCCTCCAGTGGCACCACTCATTCCAAAGGACTCATTTTATATCCATTCAAACATGAAGATAAGAGCTGGCAGCAAATTGGTGATTTTTAATTATGTTTCTCTCCATTTTTACATATAAATTAAATCAAATCAAACACCTTATGCTGTGAATTGCAAAACCAGCAACACCATATATACTGGCATACTTTCTGCAAATTCTGAAGGCAAGAAACATGTAGGTATTGTGTTAGGACTGCCACTCATTATATAGTCTCTAAGTTGGATTGCTTTAAGCTGATAAAATTACATCTGTGGAAGAGATCTTTGTCATCTGCCTGTCGTTTTTCACCCAGCTGAGGTACTGGGGGACAATTTATGAGCAAGCTCCAGAGTAGGAGGTATCATGTGCTGAGACTCACCATCAGGACCATGCAGTAGCCAGCTTCATACTAAAGCTGTATCCCTCTACTAAACACACATTTACGGGATAGCAGGAAACAACTCTCTCATTTGGCACAAGGCAATGTAAAGCAAAGCTTGGGAAACCTTTGCAGGAAATGAACTGTATCTAATCCAGTTTGATATAGTAGGCAGCATATTATTAAGGCAAATCACCGTGTTTATCCCTTTTTTCTTTGCACCCTTGTCCCTGAGGCCAGTACTCTTCCCTCCTCTGGGCAAGCTGTGGAGGGTTGTATAATTGGAGGGATCAGTAAGCCTTCCCTCTGTCTCCTCCCCTTCTTCCACCCACGCTGTCCCTCAAGTTCATGCCAGTACTTACTGCTGAATAAGATGCAGCACTCCATTAAAACCCAAATCACTGAAATAATGAACTGTAAAAACTTGCCAGGGGCAAAGTGTGTTTTGTAAAGATACCAGGAAAGATCCACAGGGGCCTGGTCTTTGCATTTGCTCTCATGAAACAACTAGCACAACTGCTAGGAGGCTATCCTAATTTTATTTTCAGACTTCTCGTATTTTCAGCATTGAATCCACTTTTCCTTTTTGACCAGTTCAGTTATGTTTTTCCTGTCATTTTTCTGTCATCTTCTGTCACGATTCTTCTTCCTTACTTTTCAAGTGATTCTGGTCAGCTGAAATGGTAATTGTCTCCCTGTCAGGCCAACTCAAGGATTTGCAATTCATTTCTGCCTGTCACCTGTTGAAAATGGACTGGAGATTCCTTCTCTGCCAACAGAGGAATCCATTAGTGACAACAAAGCAGCAGCTGCATCATGGCAGGGATGCACAATAGTTATATACATCACTTACTCTTTATCTGCTACGAGACATTGGGACAGATTGTTGTCTGTAATTCTCTACCTAGGGAAAAAAAGAGTCCATATAGTGCTTAAAATAATCTGCTTTCTATTTTAACTCTTGAAATTACATTTATTATCCCACAAAAATCTTCCAGAAAAATGATTTAAAAACAAGCATAAAATTGTACAGCTAAAACATACTCCTAGTAGAGTGCTTCATTGTTTCTATTTTTATGTTGTATAACCTTATCCAGAAAGTGTAAGAGCACAGTGGTGAATCAGGTAGCTTCTCAAGACACTTTCAAAATCTGAAATTCACGTAGACTGATTTGTCTGAGAATTCAAGTTATAGTCCAAAACCATAATGGTCTTATTCATGCAGAAAAAGCAGCAGCAGCCAATGTATTCATCATTTCTTTCCTTATCCTCCATTTGTTATATTGCAGCCAGAAACACTGAAAATATGAATGTGCATGTTGTGTTTCGGTTTTCATTAAAAGGAGGGAAAACTAATGAAAAACTGTAATACTCATAAGTGGATTACAGCCAAGAAATATGAAGACTGCTGTGGTCATTTTTTAAGCCTTCTTTATTCTGTTTTTTATGCAGCATCACACTGACCTTTGGCAGGATGCTCTCTATGGAGACAAGTTTTCTTCGATCTGCTAGCCTTCTTTAGTCTTTGCCAAGTGCTGGTAGTGATGGGGTTTCAAACATCCTTTCCAGTGATAGAATTTCATATACCCTTTTCCTTTGCTTTTACTCCTTTAAGAAAAAGTACTTTCTGTTCTGGTAACCTGGTAACATTAGCTGTGCATGCAGTGCAGTATGTTGAACTAATTGCCAATTAAATAATAGGGAAGGCCAAGATCTAACAGAAAATCATTGTGCATGGTTCATTAACTGCATTTCACAGAACCAAAAGCATGACACGCATTTTTAAAAACAGGTTTAAGGAATGAACAGTTTCTTCCTTAATACTGAATAGCTGCAGCACAGAGCAGAATGGAAAGATGTGCAGACTAGCAGTTCCTGGGGTTTTCAGTCCTCCCCCCCTCCCCGAGGTAGATATTGGTACAATTCAGATATTTCTGTGGATTAGTTTATCTTCTCTGTGAAGTGAATGGCTTAAAAAAAGACATGGGGAGTCTTGGTGATAATCAGTATCTTAGTGCTTCGCGTAAGTATCCCTTCTCTGACATTCAATCACAATAAACTAGGAAATAATAAGATTGAGGAAAGCACTGCAGATGCCTTTCAGGCAGATTTTAAAAAATCTGAGCAGCTTCACAGAAATATCATGAGAGTAATGGAAGTGTGCAAAAGCACGCCTTATCGTAAGGGGTGAATACCAGAGAGTACTTAACTTACAAGGACTCTGCTAACACCTACCAGCAATTGTAAAGTACTATAGAAGGAAGCTTTTGTTCAGTAAATAAAGGTACAAAAAGGCTGCTTCTTGATGCTACTGGTTCCTGGCACTAGACAGATTCAGACAAGAAATTGAATAGGTGTGCATGTGTTTATCTGAATGTGCTTGAAATTAAGCAAAAATGGCCAAAAATGAAAAATGAGACATAAAAAGGGAAGGGGAAGGAGTGGAAGTGTAGAAGATCTGAGAGTGAACAGCATTTCATCTAGAGTAATGTGATTTGAAGTGTCAGTACAAAATTAATTGATGGAAATGGGTAAAATGCTTAGGAAAAAAAAAGGAAAGGAGAGAGCACACAAAAATATTTGAAAAATATTGGAAAACTGTATTTTTTATAATAGATGTAGAAGTCAGTCTTGAAAATCTTTGCTTGTAACATTTGAAGTATCAGGGTGAAAGTTTCTCAAAATAAGCTCTTTTACACATGGTCTATTGCATAAACTTAAGATGTACTGTGAAGCTTGTTTTTAAGACAGAAGCAGTGACATCTAGCCATAATACATGGAGATCTTTTTTTTAAATCTTGCTGCTGATGAAATGAGGAGTGACTGCTCATTATAAAGATCTTCTTCTTGCCGGTAATTTATTTCTATGCAAATGGCACATCTTTAAACATAATTCATACCCCAATATCATCTCCAGACCTCTATAATTGAGGTAGCTATTATCAAGACGTTTTTCTTTTACAAAGAGTTCTTTCTATATTTTAGATTCCTTGGTCACAGCTTTGTTTGCAGTTTCCACAGCTGTTTGTAGAATTCAGAAGTAGGTTGGAGATTTTTTGCTTATTTGGAGCCATACAAGTTGCTGCTCACTAAAAAATTCTCTACTTTTAACCTTGCTGGAGCATGGCACTTTATTTTGTGGACTCACAGTGTACTTGCTGAAAACACTAAAAGGAGATGCTGTAAAATGGTGTTGGGAACAGGAAACACAGCATGTCAGTCTGAAAACACAGGATTCCACTCTGGGGAAACACTATGCTGGAACATCATCATGTGCCTTTTGTCTGCAGCCCAAGGCCTTGAAAGGTTGTGAGAGCTCTGAGGCAGGTCAGTGAGTTTCAGCCAGCTGCCTCAGCTAGGTGTGGTATTTTTTGCCTTGCAAGGAAATATTTAGTAGTTACTGAAGACCTCAAGAACTGGGAGTGTCACTTGCTAAAATTTTACCATACATCCCATCTAAATCATTCCAGAATCAAATTCCAGCTTTTTGTTTTTATTATGTCTTTCTCTGGAAGATTAAAGTACCCTTTTGACTCTGGTATCTTCAAGCCATACTTATGTCCTGTAACCAGGATATTCCCCATTTATCTCCTTGGTATGCCAGACAGGTTGAACAAGGAAAGTTCTTGCCCTAAGGCATTTTCTCCACTCATTTTGTATATATGTGTACACTTTACATCTCTCCTTGCTCTTTTTTTTCAGTCTGTTTAAATAAGTATCACCAAGCATCATAATTATTTACACTGTTCAAATATGAGTCATGCTAGTTTCAAGCAAATTTGTTTATTTCTAACAAGCAAATTCACATGATAATTGTACTTCTTAGGCATTTAATCCCTAGGGGTCACACAGTTCTCTTAGCCACAGCATTGTCCTGGAAACCCCAGTTAAATGGCTTGTCCTGCATTGCTTAGATGCTTTTCAGATTGCTGCTGGCCAGAGAGCACCCATTATGGTTTATGACTTCCATAATTTATTCCTTTTTGCACTGAATGCCTTGGTTTTCTAAGCACTGAAGAACACTGTGGCTGCTTTGTACTTATTGACAATTGTGTTGGTTTTTTTTTTCAAACCAGACTTTTTTCATTTGCAAGTACACAAGGAGTGATTTTTCATTTACTTCAAGTAACAAATACCACCAAGCTGAACAGGTCAAAAACCTCCCATGAAATGTAATTTCTTTTTCCATGTCCTTCCTGTGGCATTATTAGATGGGAAAGACCCAACACTTCAGAGCTTTGCTTGTATCCTACAGTTGTGTGCCTGCTTGGCAGCACGAACATCAATACAGTTCTGAAAGGGAAGACATCAGAAAGGAAGTTTTGTGTGTCAAGAGTGACCCTAAAATATAGCCTTAAAAAGCTATTCTTTACAATCTCTTCTTGAATTGAAGGAAATTTCTACAATGCCTGCTGTAAGAGGTTAACAAGAGCTGTCAGAATTCTTCCACCTCAGTGTTATTATGAGATCTATCCTGTGTCTGTTGGGAATTAGAAAGAACAATGGGTTATACACCACACGGAAAATGAAAAATTAAATGTGCAAAATCAATAAGAAAAAGTTGGTGATTCAAACATAAAACAAGTCTTTAGAACCATCTTCAAGATAGATACATATTCAGTTTTTAATACAAAGTTATTCAAAATATCTTAAAACTATATACAGATTTTAGTAAAATTCATTAAATTGTTTCACAACAGCAGATAATCACTTTCAGATAACCCTTCTCAGAATTTAAAATAATTGATTTTTATGTTTTTACATTTTATTGTAGCTAAATGGTTTAAATAAAATTTATGAGACATTGGATGAGTCATTTATTTTAGACCATAATGGAGTCCAAAACCTCTTGATATTGGTCACTTAGGACCATCATCTGACCATTTCTCTTTGTAATTAATTCAAATGCATTTGGCTTTCATTGTAGGTTCATACTCTTTGCAGGATAAATCCAAACTGTGAAACACAAGCATTTTTATTAAAAACATGAATGATATGTTAGAAGAAATAATCTTTAGATATGCCATGAAGCATAAAATAGTGGTGGTAAAAAATACAGGCACTTAATGAAATAATCTGATCCATTGTATATTATAGACCCATTGCTAGAATGTTTTGTGAATAGTGAATTTGTCCACTAGTGACTGGTTTCTTCAAATTGTATACTGCAAAACACACATCAAGAGAGAAAAAGGTTGGTGGTAAGCAAAGGAATGGAATTCTGCTTACTTTGTTTTTACTCCTTCGTCTAATCACTTTTATTCTGGCAAGACTTGTAGAAAAGTATGAAGTCATAGAATTTACAGGAAGAGTATAGCAGGGTGTTTTAAATAATCTCCTCAACTATAATTTCAAATGTCAAATATGATAGCAGAGATGAAGAGAGTTCTTCTTTTTGTCTGTATCAAAAAATCCATTCTTGACCGTGCTGTAGAAATAACAAAGGGAAGTTTGTCCATGTAAACCAGGAAAAATTTAGCATTTATTCAATTATTATGTACAATAAAGAGGTATATTAATGTATATTATTTCTTGATTTATTGTCGATGCTTGGACTTTTGTTTGTTCTCTTCCATCCACGATAAATTTCCATAGAGTTCAGCCTATAAACCATTGAGTAGTCTGCTTATACCAAGCAAATATGCACTGCAGTGATACAGTATAGGAAAAAGCTGGAAGGAACCTTCATTGTCGGGTTAGGTCTTACAGCTAGCTGTCCTTGCTATGTGCTCTGTTAGGGGATCTCATGCCTCCTGGAGTGAAGTTTGCTGCATGTCTTCTGTCACTCATCTTTTCATGAAAAACTCATAACACTTTATTCCCATAGAAAACCTAACCTTAGTCCTGTGGTCCTAAACCATCATGTAATTTCCTTTGTTCCACTGTGCTTCTACCCAAATCCTTCAGTGCCTTCACTGACAAAGGACTGTGTGCTCCTCTCTTCTCTTTGTCATGTTTCTGCTGAAGAGTCCAAACAATGATCTGCAAAAGTTTGAACTTGAGGTCCTGTGACAGATCACAAATACTGACATTTTAGCACTTCAAAATTGCCCTTCCTTTTCTGTGTTTGCTATAAAAGGAAAGCCAGATTGCAGCCTTAAAATAAACTACTAAACCAAACAGTAATGTAAGATGGCATTTCTAAGCTAATACTGACTTACTGTCAAATTTCAACATTTTACAAAAGGATTTTTCTGTTATACCCTCAGCACAGAAGCTATCTGTGCTGTGACCTACAGCTACTCAGTGTTAATTAGAAGAAAAAGATGATATATAAAACTGTGATGCAAAAGGCCTACTTAGTTTAACTATGTATATAAAATATTTCGTAGTCACTTTCTCCGTTAGAAGATTTATTTATATTCTTGGTACTGCAATGAAAATTGTAAAATTTTCTTATGGAAGGAAGGCAAGTACCCCCAAAGTTCTCAGAATGTTGCAAAACAAATGTTGTACACTTAAAAGGTAATTTATTGTAATGTTTTGAGAAATAAAAATACTAAATAGCAAAATTTGTGTTGCTATAATGATTCATTTGACAGATGAATTAGCAGACCACAGAACGTGATATACAGCAGTTCTTGGTAGCTACAAATAGCATAATCCTTGACATTGCCTTTTAAAATGTTCTTACACATGCTAAACTATGTTCTTGTATCTCCATCAGTATAAAAGCACAGGGATGCCAGTGAAGGTAATGATGCTGTTTAATTTCTGATACTGGTTACTGTGAGTAGAACTGTCTGTTCTCTTTTAATTTCAGCTGTACATCTGGGGGGTAATTTTATATTTTTTTTTACAAATAAAATGAATGTAAAAAGTACCTTATGTGCCTCTCCATTTAAATTAGTTCAATCAAGAAAAGTTGAGCACTTTGGGGGAAAGGTCAAGGAAGAAGGACAAAGGCAGGCATGATAAAAAATATGAGTAAAAGTTAATGGATTAAAGCATCTGTAATTTGTTTTCTTGAAATACATTAGTGTGTGGATGTTCCTAATATATAGATGCACTAGCATATCACCTGAGATATTAGAATATATGCTGATTACTTTGCTTTCAGTGGGTAGAAAAATGTCTGTAGGTGATAATGTCTTTTCCTTATTTTAAGTTGTGAGTTTGTTGCCCTTCAGTTGTGATACCAGACAATGAAAAATCAGAATAGTTAATATTGTGTGAGTACTTAACAGTTCAGTTTAAATGATGAACCTTGTTTGTTGAATACTTTTGTAAATGCGCTTATAGCCGGAATGCTCTTGAGGTAGCGACAGCGCCTTTATGCGTGCGTGATCCCTGCCGGGGTGAGTTGTATAATTCTCCCAAAGGACAGAGTCCTAGCTACTGCAGATAACCTGTTTCTGCTGGCTCCTCTAGGACGAGAGTTTCCCCAGGTGTGGTGTGGTAGCACCGGCGAGAATAAAAGGCTACACAGAGGGCTCTTCCTCGGGATAACAGCCATTTATTGCGAGTCCAGTGTTGCTTCGTGAGGGTCCAGAGTTATCCAGGTGGCTGAGTAACCCAGAAGAAAGAGTGTGGAAGAAGTCCTGCAGGGCTCTTTTAAAGGGAGATGGCATCAAGAAACACCCAATGGGGAACGGCACAGTTCAAAGTGACCAGTGGGGAAGAGCTTTCCAGGACATAGCCATATATGGCATCTGAGATATGGGCACAGGTAACACAAAGGCAATATGGGATTTTACCACAGCTCAGTCAGAGAGTTCAGATATTGGAAGAAGAAGGCTGAGGGCTTTGCCTGTGCTTTCTTCCCACCAAAACCTGAAGCTCAAAAGCAGCAGCTTCTGCCAAGTGCGGTACTACACTTTTGGTCATATATAATACCCAAATAAATTTAAGTAATTTGGAAAATTAAAACACAGTAATAATAATTCCATTATTTTACTCCAAATTTGGAGATCAGGAATTAGAAAGTATTACTCTTTGGCCAAAGATGAAAACTTTAGGTCACAATAAGGGAAATGAATAAAATTTCAGTGTATTTTCACTGTCTGTCCAATTTATACTAAGCAAGGACTATGGACATTGTATGTTTGAACCCCCTTCAGTCCTGTAAATCAGAATAGCTGTGCAGGACCTGTAGGCAGTTGTTTAACAAAGTCTGTGGGGACTCTATTCCATTGCTTGGAAAGACATGGAGGTGCTGCAAGATGTTACAACTTTGCAATCAACACCTTTTTATTTTGAGTTCTTGGCTTATTACCACAGTGAAAGAGCATCTGTGAGAGAATACACTCATATTTTATGTTCAGCAGAATAGTTACCAACTGAAACATTTTTAATATTTGAAATTAGTAGATTGGAGTGGAATTACTTACTAATGCAACTTTAATAACTGAAGAGAAATGTCTTTTGTGGCTGATGTGCCTAAGCTGTATTTATCTATATACCAAAATATATATTTTGACACAAAAATATGAAACTTGGAACAAGATGCCTAAAATGCAGTCTTCTAGGCTTCATTCCTGCAAATTGGTGAGTGTGTCTTGTGATTTTGCTGTATGTGTTCATTCTATACTTAAATATTTGCAGATACGTCAGTAGATCAGGCCTTTGGCTCTCATATAGCTCATATGCCTGTTTGGTTTTTTTATTTTGTTGGATTTTTTTTCTCCTTGATATTTAAATATGAAAAGCAAAGCAGAATGTTTTGGATGTATAAAATCAAGGGATTCTCTCTTTTCATTTTATTTATAGATCTGTTAATGCTTGGAGGTGATCTTAAATACTTTTCTGCATTCAGTCATTAAACTGATTAGTCACAGTTTTTACAGTATAATTCTCATACTTTCTATACAGACATTATTGTATTATAGAGGTAAAATACTGGCATTTTCAACTGTATTTCATTACAAAGATAAAACACACACACGTCATTGTAGGAATTCAGCATCAGGTGCATTGCACTGAGCTTTTTGGTTGTCTTTTGGAGGGATTGCCAGATCTGGTTACCTGAGAGAGGTGAGCCTGCAGCAGCTCCCTGTGCCCATGAGAGCCTGCAGTGATGCTCAGCAGCTCCCAGTGCATCCACAGCTCTGCACGTGACTGGCCACCTACACCAGCTTCAGACAGCAACAGCAGTGGCAAGCAGAAACAGCCCCAAGAGCCTCAGCCTGTCTGGCTGATGAGGATGGAAGGCTGTTAGTGGAAGCATGTGTGCACACTTATGTGTGGACCCCTCCTGTAGCTGACCTGAGGTGCTCAGCCTGCCTGGGACTTGGCCCTGGCTGCCCAGGTGTACCCAGCTTCTGGCAACAGCAGCAGCAGCACCAGTACCTGCTCCCAAGCCTCTTACCATAATTGCTGGCCATTCGATGGCTGCTGGCAATCCCACACTGCCATTCAAACCCACACCAACATATCTAATCAGCTTCCACAGCTGCTGGCACCCTGGACACATGGCCCCTGCAACCTGTGGCCCCTTGTCCAGTTGCCACCACTCAGACCTCTCACGCATTCTGGAGTCTGCTGCTGCTGCCACCATGGGCACCTGTGTCCCTGGGCTCAGGGTCCCATCCCGGTGGTGGCACTTGCACCTCCATCCACACATGCACACAGATTAGGGACCCCTCACCCAGAAAAGTCACAACTTTGTCCTTTTACCTGTCCATTTTCCCACCTATTTTCTTCCTTAATTAATATGGGAAAATGTGACATCTTGTGTCTGTCAGGTGTCATGGTTTTGGCACAGGGATTTCCAAAGGCTGTTCTAATGGTATATGTCCTTGTGTCTCTCCTTGCTGGCTAAGTGTTAAGTGAGATTACTGTAGATGCTGTGTGCCTCTGAGGCTCTACTGGCATTGATAAAGAGCACATGTATGAAAAGTATCAACTGACAATTAGCAGGCAAGAAACTATCGAGGCCCAAAAATTACCGTTTTTTCTTCCTTTTTTTCTCCAAAAAAATCTGAAGAGTACAGAAATGATGCTTTAGTTGTAGGCCATGAAACCAATAGAATTAAGCCATCACTTGTCTTCTAAAATTGTCAAAATACAGCTAAGCCTACCTCATGAGTATGTGTCCTTGAAAAGTAGTCTTTAAAACACAGTGGATCTTTGCAATGGTGATGGCAGCTCAAACCTATAAAAATGCCAGTGGGTCTCACCAACATCTATTCTGAAATGTGTGATCTTAAAACCAAAAGGCACAAATAATGTATTATTCCAAAATCCACCAGCAAATTCTAGTTCGCATTGAATTGATTTTCCTTTTTTCTCCTTTTTGCAGCTGCTAGTCTGATTCGAACTGTTTATTCATAGGATGAAAGAGATGTTTTTAAGCATTCTCAACAGTTCCAAGTGATTGATGTAAATTTAAAAAACGCTACTCTGATTTCAAGAGAGTTGCTAGGAAACATGCAGTTTGAAGATGAGATCTCCCACTGAGCTTGTCTTTGGCTGTACAATAGGAAGTGTGTTATAGGGTATCCTGAGTTACAACTTATATGGATAAACTGTTATATTTTTTTGTATGTAAATACATCTGGTGAGAACTTATTGAATATACATGATTCATTCTCATATCTCCATTTACTAATGAATAACAAAGTATTACTAAGTTCAAGAAAATATGAAAATCAAATGAAAATGCCAAGAGCATGATAAAGATTTTTCATACAGTCTCGTTCCATTTTTCTGAAATGTAAAATGATTGTTTTTTCTTAGAAATAGATCTCTTTAAGATTTAATTTCAAGATGATGTTCTGATTAGTCTGTTCTTTTCTTTTATAAACTTTTACAAAATTTAAAGTTCCTAAAGATAACAGCAATTATACACTTAATTTTTCTGAAGAAGTTAATGGGTTTTGTCCCTTAAAATTTATTGGCTAAAGTAACCTAAAAATCATGAAGGAATGCCCGATTTTAATAATGGATATTTATTTATATTCATGGCTGCTGTTTTTTCATGCTGATTTGAGAGACTTGGGTATGCTTGGTAACCTTGGAGTCAACATTTAAACTGCTTAGTCTTTAAGACACAAGCCCAAGCTACTTGTACATATGGGAACAGAGCAGTATGCTGTTCTGCAGGGTGCTCAGGACTTGGCAGGAGATTTATTGATTTTTGCTTGCTGAAATATTTTACCGGGCAATCTTTAAGCAGCAAAGCCCTTACAGCAAGCTTTCAGAAAAGTGAGTAATGCCTGTGAGTTATGACAGTAGTAAGTGATCTTTTCCTTATTTATTACCTTAGAAGAAAGAACAACCATTTGCTGATAGAGCAAATGGTCTGAAAGGGGATTGTCTGCCTGACTCTTTGTTGCTGACTTGATGATTAGAGACAGTGCTTAAGTACCACTAAGCAACACTTCATGATATGAAAGTATTTCAAAACTATGTTCTTGCAGCTGACTTAAGAAAAGTAACTAAACTGTATTAATAATGATTAGTAAAGCTGAGTTGCTGAGCTTACCACAAATTAGAAGATGTGTAATGTTCCTAAAAACACACATTTATAATAGCCTTACCAGATGACCCTTTGTTACAGAGTTGTTGATTAACTGTAGGCTGAGATAAATGTGTGACTGCTCTCAGGTCCTTGTAGGGAAGAGAATTTATGTTGATTCATAATGAATCTGTGTATGTAAATAAGAAAAATAAGACATTATTAATTGCGTGAACTATGAGGATAAAGTAACAGAAAGACTAAACAGAGGGAAATAATTAAAATGTGAAGGATGATATAGAAGACTAACAAAGAAGAGCCCCACAGCACTTCTTAATTGCCAAACAAAAAAGCCAGAGTGCCTGCTGAGTAATGGACTAAAGAAGTTCTTGATTCTCGAGTTCTGAATCCTTTGATTTATAAATACAAAGCGGGAGAGTTAAATTCAAAATGTGATTGACTACTGGCATGTTGTCCTACTTGAAAAAATGGTATACTAGAAAATTGCAACAGAAAGCAAACATCTAACAGTAAGGTTACCCATGGATATCCCTGGTATCTGTATCTTATAACAATCTTCTGCAAATATATTTGATGACTTTGTTTCTTCCTATAGGCACTTTGTTTTCTTGCTTTGTAGAGTAGGCACTATTTCTCTGAAGTGCAAAAGGCATGGCTTAAAGCACGTATAGAGAAGGAATTTGTTATCTACTTGGTGCTTGATTCTTGGAGAGAAGTCACAACAAGGGGGCAAGGGAGAAAGGAGGGGGAAAAAAGGGGCCAGCATATGTTGTGGATCATGAGTACACTAGGACATTAGTTAAGTCTATCAACATAAGAGTTTGAGAGGAAAAGAGGGTGCTAAGAATAAATCTATAAATATTTGTGAAAGAACAGAAGGTTTTTCTTGCACTCCAAAGTTAAGGTTACCACTTGAAATTTAGACCAAGCCATTTGGCCCCCAGCCTGCAGTGGCACATAGGGTTATTCTTCCTCAAATGCAGGAACCTGCATTTGACTTGGTTGGATTTCAGACTATTCCTCTCTGTCCATCTCTCCAACCTGTCGAGGCCCTTCTGAAGGGCTCACAGCACTTCGGACTATCAGCCTTCCTGCCAGGTTTGTGTTGTCAGTGAACTTACTGTGGAGGCATCTGCCCCTTCATCCAAGTCATTGATGGGTCCAGCACTGAACCTTGGGGGACACCACTAATAGCAGGACTCCAACAAAACCCTGTGCCTCTTACTATGATGATCTGGGATCTGCTGTTCAGCCGGTTTTCAATCCACCTCACTGTCAGCTGATCCAGCCTGCACTTCCTGAGTTTTCCTATGATTATGTTGTGCAAGACAGTGTTGCAAGCCTTGCTGAAGCTGAGGTAGAAAAAAATCCACTGCTCTCCCCTCATTCATCCAGGTACTTGTTTCATTGTAGAAGGAAATGAGGTTGGTCAAGCATGATTAGTGAATCCGTGTTGCCTACTCCTGATCACCTTCTTGTCATCCATGTGGATAGAGATTGCCTCCAGAATGGGACACTCCCATCAGCTTTCCAAGGATTGAGGTGAGGCTGACTTTTTTGAAGACCAGGGTGACATTTGCTTTCTTCCAGTCCTCAGGCACCTCTCCTGATCACCACAGCCTTTCAAAGATGATTGTGAGCAGCCTTGTTAGGGTGTCCACCAGCTCTCTCAGAGCGTCCTCTTGTAACCAGTGTACCTGCTCCATTTAGCAACGGGCCCATATTATCCTTTGTTTTCCTTTTGGTTTTGGTCCCTTCTTGTCTGCCTTGGCATCCTTGTCCAGATTTATTCCAGATGGAATTAAATTTCAGATCACCTGTAAGATATTGGTTCTTCGTATTTCCAAGTCAATGTTTATGAAGCAAAATTACAGGGCTGGTTGAGTTGCCCAATAGTGATAGAATCACTTACTAATTTAGCCTCTTAAAATATATAAATAAACTTTTTCTGGGTTTGTTTTTTTTTTTAATTATTTGTTTATTTATCACCTGTAAGCAGTAAAAAGATGTTGAGTTATTGGAGCGGAAGGATTAGACTGCGCCTTGCTCCAATTTCGTGCTTCTTTGTTACATCATTGCATATTGTCCTTGAAATTGTAAATTCTGTTCAAGAAGAGTATCTTATTTATGGGCTATCAAATTGATGTGCTTCTTAGCTGGATTTCATTCATGTGAAATGGAGAGAGTAGCTATATTATTTATATAGGATGAAGTGGAAAATATTAGAAACACAACTGTTGGTGATGGACTGTTTGGGCCAGTGGGCAGTATTGTGAGCAGTGGATTTGAAATTCCATTTCCACTTGAACAAATCTGTCAGAAACAAACATTATGATTATAGAAATAACAAGGGAATAAAGTGTTTCTACAAGCCTTTATAAAGGGAACTAAAGTCACTGTTGGACTTGTGAGAGCCAACTAACACCTAAAATCTTCTGTAGATGCAGCAGTGCTGTAAGAGTAGGGCTGGCTTGGAACTTTGCTTACAGCAATCCTAGACAACTGGAATGAGATAAATCTGTGCAGTGGCAAGGAACTTGACTGTCATCACTTTCCCAGTAATAGAGAAAGCTAATAAATGCTAGTGGCTAAAGTATTGGCTTCAGAAGTCAATTGGATTGTGGGTGAGGGTTGAGAAGCCAGACTTATGAACAAGATTCAGCACTCTTTTTAATGGCACTTTTTAACCTAGATTGTCACAACTAGTTGATTGATCACAAAATTAAATTGCAAAGGCCAAAATAGTAGAAAAGGAGAAAGGATGATACAATAAATAATATCCAATATACATAATTATTTTTTCATTCAAGTTTCCTGGTAATTCTAAATACTGAGCAACTAATAAGATTTATGAGGAGTTACTTATCATAGCAGAAAATGCCAACTCTGTTAAGAAAATAAAGATAACAAGCAATTAAATGCTTACGAAAATCACTGAAAGAGTCTGAAGTAGAAACAAATACAAAACACTGATTAGGCTGAGGTATTGTGTGACTCCTAAAAGATTTTGATTATAACTTGCCACAGTGTTAATTTGCTTGTGAATTATTGCAATTATATATATTCATGTTTTGAAAAAGGGTAGAGAACCACAGATTTCTTCTAGATTTTTGTATCTATTTATAGTTTAATCTGGACAGAATGTCTACCAGTTCTTAGACTTGAATGTCTATCATTATCACAATATACCAGGAAATGAAAATCATAATGAGCATCTTGATTTACCTCTCCTAGCTAAGTGTACCATGCCAGAGCTCCTAAACACTTTCTTCTGCCTCCTCTCTTCCCCTTCAGCACTTGGGGTTTCCTGAGAGGAGCCCTGAGTGGATGTCAGGGGCTGATGCAGTAATCATGCTGCTTGCACTCTGAAAGCCTTGGCAAGCAAGGTTCAGGGAAGATCTTCCATGGTAAATGTGAGATTTACTGACAGAGGCAGCTGCCTTTCTTTCTACCTGCCCTTTTGGGTTGGTTTATTGCTTCCATCTTCTTACACATCACTTATATGTCCCACATGATATCCATCTCCTCTGTAGTAGTGAGACCTTTTCTTTGCCTTCTCTTCACCCCTTCAACATCCCCCACTATTACTCTGCTTTCCTTTGTCTATCCCTACCAATTCTTAATTTCAAATCTGGTAGATTATGTACCCTATTTGTACTGCGTTTCATCTTAACCATATTTATTCAACTGACTTCAATTACCTGCTGTTCGTAATTTCTTTTTGTGTCTACATTATAAATACTTTATGTCCTTGCAAAATGATGATGTCATCTACATGGTTGGGTTTAGCAGGGAAATGATGGAAAACACTTTCTGCTTGCATAGCTGAAAATAGCTGTCTTTTTCTCCTTAATAAGTGCCACAATGCGCTGAAGATCTGAAGAAAGCCTCACAGAATATGGCAGAAAATGTAGACGTTTCCTACAGTGCATTTTAAGAGATTAAAGAATCCTTACAATTGGGTACTATAGAGAGACAGATCTACCCTTGTGTCCTGGGAACACCTCTCATACTAATGAAGCATCATGAGACACTACAAGCCTCCAGAAGCATTCTGGCAGGTCCTTGTGTTCAAAATGGAATGTTCTTCTCATTCAGCAGCCAATGCCCCAGTTTTTTCCACCTCCTTTGGGAGGGTTGCACTCCAGACAGTTCACCAGAAGCTGTTTTTTTTTCATCTAGCAAGGCAAAGCCTCTGTAGTGGTGACTGGCTCTTTTGGGAAACTGAACAGTCAAAAGGGACCTAAGTATGTTAATGAGCATTAGATAGTAATTATACATGACATGGTTTGCCGCGGGTAAAAGTCATGAGGAACTGGAAGCCTTCAGCAGCGATCGCGTGACCTGAGAGAAGCGAGTCAAGCCTTGCCCAGTCCCCTCGGGAGGGTCGTGGCTACTTTAATTCTTCCGTACTGGTGTTTGCATTATTCACACATGCGGTTTAATTGAAGCAGTAGAAGTGAAGAGACAAAGAAGGGTTCTTTTCTGCTTGAGTCCAGATGATTTTATTACTGGGGTTGCAGAGAGGGAGTGGATGAAAGACGACCCAAGGCTGGCAGGAGCCAGCTGTTATGCCAGGGAGGTGAGGGGAAGGGAGTCGGGACAGAGCCAATGGCTGCGGAGGATTGGAATGACTGACNGGCTGTATGGGCGTGGGGGGGGAGCAGCCGGCCCTGCCAATCCAGCGGCTCCGGGAGGAGCTCCCTCATGGCGGGCACGGACAAACGGCTGTGACATGGCCCCAGGCCCACCCCCGGCAGGCGGGCCGCAGGGCCCAGCCCCCGTGGTCCAGCGGGGCGGGGCCAGGCCACACCGTCGGCTACCGCCAGAGGCACTGCAACAGTGGTTGCAGTTACATGTCTGCTTATTTTATCACAGATTTTTTAAATGTCTTACTCGTAAGCTAAAATCATGATTCTTTGTTTGGAAAAAAGAAAGGTAGTGTACTGTGCAGATGAAGGAAGTATGTCTAGGTATGTAGTCAGTCTGCTTTTTCAGGGGAGAAAAGGACTTGGCTGTTCTTTGTTTGGGAATGATTTTTATTCAAGCAGCAGTATCCTTCTCACTCTGCGAAGAAAAAGAGTTGAGAGCTGTAGAGCAGAAGAGACAGTAGAGCATGCTGCCTGAGCACTGCAGCCCTCAGTGCTGCCTCTGGCAGCAGTGCTGCTACCTCGGATATGCTGGAACTGCTCCTTGGGTGGCTGAGTCGTAACACTGTGCACAGCCATACCACCTCACACATGCAGCAATCACCTGCATGCTGTCTCATCCCATAGCAGGCAGTTCTGCCAAAATTCAGCAGAGCGATGTGAAACAGCTTCACTTCTCACCCACAAGCTGAGATGAATCGGGAGGGATGGCTGTGCTATATATACATAACCTACTCAGTCAAAACAAGTGAAAGTAGGGAAAGGATTTAAATCCTGGCAGGGTGGATATTTTTGTCTCTGAATAAAATGAGGTGTTTCTAGCATTTACTGACACAATTTTTATTTACTTTAATTGGAACTGTTGTTCAAACCACTTTTTTTTTTTCTGAGCCAGCAAGAAGAGATTTTTTGAGAGCTAGAGGACATTGTATCTTTCCAATATCAAACCTATTTTCTACTACAGAGAGGGAGGAGGGATCTTCCATCTATGACTATAATGTCGGAGAGCACAGTGCTGTTAACAGTCTTCTCTATCAATACATTTGAACACAGTTATTATCACCACGAGCTGCTGTGTAATTACCGTTGTTCCCAACAGAGTTCCTGTTTCATCACGGTTTAATTATATGCATTATTTCAGGACAACTATGCAATTTTACTTGTGTCATTTGCAAATAAGTGTTTCAGGCGAGGTAGTGTCATATCACAAGGATGTCACAGCCAGGGCATGGCTGCTGGAAAAGTATACAAAGTCATTTCGTGATCTAACGTACTGCTGTCTTCTGGATGAATCATACAGACACAGTAGTCATACCTTGGTCATTTAAGGTAGGTGCCTGAAGGAGTTGTGGATATCTTTTGTGTGACCGAGTCTGATAACTCAACAGAAGTGGAAAGGTAAAGATGTTTAGTAAATTCTTTCCCTTGCATCCAGTAAGTATATGCAGTTGTTGCTAATGTAAGAGCCTTTCTCCAGGGAATATTTCTAAATAAATCTCAGTTCTGGGGAATCACTGTTTCACTCTCGTCTGTGTTTCGCTGAGCACAGTTTTTGTATAGCAGCCATCACAGTCAGATCATATAGTTTTTAACTTTTCATTAAGGATTTAATCTGCTAAAAAAAGAGGAATAATTGCGACATGCAGCAGGGCCTGTAATTTCTGAACCTAAAGATTTTGTGGTTTTTCTTGTCATTGTCCTGCACTGAGTTCATCAAAACACCTCTGAAACTCTATTCTAAGGAAAAGTTCACTGTTTGAGGCACATTCAGGTGAACATCTTAGCATTATTCTGAGAAAGAGGGGACAAGTAGAAGGCCTCAATAGCCAAGACACATTCCTAGCCACCTCAATGAGAGACATGAGACACATACACTGCAACAGGCATGTCTGGCAGCAGCTCAGATGGGAGGCTCACTAATCACAGCAGGAGTTATCCCAGGCGTACTTTGGGAGTCAAGTATGTTTGTACTTGTGCTTTGTAATTTAAAACTGCTCCGTTCTTGGTGGCGGAGGTGGGAAACAAGACAGTTTCAAAACAAGATCTGAAATATTTGGATTTTGGAAATAGAGAGCAATTTAGTGAAAAAAAATGGCATTGAAAGAAAATGAGCCATTTAAAAGGTGAAAGCCATTGTCAGAGCCATCATTACTTGTCATGGGAAGCTGGAAAGCAGGACCATTGAGATTACACCTTGAAAAAAGTGACAATACAATATTAGAATCATAGAATCATTTAGGTTGGAAAAGACCTCTTGAGATCATTGAGTCCCTCTGCTAACCCAGCACTGCCCAAGCCCACCACTTAAAAGATGTCCCTAAGTGCCCCATCTACATATTTTCTTTTAGCATGCACCATGTCCTAGGATGCATGTTACTGAAGGGTGTTGAAGTATGTATAAGCATATTTTATAATGAAATAGTAACAGAATGAATATATTGAAAGGATTGGATGATACCATCATGTGCCTGAGATACAATATTGTGTCACCGATAAACTGGAAGCCTTGCTTTGTGTGAAGTTCTTAACCAGTGCTACAGCAGAACCAATCATGAAGCAAGAACAAGATGTGATGGATGTAAAGGATGCATTTATATATTCATGATGCAAAATCCATCAAAAAACCCAAAGAATTGTGTACGGCAAACATGATGGCACATTTCACTAAAGAAATAGATAATAGACCCCAGCAAGAAACAAATAGCTAGCAAAATATTCTGATTGAAAGTAGTGAAAAATCTTACGTAAGTGTACTGAAAAAATGTTTATGAAATCCTAGAATATTCAAAAGAAGCTGCATGATTTTTTAGCTTGATTTTAGTATGTATATAGGCAGAGTTTCTCCCATAAGTAAAAGAGAAACTTTGAAAACAATATTGCAATAATGATTACATTCAGCATTTAAAAGGAAACTCAAAAAAAAAAATAAAACCACCTTTTCAGAGGACCAGTAAATGTATATTAAAAGTTTAAAATAATGGTATACTAGAAAAAATACATGAATTCTGAAAGAGATTATTGTACTTCAGTTTTACTGTAGTCTTCTTTTTACAGACTTTGAAATCATGAATTGTAATGTAGTATTTACTGAGATTAAAGAGGATAGAATCTGGAAGGTAAGTGTAAAAAAGGGTGTTCAGTTTTAATATTTACCCTATTAATTACTATCGCCAGAAAATCTGAGTACTCGGAAACAGTGTGCTCTCTGAGTCGTTGAGATCTTTAATTTGATCCAGAAATTTTGATAATACATTTATTATTCAAAAGACTCTATCCTCTATTAGCTCTTAAGTATTCAGTTTAGTCACATAATCTGCCAGGGCAATGTGATATGAGATAAAGCCTTTTGTCAGAATTATTCACTCTTGCTTCTTTCTCTGTAACAGGCATTTTTAGCCCTCTGAATGATGGTATTGCAGTGCACAATTCCTTTTGAGATAATGGCAGAACAGAAGATAACCGTTTGGTTCTTCATCTATCATCTTATTACACCCTGTTTTGTCTACTCCCTTGCAGGTAAGATGATCTCCTGTGTTAATTCACTAAATTAACTGTTAGTTTTATGTGTTTCAAGGACAATTAAAATGTTTGTATGGCTTTAATTTAATTTGTGCAGATACAACAAATTACTAATTGTGAATGATGACTCTGGAAGGAAGCATACTTATTAGAATGGATGCCATAACAAAAAGTTTGCAAAGAGACAGATCTCAACATTAAATTTGGTTTTGTCTGTTCTAATTTAATATATGGAATTAATCTTTCTCTAGCTTACAAAAATATATCAATTCTCTGTTGTGCACAGATGATCAACATGCTTAGAACAATGAAAAAAACAAATTCTGTATTCTAGACTCCCTCTAAAATTCATAATTTTTCAGAAGCCCAGTACAGTGTTAGTTTTCAAAATACAGTGGGGTAATTCTGCATATTCTGACTTCAGTTTTTTAGTAAAAATTATAAAATGTTTCATAAATAGAGATGGGGCCAAAAATGTTATAACAGTCTGGAGTCACATTTCTAACACCTGAAAGTGCTGAGATGTTTGCAATTGAAATTTTAGAGATAAGATTTTAAGAGATGGAAGGAAGTCTTTGGAAAAGTGAGTTTCAGGATTAAAATCTTTCTGTTCCAACTGTTCCAAGCAACTTTGAGATTTGTAAAGCTTGTTTCAGATTTTCATGCCAATTTAAATGAATGCTGGTTTTTAGTTGCTATAATGAATTATACTGCTGGTGTAAACAGAGCATGCACAAAATATTGACCAATATTTGAAGTAGAAATATTGTGTACTAATGTTTTGGTTATTTTCAAGGTGGGCTTTAAATCCTTCCCTACTGTGAGGGTCATAGACTTGCTTAATCTGGCGTACCATTTCAGGTATCATGAGACCATATTGTTTATTATTGAGTCAAAAAATCTGATTAATACTGAGATATAAGCTCATTGCCTTTAAAAAATTAGTCCATAGCTTGCAGGAATCCTTTCTGGTTTAGAACACTACTTTACTCTATGAAGGTTTTGAATACCGTTCTTTATTCCACGTCTGAGTTTGATGGAGGATTTACTGATGCTTAATAAAAATCAATACCTTCACAATGTATATAGTATGTGTTTCAAGGGGTTTTTTTCTTTGTTAAGTTGTGATGCTTGCTGATAGCACCAAAATTACAAGTTCAGCCTCAACACTTTAAATCAATACTGGGCTTTTCCTAAGAGTGAAAAAATAATAATTAAAAAAGGCTATCAACTGTGATCAGTAATGTTAGAGATGTGATTTTGCTGTGGACCTGCTGACACCAAACGAAACAATCAGCTGCAGTAGCCAAGCAAGTACTGGACACTGGTTGATACAAGAGTTGAGTCAATCACAGAAAAAAAATGTTCAGTTAATTTCTTGACAGACAGGACCGAATTATGTTGCGGTTCGCTGAGACAGCACGGTCCTGCAGGGGTCTGCCCCGGCCACTTGTCAGGGCAGCCCCGGATCTGGGCTGTGCCGCCCTGCACGGAGGCAGAACCGCTGGGGCTGCCCCTGCTGAAACAGAGCCCAGGTTGCTGTCCTCGGTGGGGACAGCTGGAGTGCCTGTCCCTCACCTCTGTCCAGGCTTGTTCCCATGCACACCGCGGGCCAGCCGGCCCCAGAGGGACGTACCTGCGGACAGCGGTCACATTGGGCTGGCGACTTGTCAGTCAAGCCATGTCCCGCCCGTCCTCTCCGTGATTTGCTTGAGTCGGCATTCTGCCTTTGTTTCCTGGATTTTAAAAGTGCTGTGCAAGTTCAGATGCGCGCCCTTTTTCCTCCTGTACGTGTTCACAATAAACCTGGACTGCTGTACAGGAGAGGCCCCTCCATACCAAAAACGAAAAAAAAGAATTATTACTGTTATTGTGTATTCTGCACATAACCGTTGTCCCAGAAGCAAAAAAACCTTAGCACCACAATGTACCCCCTGGCAAGTGCCTCAGAATGATGTGGGAAGGTTATGTGCTATGGGGGTCACGAGTAAGTGACATAGGAAGAACAAAGAGGACTGTCATGATACTGCCTGCAGTGTGAGTACATACTGATACTGTCATAGCCAGGTTCGTTTGATCTCTCACTGGATTGTCCTTGGTACTGTTAGATTCCCACAAGAAGATAGGAGCCATTGGTGAGAAGGTTTGTTAAACCAGGGCAGGTTGTAACAGTGCTGTTACCATTCACAGAAATTTCCTAACTTATTTTCTGGTATGGAATAAATACTTGCTTGCACTTTTCATCAAAGCCAAAGTTAAGACATGTGACCACCTCTAAAGTTATGGCACCACCCTCCAATGTGGGAGATTTGTAGTTTTATATAATCAGACAATGTTTGTTACTGCCAGTGTATTACTGCAAGGCTGGGCAGTGCACACACTCTCTGCTCTTGGACCTGCTCTACTTTGCATAAATAATTAAAGAACCTTTTGAGTGGAGAGAAAATCTACTTCTATTATCTAGGGTTTATGGCACCCATCTATATAAATCTGGTGTTGCAGTCTTTTGTCAGCCCCAGCACTTGAATCCTGCTGGAGCATTTCTCATTTCAAATGAGTGCGAGAGATGCTGGCAGTTAGTCTTAGTAAATTTTCCTTTTGAATATATTTCTTGGCAATGAAAATGCCATCAAATCTGAAAAATATATACTGCAGCAACCAAGATGAAATATAAGGGGTTGCTTTGAAGTGTTTTTGGTATGATTAAAAAGTGAAAGATACTGAAGAGAAAGAAGGATCACAAGTAGAGTGATCAGGTCGAGTTCTAGGAGGTGTTCTTCCACACAAGATGCTATTAGGGGAATGCTGGCAGTGTCAACAGTAACGGAGAATGTGTGAACCGGGGCCGGTTTGTGAGCAAAGCTCCTGAGTTCTCATTTAAATAACAGGACAGACCAAGTCCCAGAGTGAAGACACAAGTTAACTAGGAGCAGATGTTGAAAGCAGAATATTTACGAAGTTGCTTTAGCACCTTTTAACATAACACAGGGTTTCTCTGGAAGTATATTTGTCTCACCTTGCCTTCTATGGTGCTGGATCCACAGTTCTAGGTGGTTCTACCCTGTAAATTGCCATTGGCAAACTCATATGTGACTCTCTAGTCAAGGTTTTGGCAACCCATGCTTCCTAAATAGACCTGCTACTGTATTAACTGCTCTGGACCCTAGAAATTGATAGTTTTCAGAAACAATGTCTTTTTAGTTGTCTCACCCTATGGACTTCCCCAAGTTCAAAGATATCAGCCAAGAATCCTGAAGGTATTCAGAATGCATGCATTTGACTGAGCATTGAAAACTTTCATCTAGAAGTAGCTTAACAGCTAGAAGTATTTGGGAAACAAGGAGCTAGGAACCTGAAGCTGCACTGACTTGAGATGTTCAGAATTGAACCTGAAATGGTGACAGGTATTCTGAGACTCTATAAACTAAGGGGTTTTGTCTGTTTTCAAATTAATCTTTGTCCCACTATAGAAAATTCTAAAATCATTTCCCAACGTGAAATACATATTTTTTTAGAACTTTGGAGTTTGAATGGGAGTAAACACCTTGATTTCTTTAGCCAGTTCTATTTTGTGGTAATCAAAGGTGGAAGCTGAGAAGTGTTGCAATGACTGGCCATTTCCCATCAGTGGTGAATGTGCACTTATTTAGCTGAAGGGAAGCAAATATTACATGAATCAGTGCATTGGAAGTTTAGGCAGAGATCATCATCTGCGATGAGACAGGAGCAGTATTTATTTTCTACGTAAATTAGTGCTTGAAATGTAGTCTTGCAGATATAAACTGGTGAAAAAGCCGTAAATAATTTGGTCTTTTGCTTACTGATAGAACAGACAGTTATAATAAGGGTTGCTTTTCAGAGTGCACTTTGAGCAGTGCAAGGCAAATGAGAGCAGCAAATCACTCTTCAGGGAACATGTCAATGGTTGTCAGTCCACTGCCAAAAAAGTTATTTCATGCCTATTACTGATAATATTTGACTCTTCTCCTCTTCCCCTTGACATTTCTCCAACATACTTCCAAGTTACCTTTGACTTCCCATTAGATGCATGTCCTATTGCTGTCTGAATTTTAAACTTTTCTTTTATTTGCTACTTCCCATATAAATCAGTGAACTAAACTGTATCTTCACTGGTGATAATAACCTAGCACCAAAAGAATTAAGACTGATTTTCAGCTACAGCTTGTTTTGTTCTTCCAAAAGACTAATTAAAAGATGCAAATACCCTATATTTTATTGTGCTTAATGAATAGTTGGTTACATGTGGCTATGAGAGCAATCAATAGTGAAAAATGCTCCTCCAGTTATTTATTTCTGATCAAACTCTTCCACTTTTTTCTTGGGATTTGATAGTGCAGAGCGTAACAGTACCTGAGGTTGGGTCAGATCAGGCCTCAGAAGGCAGCTTGTCACTTTAGTGAGTCTTCTGAATTGTGCAAAATGAGGCAACATCCAGGGGTAAAAATGTCAAAAGCCCTTCTGCTTTTTAGGCAACCAAATTTCCAAAAATTACTAGGACCCAAAACTTCAGTGAAGGCTGGTAAAGCAAGAAAGCCAGTAAGATGCAGAGCCTCTCAGTGCAAGGCAGGTGTTTTGATGAGTACATGGGGATGCTGTTAGAGAGCACGCTGAACTTCTGAGTATGTTGCTGGTAATTCGTATGCACCAGGAAGGCTTGTGTGGGGAGATTGTGCAGAATAATTACTGCACTTTAGCTTCATCCCTAATTTGCCAGGCACTGGCTTTCCCAGGAGATTAACATGTTAGGCTCTTCAGTCACTTTTGAAGTAACACTTAGGTTTTTAAGGAAGAACCACCTAAATAATTTAAATATCAAATAGGCAAATGGGAATATGTTTAAAGGTACAATAATTGGTATTGGCTGACATTCCTCTTGGCAGCATGAGAAGACAAGCAAACTGTACCCTATCATTATTAGGCATGGATGGGGAAACTTGCTCTGCCAAGGGCTGGAGCTTTTTGTACTTGAAAGTTGCTGTAAAGGAGAAAGTACATCATGAACTATGTGGCTCTCCAGGGTCTTCACTGGCACAGAGGAAACAGGAGTAATTCTCCTGCTCTTTTCGGTCCAGAACAGTAGAGGCAACCTTCCCAAAGACAATCTAAGTCTGTCATATAATATGAGGTGGGATGCTTGAGTGAATACTGACTGGCTCTTGGGAAATGATTTCCCTTTAGCATCTTGATGACTTATACTTATGATGTACCCCAGTCTTCTCCATCAGAGTGATGGAATCTTCTTTATAGACCACAAAATGCTACGTCATGAATTTTTTCCACGTGAACACATTACCGCTTCAGCACATAAGCTTCCTATGAATGCCAAGTACAACTTTTCCCACATGACTGAGGGAAATAAACAAACAATCCAGCCCCCAAACCTTAAATTATTTATGTCTTGGACATTTTCCAGAACAGTAGGTTCAAAAATGCATGTTCTGAACTGAGGACTAGAATCTACATTATTTAAAGCTTTTTATCACTGCATATGGAATTATTCACATTTTCTAAAGAGAGATATTTTTTTTCTTCTAAAATAAGAAGTGGATGGATATAGTTAACACCTAACATCTTGTCTGTCTTGTCTCTGCTTGGATCTTAGAAGACCTTTGCATGCTGCTTCTGAGTGTCTGACATCCGTAAATAAATAGCCATAAGGTATTTTGTGATCACAGTGCTCAGAAAGGTGGAAGTGCCCTGTTTATGTTCCTGCAAGCCTACTAGAGATACTCTGGCTCATTCTCAGACCATCTTGTTTCTGAGCATGAGCTTCTCAGACACTAGTAGGTCCTCATTTCCTTGATATACTGAAAACAGTTCAAGATCTACATATCAAATGGTTTCTGGGCTTGCAAGGCTGATGTGGAGCCTGACAATTTAGTTAAACTGATAATGAATGAGTCCAAGGCTTTTATGTTCAGCATCCTTTAGCACTCAAGGTTAATCTAGCCATGCACTGTGTCAACAGATCTCATGTTAAAATATGTAACTGGATACAACACTGTTGGGTAGATCTATACTCATACCTAATGACTGCCTTGTGCAGCTACGTTTAGCAATGTTAAGTGCCAGGGAAATAAATAGGTAGAGAGGAAGCAGGAACAGAAAGAGAAGGAGAAGACTCTATAGAAAAATAGAGATGTTATTTAAAATAATTTTATATTGGTGCACAGAGGGAGTGATGATATCTGAAGTTTTTTTACCTGGTTTAGCTTCTTTCTGACAGTGATCTTTGAAAGACATTTCACCATGACTTGCTATCGATAGTAGTGTCACTGTGTGTGGTTTTTAGAATTGATTTTTCTCCAGCAGAGGACTTGAATATGTGCTTAACAATGCACTTATGCATAATCTGGTTAATTTGGATCAACTGATATGCTTAAATTTTGTGATGGATGAGATTCCTTAAAGAATGTGGGAGAGCTGTTTCTTTGTTTAATATTCAGTTACTTCTCTATAATATAGCATAATGAACTCAATAAATTATTTCTCTCTGTGTGTTTTTAAATGAAGATCTATAAACTGGAAGGTTACATAGGTAATTTTGGGCATTTTTAATGTACAATAACTGCATTTGATTTTGACAAATCAGTCTCTTCCCTTCTTCCTACCAATGTTACGCTGACATATTCAGCTTTGCTCAGGTTATTCATCTTTCAAATATCAAGTCAGAATTTGTCTGCTGTGTTGTTATCTGTCATGAGTAATTTATTGTCAGTATAGTTAGAACAATTCATGTAATTAAAAAATTCATGTGGAATTATATTATGAAAACACTGCACTAATGAAATGTACTCTCTAATAACAACAGGCAGTTATTAAGCTTTTGGAAGTAAGACACAAGAAGTAGACCTATATAGTGGCATACCAAAATGTTTTACATTACCTTTATATTTACAGATATGCATAATTTCCTTATCAAAGAGGATAAGGAGGTGAGGAAGAACCAGTAGCGGGGGATATGGAGGCTACAAGGCCATTTGAATGGGCAAATGGTTAGGAAATGGAAGAATGTGAGGTGCAGGAAGATCCATAGAGAACTGCCACAAATGTTTGGCTACTGATTTGGTTTTAGTTGTTCTTTTTATTGCAGAAGTAATAAAAAAGGAGTGCGTATGGGCTGGAAAACCTCTTTGTTTGTTTGTTCTATATGAGTGTATAGCATACAAAATTATGCCATTTGCAGGCTAGTTAATTTTTAAAAAATATCTTTATATGACATTTTCTGAATTGTGTATGTATGGACTTAGAATGCACTAAATAAGCCTTTTTATTGTGTCTTCCTTTTCCCTCTTCTTGAGGGATTTTTCTTGAGATGACTTGAAAAGAACTGCCTCAGGTGGTTTGTGATTGTTATTTTCAGACATCCTTTTGATGGTTTTTTTCTATGAATACTTTGGATATTCTGTGTTATGATCTTTCTCAGGCTTGTTCAGAGGCATTAAGGTGTGTTACTATAATTTTGTAGCCCATCTATAAGTAGCTGTAAAGCTTTCAGATCAACATATCTTACTTAAGTAGTAGTTCTTTCAGATGGTGCAGTTAAGACAACTTTTTCCACACAAAAGGTGAAAGCCTATAACCCTGCTCCTATTTCATCCTTTGCACTGGCACAGATTTTCTTCAATGAACAAATTCACCTCACTAAACTGACAGAAAACTAAACCAGAAAGCAAGAATTGGATGGATTTCTACTCTCTTTAGCTTCAGCAGCTATCTAAGAAGTCGGATAAGAATGTTGTAGGAAAGCCTAGAGGTGAAATTACACTGCTCAGCTGCAAAGTGTCGCTTAGAGAAAGGATGACAGGACCACCTTCCAGAAGGAAAGGTTCTTCTACAGGATCCGTGATCTCATCAACTTAGAAGAGATTTTCTTGACCTTTGCACACACTTCCTAATACATTTTAGCACTGTTGAAAGGTCTGAGTCTTGTTTTCAAAATTCACTGAAGAATGCCTCAAATAGTCAGGGGATAATTTCTGCTTGAATTAAAAATATAAATCAGAAGAAATGTGCCCAAAACATAGGGCAGTAAGGGTGCTGAGAGGTCAGATAGGCCATCCTCTTATCTAAAGCAGGACCTAAACAGCTGAAATGAGCTCTTCATCACATCCTCAGTTCACTTAATACATCTTTTCCTTCTCATTTCCCTACTTTTGCTTCTCTTTTTCATGTAGGCACAACTTCAGTCAGCTGATGCTTTTCCTTGTACTCTTAGTCTGCCCTTCCTCACTCTCCAAACTTCGACACACGGGCATGGTACTTCACTTAGACTGTGACTCTTCTTGCTTGTCTTTTCACAACCCCTTTCTCTTCTCTATTCTCCCGCATGCTGTTTCATATCTCTGTCCACACTCACCTTGTGGCTGAGAACTTGCCACACCTGACATTCAGTCTGCACATCTTATTCTGCTCAGCCAGACACCTTAAACCAGATTCATAACAGATTGCAGCAGAAATGCCATTATAAAACACATTTGATAGGTGCGAGAAGCGGCATTCAGTCAGTATACTTAATAGTGCTGGCAGCATTAAAAATGCATGCCATGAAATGCCTAAGTGCTCTGTAGCATTATTTGAGTCCTAAGATGAAGAGTCAGCTGCATATGATATGGCTATATACTGCTAAAAGCTGTTGCTATTCTGTATTCATATTTAAGGACTGCACAGAACCTGCCATCAGGTTTCTGGCTTAGTCGTTCCGGTCTCTGATCAAATACGTGAATCTTGCCTTTTCAGTCTGAAATTAGTTCTTTCGATCTGGCAATATGTAGATTTCTATATCGTGTTGTGCTTTAAAATATGAAAGCAGACCATTGTTCTAAAGCTCTGCCTTTCTAGCTGCTCTTCTTTGTTTCTTTGAAGGACTTCTCATTTTATGAATTAATTTTAAAAAATTAAGTTGCAGTGTCTTCTGGACCTGCTCCTGTCCTCAAGGGAAATGGTGATTCTCCCTCCCTTCCCTCCCCCACCCCCAAGTGGAAAGGGAACTTTCTTTTTAGCTGTGACCAGTCTTCTCTAGTGCTGTAATCCAGTGTCTATTTATGAATATGGAATTTAGGAACAGTAACAAAGATACCTGCAAAAAGAGTGTTTTATGTATAAGTGATATTTTTATACTGGCATAATTCATATTCTTTAGGATAGATAGACTCTTCTTTTATGGGTTTCTTAAAACCTGTCTAATTTAGTCTAAAATGTTTTAGAATCAAAGACAGGACTTCTAAGAACATGAGTACAAAATTGTCGTTTGATTTAAGGACATTCATCTGTTACATTGCCAGTTTATCTACTGATCTGTGAAGATTTTTTAAATTACAAGACACGTATCAAATTTTTATAGGCAGCTCAGGTACTGTTGCAAAATGTTAGAAGTTTTCCATTCTTAACCATTGCTTTTGAAAACGTCTGAGTTAAATTATTCAGCCATCTCTGAAGATCTTATTAGTAAAACTGTACTTGTTTTGTTTGTTGCCCTTGTATTGCGAGATTGTTGCAGTCATTTTCCAAACATCTGGCATCTCTAGGATTTGAAGCAAGGCTTTGAACTTGAATGGAAGGTGAACCTGGTAGCAGTCATGTACTCCTTGGTTCTCCCATGAGTTTGCTTACAAGTGTCCACACTGTTATTTCAGTCTTGGTAGAGACCTGTGAGAATTAGACAATTGTGTTGTCTCAAAATTTTATGTATATGGAACATGCATCATCTCTTCACAGAGCCCTTCTGTACCTAGAATGCATGTTTGAAATTTTCATAGAAAAAAACCAGTTACATCTGGATTTACTGACAACAATTTTCCCCTAGTCTTACTTCTCTAGACCCCAAATAGCAACCTTCTATGCTTGGAGGAGATAAAGGAGGAGGGAACGCAGCAGGGATGATCAGAGCCTGCTGCCTTTACGACAGCATCAACAAATGAAGAATAAAGATTTAAAAATATAGTTTGTTGTGAACCCTGTTTTACATTTATTCACCTTTAAGTGCTTGACTTTGCAAACTGAAATTATTTTCAGTGTAGGACCTTTTTAAAATTGTGTTTTGGAGGACAGAAAGCTAATATATACCTCAGTTTGAAAGAAACGACAGAGGTGTGATCTGGAAACAATGTAATTTTCAGCTTTGATACAAGATAAAGGGTTTTTTGTCTGATGCAGCAAAGTTTCTTTCTAAATACCTAAAATCATTGGAGGCTATAAGATCAGGAATAACTATGGGTAGTTCTTTCAGATGTAGACCTTTTTGATTATAATTTGTTGTTCTCTGTGAAGTAAGTTTGTCTCACTTTATTTCTAAGGGCCATATCTTCAGTTCATAATTATCTCCACATTTGGCCTGAACAGTGACAAATAATTGATTTAATCAGAGAAGGCATGCAAGGTAGTATTAGAGGAACATGAGTTACTTTAATTCTCAGAAGGCAGGAGTCAGTGAAGGACAGCCAACGCTACTGTTATCCATACTGCTCCAGTTTTGCTGAAGCACATAGAATTTAACTTCAGGTGACTCGCTATTTGGCCTTCAGATTTTATTCTGGAATGTGTGATGGAAGTTCATTGTCAGTTTGACTGCCAATTAAAAAGTGATTTATTTGAAACTCTGTTCTGTCTTCAGAGGAAGGAAACACAGGTTATGGACCTGTTTTTGAGGAGCAACCTATCGATACCATCTATCCAGAAGAATCTTCAGATGGACAAGTTTCAATGAACTGCAGAGCTCGAGCAATTCCTATTCCTACTTACAGGTGACATGTCTTGTTTTGATTTTCAGATCTTGCATTTTTTATTCAGCAGCTGTTTCAGATTGTGTTATTAAATGACTGACTGTCTTAAAAGGTTGGAGCAGTTTTCAAGGCAGGAAAAAATTGAGAGATACACAATTTTTGAGTAAGACTCAACCTTGATTCAATTTGCCAAAATGGCTAGACAGGGTTGAAAATGGTATAGTATGGTAAAAAAAAACAAAACAAACCAAAACAAAAAAAAAAGACAAAGAAGTGACATTTACAAAAAATTAAGAGGCTATCTTTCTAGTTTAGGCTGAGGTTGACTGAGATTTGAGTCTTTGTTCTTCTTGATTCAGAATGGCTTTTTTTGTTCTATTTCGCTTTGAAAGAAGAAGTGTTGGTTGTTGAACCTGGATATTCTACATCCCATGTCGCTTTTGCATCCACTGCATTGTAGAGCAATGTGTCAGCTATGCTACTGTAGACATAAAAATTTTTTTTCTGAAAAAAAGTTTTAACTACTTGTAATACATCTTCCCACTTGACAATAATGATTTTATTGTAGAGAGCAATTCTTCTGTGTTGTGCATTCATAGAAGTTTGTCAGCCATTATCTGCTCATTGTGTGAAGAGAAACATACTTAGGATTGTCACTATTAAGACTGTTACTAAATTACAACGTGACCATAGGCTGAAAACTGCTGTCATTGTACTGAGGACAGACACAATTTCTTGCCAGCAAAAGAGATCCATTTCAGTAAATTATCTTATAATCTGCCCCCACTACTCACTTATGTGTGTTCCCAGACTCTGGTTTCTAGAACAGGAAAAGCAATCAACTCTGCTGGCTATTCTTTTAAATCTGTTGGAGTATTGTGGTCAGGTATGGTATTCTTCCCTCAGAACAGCTTAGTTAGTCTTCATTGTCGCTTTAAAAAATATGCTAACAGGTTGTCTACTTGTACAGAACCATCTGTGAATAGCCCTTTTGAATACGATCCTGATACACAACATTTTGTTGCTTTGAAAGTGTGGTGTGGAGAGGTTAGATATGCTTGGTTTTGGTACCCTTCTGATGTACTTCCTCCTCCCTTCCAGTCGGTCCAGAGACTACCCCCACCCTGTCTGCAAGGCTGTAAACATGCCATCTATAGAGTGATTACAGGCTCTACATTAATTTTGTTTTTCTTCTTTATCTGTTGTGGGCTCTGCAAAATCTGAAGTAGTAAAACCACTCTCAAAGAATTGCATGGCACCTCCAGAACTTCACTGTCTAGGAACAGATCTGACAATTAGTACTGCTAGCTGATGTGGTGATAGTTGCAGTACAGAATAAGACCACTTTTCTTATTCCTGACATCATTATTTTTAATATATCTCACTATGTTATCTTAATCTCAGCCCTCTAACAGTTACTGAGCCAAAATTTTACTATCTTTGAGGTAAATAAGTCTTTCCTGCCATTTTCATTGCAGGCTAAGCTGTCCTCAGGACATCTATTCCTAGGTATTTCTGAAGAGAGGATTTATTTTTTCTAACACAAACATGTATATCTCATAGGACTGAAGTGATACCTCTAAAATTCTATAAGATCAAAATGCTATTTGCTGCATCTTTAAAATCCTACCATTTCATTAATTTTTTTATTAATTAATCTTTTTGTTCATGCCACTCTTACTATTGTTTCTTTCAGTGACTATTGAAAGTTCCACTTCCAAATGAGAATTCTGCATATTTTGGCACATCTTCAATAGTGAATGTACAGATAGTGTGTGTATTCTCATTGTCAAATACTAATGCCTAACTCTACCATATGAACAAAAAAAAATTATGGTGAAATAATTTTATTATCTTTACATGTATTTAAGTTGCATCTTTGCATTCTGTGCATAGGAACTGGGCAGTTCCTTTCTAAGGTTATGGGTTCCCCCTTGTGGACACAACAATAGACAAAAATATAAATCATGAGTAATGGTTCCCACTCCATGTATTTTAACACTTTTTTAAAATAAGTAGAAATCGGTGAGGGCCGGAACTGGGCCATCAGTTTCTGTAATAATCCCTCAAGTGACAGTTGCAGTAATTCAGTGAATTGGCTATGGGGTTTTATCATAACTAAGGGGAGAGTGTCCAGCAGTTTTCTGAATGTAGTAAGCAGGTCTTACATCAAGCATGTCACAGTTTTTGCACTGACTTCCCTAGCACTTTATGTTTTATAAAACATATTCATTCTCTGCTGCAGGTTTACAAAAATGTCTCAGACATTTCAGCAGAAGGAGTATATTCAATTTGGCCTTAGACAAATATTTGAGATGTGTTTAAAGTCCCTGTGTTTGATGACTATCTAGCTCATTCACAGCCAGCTCAAGCATTTCCTACTGCTTGGTCATCAATTATGTTTTAACCTATGTCACATCTCCAAGAAGGCAGAACTGAGACTGTTATGTTTAAAAGACCTCTGGAGTTCAAATCTGTGTCTCTTGCTGAAAAAAAGCTTAAAACTTATATAGAAGTATATAATAACTTCCTCTATAGTTTATCATAATGTAGGAGCTATTTTTCACATCATATTTCTTACCAGGTTTGGGTTTTGGGGCCAAATCTTACATCTGGCTTTTCTTTTTTAATAGGTGGAAACTCAACAACTGGGATATTGATTTAACAAAGGAGCGCTACAGTATGGTAGGAGGCAGACTGGTTATCAGTAATCCGGAGAAATCAAGGGATGCTGGAAAATATGTCTGTGTAGTGTCCAATATCTTTGGAACTGTCAGAAGCAGTGAAGCCACTCTGAGTTTTGGATGTAAGCCATTCTTTACGTCAAAACGTAGAAAAATTATGATTAGCTTGAAATACCCAGTGTTTTACACAGGGATGTCTTCTGCTAACTTGTGCTAGAGCTGTATTACTCTGTAAAAACAGTATCTGGAATACCTTAGTCTGCAGGGATAGACAGAAAAGAAGTTTGTAAGCATTTTATATTCTTTAGCATTCAGCTGACATAACAGCCTTCCCAGTGAGTTATTGTTAAATTATTAATTGAAGAGACTCATGGAGCCAGATCTGGAGATAATAATGTCAAGACTCTTTTTAAATCATGGTAGAACCCGAGGGGAAATGTGCACAGAAAAAAGACAAGAGTGAGGGCATATGGTGATGAGGTGCTGCCACAGTGCAAACACAGCTGCAGAAGGAAGGCAGGGCACTCCCTAGTGAAGTGTGCTCCCTGACTCCTGGCATACGGTGAAGACCCTGCTGGGGGACATTTCTGTCAACTTCTGACAGTCATGAGCTACTCTTGTGAATGCATGTACATGTACAGACCTATATAACAACAAATACATTCATTGAAAAAAAATTGGTGTACTATGTGAAAACTAATACAAAATTTTACCAAGTGAAGACAGTGTTTGGGATTTTTATTTTGCCTTAAGTTGCCTTTTTCCCTGGATGTATTTTTTCTTCAGACAGCAAAAAAAAAGGAATCCCAAAAGTAGAAATCCACTCTAACTGGTGTCCATTCACAAAGCCCTGGATGCCCTGACACTAAGGGCTTAGTGTCCCTTTTGTCTTTCAGCAGCCTTCATGAGCAAAATTCACTCCTTGCTGTATAAGATCAGACATGAAGTGAAAAGTTCAGCTTTCTGATAGTAGTTGCAAGACTGTGGGACCACAAATATTAGGGAAACTCAGAGATTACAATGTGCTTATGGATATCATAGTTCGTGTAGTCTTAGTCTGTTTTACCCAGTGTATTTTCTAGAAAAAAAATTGATGGCAAGGTTGTTACTTCCTTTTAATGGAGATAGCATCAACATTCCTTTAACAGGATATTTATTTATACTTAAAGTAGGCTTCATGGATATCAGTCCTGAATAATCAATAAGATAAAAAAATAAACCAATACACATAATAATCCCATAAGATGAAAAATGTAGAATCAAAACAGTCTGAGGTATGTTTTCTGCCTACCAGCTCACTGGCTGCATGAGCTGCATGTTGGTAGTGTACTGAAAAATTATACTGATCAGAACCCTAATATATAATGTTTCAATATGTAAACTGTAATAGGGTAAAGAGGTAATGAATATAAGTGAAAAGATAGCTGGAAACTGATAAATACCTGTTAAAAATGACTGCTTTCATTATTCTTTATATTGTTGTATTTCTTCCTTTCTCCTTTTTAATGATCACCTATAAAAAACATTTCCTTCTACAATCACTGTTTCTAAAGAACTGAAGAGAGTACCTAAAATTAATATAGAAAATGTCTGATCTGTAGTGGAAGTTTTTGTTATTTTGATTTTGCATAAACTGATTGCAAAATATCAACAACCATTTAGAAGAGTTCAAAAAAGTCTTGACCAGCTCTAATTTTGTTTTGCTGTCACATTTACTGAAACTGTGGAACAAAATCCACATTCTCTCATATACGTCACCAATTAATCTATCTGAGAATAAGGTCAGTACTTTTTAGATCCAATGCCTTAAAGCCCACTAAAATTTTTAAGTGTTGCATACATACTTGTGGTGGCTGTCCCAAAGTTTCAGAGCTTATTTAAGAACACTACAAACAAAATGTTTACACTTAAAATGTAAACTTAAATTTGCTAAAGAAACTTCAAAGTAATGACAGGTTTTCCTTTCAAGAAACCTTACACTTTTGTTGCTAATGATTGTAATTTTATTTTTTCCCTATTCCTGCAAGAGATTTTAAACACTAATCTGTTCCAACAAAGCAGAAATTAATAATAGTGGCAAGTTTACATGATCAAAAGATCTGCAACAGGGAAATTGATGCTTTCATGAAAGATCAGTCAATATTTTGAATATAAAGTAGTTGGGTAGTAAGGTCCGTGTTGGTGTTTGGAATGGGAATATACTCACACTACTGCAGATATTACATGAATAGAAGTATTCCAATGTGAGTGAAGATATTCCCTGGCTTTAATTACAAAACTTTTCTGGTCAAATAGCTAATTCTTACCAAGTTAGTCTGGTATATTACTTTCATTTCTTATCAAAGAATAATATTCCAAATTAATTAGGAGATAGATGTGGAGAACTGAATAATTTCATTGCAGTAAGGCACAGGGTAAAATTATATAAAATGAGAATCACAAGTCCTTTGAGTGGGCCATTGCAATGCCTACCATTTAGGCATTGATCTAATCAAGATCCAGTCAGTCCGTGGAAACATTGGTATTGTCTTCTGGTCTGTTTGAGCAGAAGAAAAATTAGTATTTCAGAAATTAGGAAAGGTGTCTTCCTGAACACTGACATAACTCTACAAGAGTTCTTTTCACTCTTTTGACAAAGTGTAATAACATTTGCTTCCTAGATTCTTGTAGCCATTAAGATCTGACAACTGTGGTTACCCTTGGAGGATTCCTTTCCCTTTACTGTATTTAATAAATATAGCTGTTGTTACAAGGTTAGGAAATTACTCATTGTTAGATAATGTAGTGTCTACTGGATCTATCTATTGCATTTTATAGTAGTCAATAGGCTCTGTTTTCTACTTAATCTCTTTATGTAGCTCAGTCCTGATTTTTACTTTGTAGTTGATGACTGGCTGCACTTGAACTTAAGTTTTAGTTAGATCTCAGAGACAACCTGGGGAATGTAGTAAAACTGGGTAGCTGCCTGCTGCTGAACAAAGTTGAAGTTATCTGCATGAAGTTAGCTTAGATGATTTCTGTGGTAAAATATTGCAATCAGGGACTGTGCGTGTGGCTATTATGGAGGTGTTTTTTGCACCACAGTAGCATTTAGAGCAGAACTCCAGTGAGGATCCCTACATTCTCACAGTACTTGGTGACATCGAGAAGCTTCAGAGGAAACTCAGGGTGTTTATGGTTTAATTTCAGATTGGATAAGAGTGAAAAGGAGCGGCATAGTGCAATTATTGATATAGTTGAAGTTAGTCATGCAACTGTTATCTACCTCTGCAGATACTATTACTGTTCTTCCAGAGTTTGTGGTGATGAAAGACTTGTTTCTTTATTATTTTATACAATAGTCCCATTACCCTGCTACATGGAAGTTGATTTAAGGAGAGTCAGCTGAGGTTTCACCTGGGATGTGAGTCATTTCTGCCCCAAACCTCCAGCACTAAAGATGTGTATGGGCTAGCTGCTTGCCAGTCCTTGGCTGCTGGAGTTGTCGGAGAAGACAGCCAGGTCTTTTTAGAGAAGACTCCTTAAGTTACAGTAAAGAATTAAATTTACATTTTGGAGAAAGCAGTTGAAAACTAATGTAAAATCCTTTTCCTGTCTCTTCCTGGGATTCCTTATTTAAGGAAACCTAGCTACTCTTAGGGATACAATCTGCATCACTTTTTGTTTTTCACTTCCAATTGCAATTATGATAACAAAAGTACTGGGAAAAAAGTTTCATTTGACAGTGACAAATAAACAAAACTGGCATTAGGGATCAACAGGTATCTATCTGCCATGTATTGATGTATTTCTATACTAATCTCTACAGAACTGAAAATAATGATGATAATAAAAAGTTACTGTATGTAGTGAAAATCCCTATTCTCCTCCCCTCACTTTTTAAAAACTAGATCTGGATCCCTTTCCACCCGAGGAACGTTATGAGGTTAAAGTGCGGGAAGGTGTTGGAGCAGTACTTCTTTGTGAGCCCCCTTACCACTACCCAGGTAATTCAGCTAAAAGTGCTTCATTTTCAATGTCTTAAGAGTAAAAGGCAAATTAATATTTATTTTTGCAAGCTTCCTTTATATTTACTTATACATAGCTTTTTTGCAGCTTAAGAATCACCATTTAGGTTAGGTTTGCATTTTGAATATGTTTGGTTTTGACCCTATGTAAGGAATATTGTTGAATTTGCAAATAAGTGTTGATACTACAAATAGAATTACTCACACTAATCTGGATAACGGAGGGGAGACACAGCCTATCAATCAAAAGACCTAAGTGCATGTCTCTCCATTACTGTGTCACCCCAGACTTTCTGCTGGTCTTGGACAGGGCCCAGCTTCATTCCACCTAATAGAGTCACCTCAACTGCTATGATCATAGGCTTCTGTTAAATTCAGGACCAGTAGAAGCACCCCCAAAGGATCAGAGATGAGGTGATTTTTCTCTGGAAGTGACTTTTCCTCATCATGAGCTACTGAAGAGCTCTGCAGGGATTATACCTTTAATCTCAAGCATTTGTGTTTCCATCATGAGTGATGAATTTGGCTGTTAGCATCCCTTCTACCTTGTAAAATTGAATAATTATTTAGTTTTCGTGCTCAGTTTAAGCATTGCAAGGAACTGAAGAAATGAGACATATTACTAGTTAAAATACTCTAAGCTTTTGTCTAAATCACAAGTCTGGTGAGGATTTCCCAGCTTCTGAATTGCATAAGGTCAAGACCCAGCTGCTCTGTTGTCCTATGCCACTCCAGTTCCTGTGGGATGGTTGTGCCCAAGGGGGTCTGTGCACCCTGTTGCCAGGTCCCCAGTATCCTGCCCTCACCACAGCAGTACCCTGATGTTCAGTGTAGAGGGGAATGAGCTGGCTGCTGAGAAGTATAAATCTCTCACACATGCTGCTTCTCCAAAAAAAAAAGATCTGTAAACTAGAATTCAGAGTCAAGTAATTTATATGTAGGCAGTATTCTGTCGTTTAAATAGCTGGTAGTCATGGTTTTTAATATTGACTAGAAAATATTTTCCTCCAGATGACCTCAGTTATCGCTGGCTTCTAAATGAGTTCCCAGTGTTCATTGCATTGGACAAACGACGATTCGTGTCACAGACAAATGGCAATCTTTACATTGCAAACGTGGAAGCATCAGATAAGGGCAATTATTCATGTTTTGTGTCCAGCCCTTCAATAACAAAGAGCGTATTCAGTAAATTTATTCCACTTATTCCACAATCCGATCGTAAGTATTTATTGGAAATACTATGCACATGCAGTATTTAACTGTTTGTATTATAATTTTGCTAATTCATAATTCCATTTCTGTTAGGAGAATTATTTGGTAAGGTGTACTGGCTGCTGCACAATGTTACTTAGTGTTCCAGATGCAGAGGTCCAAATCATTCCCATCCACAGTGAAAATTTTGTGAAGGCAGTCTCAGTGGATTCATTCACCAATTTCCTTTCAAATCACTGAGAACAGAGTTCTCATCCCCAGAATCCCCATCTCTTTTATGTGATAAGCCCCTGTCCTCATGCCAAAATCTTCAATATCTTTCTAGTCTTGGCATTGGTTCAAAGGAGTATGACTGTAAAGCAGGCACTTCATGTAAGTGTTGATGAACAGCTTCAGGATTAACTGTTCCCCAGAAAATTCCCCATGAAAGTGGAAAATCCCTTTCCCCTGATGAAACTTCCTATCCAACGGTGTCTTAAGATCTCTGTGTCTGATGGTCAGTCTCCTAGAACACCTGTGTGGCTTTGTGTTACTGGATTATTTGCCACTGTTTCTTGAGAACTGCATGTTTTCCAAATAGGAACCAAGTTCCCTTTTGTCACTTCAGACTGTCAGTCACTAGATTCTCGTGAACTGATCATCAATTTTTCAGTGACCTTTTTGTCTGTTAAATTACCTATATTACTGATGGAATTAGAGTAATTACAAATTACTGATCTTTGACCAAATATTCCATGGCCAGTATTCACGCTGCCATTGTCATTGAGAAGAACTGGAAGAGGATTCCTACAGGAATCACCAGTAGGGAGATTTGATTACATTTATATTCCTGTGCCCTCATTAAACTATAGATGTGCTTGCTCTAGCTCCTTCATTCCCTTACTGAGATAAAATTGAGCTTAAATTCAAAATAATTCAAAATATTCTATCCAGTAAAAGAATCTGAAAATAAAGAGTCAGGTTTTTGTCTACCCACACACACAGTACATGATCATGTCTCAAAGGCAGTTAGAAATTCTGTAAAAAATGTTAGGAATTGTCATACAGAGAAAGATACCAAGTTAGGCCTTACTATTAAAAGTTCAGTGCTTAGTCAGACTTTATGAATTGCCAGGATGTTTATTCACTGTAAAGTTTTTTTTTCTGGAATTGTAAGAAAAGTTTTATTGAACTGTGGAAATTTTGATAGCTGTATAACTTTCTACCGTGTCTTTTCTAAGAACTTTTTTTTCATATTAGGAGCAAAAGTATATCCTGCTGATATCAAGGTGAAGTTCAAGGACACATACGCTCTCTTGGGGCAAAATGTGACACTGGAGTGTTTTGCTCTTGGAAAGTAAGTGTGTTTTAAAGTTATTTTAGAGCATGGTTTGCTTTCATATTTCAGGGAAGAAAAATACCTGTTTCATGATCAAATGCTCTTTTTGTAATCTGCAATTTAACAGTCAGTTCTTGAACATGCTGATCTGTACTTTACTGTACCTTTTCAAGTCCGGTTCCTGAACTCAGATGGAGTAAATACCTTGAACCCTTGCCAGCCACTGCTGAGATAAGCATGTCTGGTGCAGTTCTAAAGATCTTCAATATTCAGTATGAAGATGAAGGACTTTATGAGTGTGAAGCTGAAAACTATAAAGGAAAAGATAAACATCAAGCAAGAGTTTATGTACAAGGTAGGAAGAACAATTTTATTCTTGATGATCTATAATGCTTTTACTTATGTTGGAAATATCTATTTTCACACTTGATGTCAGTGTTGATTCATACTATCATCCTCACACACTGCTGTTCAAGTTTATAGAAGAGAATCAAAATTCATGCATTAAATGCCAGGCAGGATATTGATGTATTAATTGAATGACTACGTAATTTGTCCAGTTATGATAGCCAGTATATACACCTTGACAGTTATGTGTTAATATAATTATGCATAATGGAAATTAAATCAATTTATAGTACTTGAAATGAAAGAACTTCCAGGAAGAAAAAGAGACCATTAGATTTGCTATGCTTTCTTGTTTTCTCTTTATTTTTGTATTTTCTGTCTTAGCTCTCTCTCTTATTAGCTATGCTCAGTTCTTTATTCCTTCACACTTCCCTTTATGCATTTGGTTAAATTAGGTAACCAAAGAATTTTATCTCATAGTGAAATCCCAAGTAACTTGACTTCTTAACTTAGGTTTTTGCCACAATACTATGACATGAAAAGTTCACACATAACATCTGAATCACCCTCAGAAGATTTGTGTTTCTTTCATTGACTGTACAGAAGATCTTCTGAGTTGAGATCCTCAGTTAAGGGCGAGAACTTCAGTAGAATAAACTCAAATTTAGTATGGGAAGGTTATTGCTGCTTATAATAAGTAAAAATAATATATTGCTGGACCATTTTCAATATTAATTTCTTACACATCCTATCTGGACCAAGAGAAAAATTTCTAGGAGATCCTTTTGGTACATATATGGTTTTGCACAATTTCATGGTGCTACTGAGTAATTTCCACATTGTATAGTCTGCAGATCAGTTTTCTTCTCATAAAAAATAGTTTGAAATTGTTTTGAATCTGTGTCGTAAGACAAAAACAACTTTCATTTTTGTGCTGGTGTATTGCTGTGTTATCATCATTACTTTGTGTTGCCTGCTTAAGTACCATGGAAAAAACAGTGGAATTAATACAGCATAGTGCTAATTAAATATGTATGTGGTATATTTATAATGCATCATGTATTTTATTCTGCAGCTGCTCCTGAGTGGGTAGAACATATCAATGACACAGAGAAGGATATAGGCAGTGACCTGTACTGGCCCTGTGTGGCTACGGGCAAGCCTATTCCAACAATTAGGTGGCTGAAGAATGGTGCCTCGGTGAGTATATTGGTGTAGGTAATGCGAGCTTGATAGTTAGCTCATGAAAACAATTTTTTGAAGCATGCATTATTAAAAGGTTAAAAGAAAGTGAATTATAATGATGCATGTATTTACTGATTTCATTTGCATTAGGCATTAAAATCTATTCTTTGAAGCTTTATCCCAATGTTCTCTTATTTCTTCAGGCTATTTAGTATTCAGCTTCAAATTGTGAGCTCAACTTTGACCACATGTCTGGGAGGTGAATATCGCTCTTTCTCTAGGCCTGTTGAAGTAAATGCTCTTCACTCTGGATAAAAAGTGTCTATCAGCTTCTCTTTAAAATTAATCCTTTTTACCACATTAAACATGAATGTGTCTTTAAAAATATAAGATTAAATTGAGTCAGTGGAGATGTGACAAGAAAGAGTATTTTTTTTAAATTACCAGTGGTGTTTCTATATCCTGTATTCTTTCACAGTTTTTCTAGACACAAATGTTTTCTAGTGTTACAAATGTTTAGGTGTAGTGAAGTTTAAAGAAGTACTGTTTGATGATTTAATTCTATTACATTGGATATTTGATTTAAATAAAGTAGATTTTCTGTCCTAGAATCATCACATCACAGAATGGTTTGTGTTGGAAGGTGCCTTAAAGATTGTTTAGTTCCAACCCCCTAGCCATGGGCAGGGGCACCTTTCACTAGCCCAAGTTGCTGAGAACTCTATCCAGCCTGGCCTTGAACAATTCCAGGGATAGGACAAGTCCACAACTTCTCTGGGCAAAATCTGTCCAGGCATTTCAACAGCTTATTAAAGTCTATTGCTTATACTATATGAAAAGCCATTAAAAAAACAAGATAATATAAGAGGACACAATGTAGCTCTGTATCTGTTGAGCTGTGGTGACTGATCTTGGCAAACAAACAAAAAAAGACAATGGGGCAGCTTGTTTTGTGACTGTATATCTTAAGAAAAATGTGTCAGCTTGGAAGGAGAACAGGAATATTACCATCTGCTGTATAGAGATGGCTTAATCCAGGAAAAACAATGCAGTTGTCTAGCTTTGGTCGTCACTGCAAACAAATAATTTAACAATTGAGTTGCTTGCTGGTCCCCACTGAATTTGGCTTTGACTGAAAAAATCTGCATATTGGCTTGCAGAAAGTAGTGTGTAAGTCTCCAGTAGTACACCAGAAGATTATGCTGTATGTTATTTTGATGATGATTTCTGAATGGAAGATAGCAAAAATATGTTACTTGCCTTGGAAAAATAATTTTTTTGCTAAATCAGATAACATTTAATTAGGTATTTCATTTAGCATACAAGAAAGATTCCTTGTATAAAATCCAATTAAAATGTTTTCACATAAAACAGTCAGAAAATATGTTTCCTTTAATCTGTTCTTTTTACAGCTAAGTAGTATTCTTTTAATCTTCCACTGCTCCCTGCACTCCTATGTACTTAGATACAAGGGTTAAAGCTTTTAGCTTGATTTTCGCAAGAAAATAGAATTTAATAACATGATCTTTCAAAAACTGATTGATATCTATTTGTAATTTAAAAAATGCCCCACCCTAAGTACCTTATTTTGATTTACTTTTTTTTTCTTTTTTATATTAAAACTAAGTAATAGAAAATAGTTTATACTATCTCCCAGAGGAATCTTCTGAAAAACTCCTACCTCATTCGGACTTGCTTTGACTTTTTACTGTTATAAAATGATGTAACAACAGAAAATACTACCAGTGAGCATGATGTAACAAAGCATAACATTAATTTAATTCCTTCTTTCTTATATCTGAATCAGTAGTGTTTAATATTGATATGATAACGGGGCACTGGAGAGTAAATTTTTCTACTGACACTCAGCTAGGACTTTTCCAGAACAGTACTGAATGACATTGAATCTTTCTTTAAAAAAGGTGAACCCAATGTCACTGAAAAAGAAAAAAAAAAAGAAAGAAAGAAAGACTGTGGATGGATGTGAATTCTTCAGCTTGTGTAGTTTATATTAATATCTTGTTGGTTTATGGATTCTGTGTTTTAGTTCCGGAAAGGTGAACTAAGAATGCAAAGTCTGACCTTTGACGATGCCGGCATGTACCAGTGTATAGCAGAGAACACACACGGAATTATTTATGCAAATGCTGAATTGAAGATTGTGGGTCAGTGGAATTATTTCTCTATTTACTATTTCAGGGTTGAGTAATATAGCAGTCATATTTGCAAGTATTGTTTGGTAACAGATTCCTATGAGGACGAAGCTAAGAACCCTCACTCAGTCTGGGTGAGATGGGGTTTATTTGAGCTCTCTAGCTGGTTTTTGGCAACAACTTGAGGAATAAAGTTACTAACTTGTGAGGCATGTTTGTTGTTATTATTTATGATGCTTATTTGCTGCTGTTCCTCTCAGAGGAATTGATAGTGCAGAATTTATATGAAGCACATAGAGTTGCTGCCTCCACTTTAGAGCTTGCAAAACTGGTTAAAGAGCATTTTCTTTTTTGCTCATCTATGCTCAGTGAGGTAAAATCGGCTTTTTAAGAAACCATGTTGTCAGTCACTTGGCCTTTGAAGCTCTTCATCTTCACTCTCCCTTTTGCTTTTGCTTTCTACAACCCTTTACAGCCAAGCCACAGTGCATGCAATATAACTGTGCCATTTGATGGCTTAAAGTAGTTATCAATCCATTGTGTTTTCCTAAGGAGCATCCTGTTGAAAGTTTGACTCTCAGATCCAGAATGCTCAGCCTTGAAACAATTGCTGATATTTTTACTGATTTCATTAGGGCAGCCACACTAGCTGTATGACATATTTTCCTAGATTTCCCTTCAGTAGTTACTCTGAGTTCTTTCCATCTCTCTCTTTCCTTAAGACTTTCCCAAGAACTAGCCTATTCTTGGTTTTCCTAACCCATTGTGCAACAATGCTTCATCCTACACTGTTCTTCCATTACTATGTATTCACTATCAGCCTGGTTTACACAAAATGAGCACTTCTTATATGTGCATTTTCAAAATTCAGTGTTGGTAAGATGTGGATATTGGTCAGAGTTTTGCTCTGTACATCTATGATTATTAACAGCATTATTTCCTCAGGCTGTGCAAACCCTTGCTGGCATGATTAACGATGGTATGCCAAGATGCAAAATAATTAAAAGCTTTATTTCTTTTATTTCATTTCAATCAAAGAGAAAATTAGTAAGCAAAGATGTGACTTCAGAGGCATAAGTGTGGGGCTTACTACAGTCATGTCTCATTACTATTCTACATCTGAGAGTGCACCTAAAGACAGCTGGCCAAACAGAAAACCACAATGAATAAGAAAGGTGCAACTTTAGTTGCTAGAGAGGGTTAAAACCACTGAAAAGTAAACTCAACTAGTCTTTGGAAGTAGTATTGATCAAGCAACTTGTTACAGAAATTTGTCTCCAGGAATCTGAATTTTCTTAGTACTGATCAAAAGACCTTTTGAAAGGGAGGAACTTTCAGTGGACTTTGATCTTGTTAGATTAAACTTAGATGAAAGTTCAGAAATCAATAGAAAGAAACTTCTAGTTCAACACAGCACAGAACTACATAATGATTTGTCTTGCTTCTTTTAGATCACAGTCTACTTCCCAGCACCTCTCTCTATATTAATATTTTTCTCACTGGTCTGAATAATGGACATTTGTAAACAATTCAGTATTGAATTCTGTCATTTATTTCATGTTGCAAATAAGTTCTATTTTGCAGTAAAATCACTAACAGCAATATTTGTGCTGATTTTTGCTTTCAGCTTCACCTCCTACTTTTGAACTGAACCCTATGAAGAAGAAAATCCTAGCAGCTAAAGGGGGCCGTGTAGTCATTGAATGCAAGCCTAAAGCTGCTCCTAAGCCAAAATTCTCCTGGAGCAAAGGAACAGAATTGCTTGTAAATGGGAGCCGGTTAGTATTGACTGTTAGTGAGCACTTCAAACCTTAAAAATGTTGCCTTATATTTCTATATATCCTGTAGGATAGTTCTCCCTTTTGCAGACTTCAAGGACAGGAGAATGTGTAACTTCAGGAAAATAATATGCCAAAATGTTGTTGGCAGTGTGGATCCAAAGAGTTAAAGAGGTATTTAACTTTAACCAGTCTGGTTTAATAATTGAATTGTATCATAAAACTCTAAGAAAACTATTTGAATGAGTACAAGTGAGTACAAGTACATTCTCTTGTTCCAGCAATGTGAGACATCTAATCATGCCACAGTCTCTTTAAATATTTTTGCTGCAGAAGTATTTATAAATCCAGTAATTAGATGTGAGCTTTCAAATGTTGTTTGTGGTTTGTTCTTTCACTTACTACAGTTCTACAGGAAGTATTGCTTTCTTATGTAGAATCTAATTTCTCTTGATGTATTTTTTGCACCTTCCATAGCATACGTATCTGGGATGATGGGAGCCTGGAAATTATCAATGTCACAAAGCTGGATGAAGGTCGCTACACCTGTTTTGCAGAAAATAACCGAGGAAAAGCCAATAGCACTGGTGTTCTAGAAATGACAGGTAAGCCTCAGAATTGTATTAGTTTCTTTTGGGTAGAATCCTTTAATTCAGTATCACTAATTTTTGTTCCAGCATTGCACTGCTTTTTACAGCTGTTATACATCTTTGTAATTTAATTACTCAGCAATGAATTGATGCTTTTAAAGCATATTGCTCAGTAGAAACTGGGTATGTTTGCACCAGTTCTAACATTGTATCTCAATTTTCAGGGTTGATTTTTCCATAACAGATGATTAAATCAGATACATTAAATTGACATATTCTAATGTATTCACTCTATTTGGTAGCTTAGCACCCAGGCTAAGGTGTGATTCTGGGGCCAAGTGGGACTCCTACTGACCTTCCTTATTGTTGTGGTTTTCTGTTTTGTGGGGGTTTTGGTTTGATTTCACTGGTTTGTTTGTTTGTTTTGGTGGGGTTTTTTGGTGTTTTGTTGTTGTTGAGGTATAAGCAAGTTTGAGAGAGCATTGCTGTTAAAGAAATATGCCTGAAATTTGTGAGATAAGGGCATATGATTGCACTACCAAATTACCTTCCTTTCTGAGTATTTGTGTTTACTGATTGAGTACTGATATCCTTAATTGTGTATTTTAAATCTGATGTCAAATAATTAAATAACTACAGACAAGAAAGACAGAATTCTCTAACAGCGATGTCTATCAAGTACCCCTGATAGTAGAAGAATCATATGTCAAATACGTTTTTAATCTCTTCCAGAAATTATGCTGAATGTGACAGCTCAATGCTACAATATTAATATACTAATGTAAGATTTAGTCTGTAGCATCAGATCATATGAAAGCAATTTTCTGGCTGATATATACTAAATTTATAGTACCAAATGAAATGTAGAGCTGCATTTTTACTTTTGCAGTTACTTTCTATCATCTTCTGCTGTACCCTCAGGCATTTAATTATTTTGAAAGTTTATGTAAATAAATATATCCAGGCCTTTAGTAGTTATATTGTATATTCTGAAATCTGGAAGAACATTTGCATACTGAATTCATACAGTGAAACAAAACCCAATATGTTTGTAAACCTTATAAACTAGTATAAAGAAATTTTAAATTTTGAAAAATTCTACTCTTATTCATCTAGAAATGAACACCAAGAGTATAAGACATCACAGCAGAAACAGCAGGGTCACATGACCTACTTCAAAATTATTTTCACATTGTGGGCAGTGGTGAGGGTTGATGAAGAGTGCTTTGAAAGTGGCATTTCCAAGCACATTGTGTGGCCCATAAAACTTCTCAGACATTGCACATGACTATAGGAAATCAAAAAGTTTAATCTGAAGCTGACAGACACTGCAAAGTCTGATGGTTTTTCCCCACTGGTGCTAGTTCCCTGCCACTGACCCACACTTTCAGCAAGTTTTTAGACTGGTATTGGTATGTTTATATGTATTTATAAAATCCCTGATGATAGGACCAAATACTGAGCATACAGGGACCACCACACTGGAATGGAGCAGTATCCTAAGCATCTGTCCATATCTGTGGCTCTGAAAATGAGATGTTAACTGGTTTCTCTGCACTGTGAAATGCTTCATAAGCCAAAGGCAATAGTTGTGCCATCCTCATAGGCTTGGTATTAAGCAGGTTTTAGATTACTAGAGTACTACTAGAGTACTACTAGATTACTAGAGTAGGGAAAGGTTTCTTTCTGAGGCAGATTGGCAAAATACTGGGCTTACTGAGGATATTTTCTTTTTATGTGTATGATGGAATGGATCAAGCTTGGAGCAAGCTTAAACCTAGGTTTTAACTGGTAGCAATAACTCTTTTCTTATGGCTTTGTCTTCCGGCTTTTGACATCCTACTTGCACTGTCGTACTGGTGGGACAGATATTGCATGTCATGGCATAAAGAACAAGTGCTGTGGCTTTTTGTTTTAGGGTAATAGTTGTAAGAACAGGAACAGGTCTCACTGATCCAGTGAGTCCCTTCCAGAACAGCTTCTAATTTGCCGTATTAGTTTGATGAATGTATCAAGAGCTCGAGCAAGTGTCATGAGATGCCTGCCTTCTTTTTTGTTCCTGTAATAATAAGACACACTGCTGGGGGATATACAACTTTCTTCCTTTCCTTGTATTGTTTTCTCTTCTTTACCACATGTAGCTATTTGCACAATTTGTTATGCATCCATTATATTGTTTTTCAGTAGATAAATTAAGATCTCAAACCCTGCAATGCTCTAATGAAAATGTGACTCAGTCTAACCAAATACAACTTTCCATTCATTAAGGAGACAAATTTTTAAACATAGGAAATATTGTAATTGAAACAAGAAGTGCAACACAAGTCACGTAAGATTCATCATGTGTCTTCTTTCTACTTGAGATACAGTCACTGAATAAAAATAGTTTTAAATATGCAGTAATGTGATTCAGAGGTTTAAACAGCTAAATAGAAGCCAAGCATTTTAGTTGTAAGATGTTTTCTTTGTTCTCTTTAGTTTGGTCCTTTGAAATGTAGTTGTATGAATAACATGTAAACTAGAGTTTGAGGGAGTGGTTTAATGTATGATCAAACAGTTATGGACCTGAGCTTATATTTGAATAAACATTTATTTATTGGAATTTTCCATGTTTGCCATTAACTTCACAGAAGCTACAAGGATTACTTTAGCTCCGTTGAATGTTGATGTCACCGTTGGAGAGAATGCTACCATGCAATGCATTGCATCCCATGATCCCACATTAGATCTGACATTTATTTGGTCTCTAAATGGCTTTGTAATAGATTTTGAGAAAGAACACGAACATTATGAAAGGAATGTTATGGTAAGATACTATAGATCCTTATTTTATACATGAAAGCCTAATTTTCTTTGTTGTGAATAGCTGTCTTTTCTGTGTTGGTTTGGGTCCAGAAAGATGCAGAAGGCCAAGAACATAAAGTAGATTTACAATTTAGACACCTTGCATACATATAGACACTTGCGGGCAGATACCTGGAATCAGATATCTAAATTGACATAAGTATTTTGGCACCTCAGATAAATCCCACTCTGATTATTAGTGAAAATAGCTGGTAAGTAGGTAGCCTGATTGTAAATGGGGTGCAGATTACCTAAAAAAAGTATGCATGTGCATTCACTTTCACTTACCCATGTTTTGCTCATCATTTGGCACAAGACTGGGCCAGATGGTGGGTAGGAGCCAAACAGTCTGTAAACATTGAGCAAGAGCAGTTTATGTGAAGACTAAACAAAGACACTAATTTTGGCACATAGAGCAACCATAGTTCTTTTGTATTTGCATGTATGGTTATGTTTTTAGAGTCTTCTATCAGGCTTATTCAAAATTAATACCTTGATTAGGAATCCTTTCTTGTTATGTCTACTCACGTGGTGATTTCCTTAATATTCAACAACCTCCAAGTGGTTGACTATTTGTGTAAATATTTATTCTGGGTTGTTCTGAGTTTAAATTATACAAAAATCTTAAAATTTAGATGCTTTTTTTTTTTTTTTTTTTTTTTGTGTGCTCCCAAGAGAAACTGTGGCTATGTAGAGAAAATGTTACTAATGGTAGCTTTTAGTGTCTGGGAACACCAGGCACTATGTTTACTTTCAGCTCTGTGTTCAAAATGATGTACCAGTGCCTCCTGAAGAGTCCTTCTCCTAGGCTTGCAGTATTATCTAATTTTCCATGGTCCAAGGGATTCCTTTTTTTTTTTTTGCTTTCAGTATCTGTTTATCTCTGTGTGAAAAGATGTTTCAGGCATAACTATTTTAGTTGATTTGCAACAAACCAACCCTTTGAGGATTCAAGAGTTCCCTCAACCTGGTCCTTTGCTAAGTTGTAAGACGTTCTTAAGAAGCCACACTGCTCTCTTTCTTTTCAGAAAGAACAAGTCCTTCTCCAACAAGCCAGTAGAAGTGTGCTAAGATCAGCTGAAAAACTTTGAAACCAAAGACATACACCCTTTTCTGCAGTAAATCTTCTGAAAGTCAATGTCCAGGCTCAGTAGCAGTGTATTTTGTGTTGCCTTAGGAATTAAAAAGTTTGTAGTTTTTCTCCAGTACCCTGGCATCTTTGAAAACATTTCCTGCATGTGGCTATTAAGTCACACTTTTGTTTTATATTTACACTTCAATAGTAATCCATGAATAGGAATACCTTGAAAAAGCTTGAATTGCCTCCTAATTTCATTAGTTTGTCCTTAGATAAAGATTGGAATAGGACTGAGTGTCAGAGAAAAGAAGAGATTAAAGAGTAAAGCCCCAATAAACTTAGGCCTTGTAAAAGAGCAAATAAAATTACTCTGTTTGTGTCAGATTTTATTTAGTTGGTTGCTTTTAGCTACTTGACAGATGCCACACAAAGATACTGTGTTCCATGAAACAGAAAATCAGACTGAAAGTGTTGTTGAATCACTTATTTTGGTGTGGAAGGGAGGTAAATTGCCTTTATCAGAAGAGTTTGTAATCCAAGAGAAAGGAAGCTGAACTTTCTTCATCTGTGGGACATGTGTTGAACATGTTGAACAAAAATTTTTATATCACTGATACATACTTTTGGGGTTTCCTCTAAATAATGAAAATAGAAGGAAATTGGATTTTTTTTTCTTTTAGGGGAAATTAGTTCTGAAGCTTAATCCAAATTTTAGGGCACTTTCTAGCAAAGCACTTTAAGTGAGCAAATATGGGACTAAAAAGGCTTCAGAAAGTGTGTAAATCTCTTAGCAGATTGACAACATTTAGTTCCCAGCCACCTGTTTCATCTTCCAGATAGCCAGTGGTCCTGGACTCCTGATCTCAAATTCTGATTATTTTCACAGTATTTGAGAGCCTTTATCGAAGTGCTTGATTTCAAAAGCAAATTAGCCTAACCTTGCAAGGCTGTCTTGGTCTCTACAAACTTCCTGTGGTCTGCAGAGGAAGAGAAAGAGGTGCTTCTCTTCATGTGGGTGTTGAACCTTGTGCCAGAATATTTCCTTCTTCAATAGACTGTAGGAATGGATACTCCACAGGATTCAGAAGAAGCTAAAGAGTAACAAACTCTTAATTCACTTAAAGTTGAGTAGGTTAGATCCACATATCAGTTAATTTACTTGTCATGGTATAACCCCATCTTCCTGAAGGATAGTTCTTGGTTTATTGTGTTCCTTTTGCATTTGATCCATCAATACTGGTAGAAATTATTTTAGCAGGGGCAGCTCCTTGGTTTGCATTCCTAAACCTTATTTTAGGCCTTTCAAATGAAAACCAAGTGCAAATAATCTCTGTTCCTCTTCCACAGGCAATTTAACCTGCATCCAGGGCAGAGGGAATAGTAGGATCACATTTGAAGTCTGCCTTTGTAGTTATTAGATGGTTCGGCGCTTAAGTAATAAAAAATGCAGAATTTTTAACAAATTCAGGAAATCCAATGGGAAGGTTTATATAGGATATAATCAAGAGGAATATGCACTTTCTGTATTTTTGTTTTATTCATTTGTTATCATATTCTTGCATTAAAAGTTTTTTTCCTTCCTGTGCAAGCAGAGGGATTTTATCCTGCCTGTTCCCCTCTCCCTGGCAGTTCTGAGCTGAAGTCACTTGGTGGCAGGTTTGCTCAGGCTTTCTCGGATGCAAGGGGTGAGCTAGTTTGCATTTGACAGCAGCAGCCCAAGCTGCTGAGCTTGAAACTGGTGCTGCCACCCAGCCCTTCACAAACACAAAAGAAAAAGATATTCCAGCATGAATATTAAAGTTACTGGGTATGTGACACATGCAGTCTGTGCTATAATTTCCTGTTGATGGAGGATCCTCATATGTCCTTCCAATAATGTTGTTATTATTAATTTTGTGACTATGCAGATCAACATGCTGAAACTGGATAGAACCACAGTATTTCAGTTCTCAAAATAATACTGTTATTGTTGTTATATACACATAATGAAATGCTAATGAAATTCATGTAAATATCTGCATAATTTTTATTTTTTTAAATGGAAGCTTTGGTATCTCCATCACTGCTGAAGGCAAAACTAGTTTGTATTACCTTAGTACTAAAATTCATTTCTCAAAAGGACATTTGTCAGTGCTGTTTTTATTTCCTGTGACAACAATATTTAAAGTGGGGAAAAAAAAGTGAATCGGTTAGCTTCCAAAGAGTCAAATCTTACAAAATCTTACTATTAAATTGATTACTTTTACCTTTATGTATGGTTGCTCCTCTGATTATTTGGTTGAGAAATTAAACATGACAGCCTTTCAAGTCCCAAAAATAGACAGCTGTTCAAGTAATTTGGAAAAATCTAATGTTTGGTCATTCGTTATTTACAGATCTGCTTTTTGGCATGTATTTTGAAAGATTGAAAAGATTACTTTTAAGATATATAGATATTTAAGATATATATATATTTTAAAAATATATACAGTATCCAAATAATAGTAGTATTTTAAGTTCCTTACCAAAAAAAGTCAAGTTTTTTATACTTTTGAGTCCCCCTAGTCTATTTGTATGAACAATCAGGAAGAGGAACTCCATAATTTAACTGGTTCAAGTCAGAAACTTGTACACAGTCTTAAGAAGAGTCCAAATTTAGGCTGTAGTTGCCTCGGTCACATAATGACGCACATACATTTCAAAGTGCTTTCCATACCAGCAATAGTTCTGTTTGCTACATTATTTATTAATTTTCTTAGGCAATATCAGTGTATCTGAAACCCTGATATTTATATCACCATTTTAACTTTAGTAAGTTAAATTGAATTGCTGTACAAGTGTTCAGGAACTTGTCCTGCTTGCAAATAGCTTTCTTCTTTAAGAATTCAAAGAAAGAGTAAGTGGTGATGGAAAGATACAGTAAGGCCAGGTGATGGATTTTGTCATAGAGAGAACTGACTTGTTAATTGCTCATATTTTCTCCTGTCAAGCTGTTGCTGACACCCCTTGGTGTCATGACTAAGACACTAAACCCAGAGCTCTCGAGGTAGCTACAGTGTCCTTTATGCGAGCGAAAGCCCTGCTGGGACGAGTTGCAATGGTTTTACAACTCTCCCAAAGTACAGAGTTCTAGCTACCGCAGATGACCTATTTCTGCTGGCTCCTCTAGAAATGAGAGTTACCCCAGGCGTGATGTTCTAGCTTCAGCGAGAATGAAAGGCTACACAGAGGGCTCTTCTCTGGGATAATAGCCTTTTTATTATAAATCCAGTGTTGCATTGTGAGGGTCCAGGGAAGGAGTCCGGAGACATCCGGGTGGCTGGATTAACCCAGAAGAAAGAAAGCGAGTGGAAGTTCTGCAGGGGTCTTTACAGGGAGGTGGGACCAGGGAATACCCACTGGAAAGACACATGGTTCGAAGTGACCTGTGGAGGGTAGAGCTTCCTAGGGCACAGCCCTATATGGAACCTGAGGTTGGGGATACAGGTGACACAAGGAAAATATGGGGTTTCACCACAGCTCAGGCAGGGGATTCAGATATTGGAGGGAGAAGGTTCAGAGGGCATTGCCTTGGCTTTCTTCCCACTAATCCTGAAGCTCAAAAGCAGCAGCTTCTGCCAAGTACGCTGCTACACATGACTGTTACAGAGCAGGAATTTCAGACCTGCTGAATCCACACTGACTCTGAAGTGTGGATTCTGACTTTGCAGTTTTCTCTCCAGTGTTCATAGGTACAAGGACATAGCACAAAGGCAGACAAATATATTCCGCATAGAAGTTGCAGGACTTGTACTTGAGGCTTTATTAAGCTTTTAAGTCGCTTCTGTATCCAAGGTGTCTGTGCATAACTAGCTATGTATCCCTGCAGCTATTATGCAGTTAACCTGCAGTAGTATAGTTGTCACTGAATACTCAAAAGCTTGTTTCTTCCTTATGCAAATATTATTCCTCTTACTTTATTGCTGTCTAAAGTACCGAAAGCTTTGCAGTCTTCTAGGATGACACTCATTCTGGATTTACATGGCCAGATAGTTACTTTACATTAAAGTACAACATACATGGAAGGGCCTGTTTTTCTTTGTTTAACTGTTAAAGGTGTTTAGTCTAGATACCAAAATTCACACTACGGATTTCTGAAAGAAGTGAGATGAATTCTAGATTGGTGAGAGTGTTTGCCAAAACACCTTGTTTGTTTCTTCTCCAAAACTGGTGGTTTTGTAAACAACAAAGAACAAATTGAAGTATAAAAATCAGGTTAAAGGAATAAAGATTTATAACTGCCTGATTTGGAACTTACTTTAAATTGCAGTTCATTAGCTGGACCTGGTAGACAAAGTTATTGTACTGCAGGTTCCTGCTTCAATAGATTGCTGAGGAGATAGTTTTATTGTATAAATCTCTTTTCCAACCCAGACTATTCTATGATTCCACTGTTTCCTGGAACAGAAAATATACAAGGATTTTAATTTTTATTTTTCTTCAGTGCTTTCCCTGGTAATCCTCCATGCAGAGTGTGTAGTCTAGCTCAGGACCAGGAAATGAATGGAAAGTTCAAGAGAACTGAAGAATTGCAGTAAAATGTTTAGACAGACTTAAAGAATCATAGAATAGTTTAGGATGGAAAAGACCTTTAAGAACATTGAGTCTAACTGTTAACCCAGCACTGCAAAGTCCAACACTAAACTATGTCTCTAAGTGCCACATCTACACATCTTCTGGATACCTCCAGGGCTGGTGATTCAACTACTTCTTGGGGTGCCTGACTACCCCTTCCATGGAGAATTTTTTCCCGTGTTACTTGGAAGAAGAGACCAACCCCCACCTCACTACTTCAGGTAGTTGTAAAGAGTGATAATGTCCCACCTCAGCCTCTTCTCCAGGCTGAACATCCCCAGTTCCCTCAGCTGCTCCTCATCACTTTTGTGCTCCAGACTCTTCACCAGCCTCATTGCCCTTCTCTGGACATGCTCCAGCACTTCAATGTCTTTCTTGTGAGGGACACAAAACTGAACAAGGATTTGAGGTACGGCCTCACCAGTGCTGAGTACAGGGGGACAATCACTGCTCTGGTCCTGCTGGCCACACTATTTCTTGTGCCATTGGCCTTCTTAGCCACCTGGACACAAGCTGGCTCATGTTAAGCTCCTGTTGACCAGCACCCCCAGGTCCTTTTCCACTGAGTAGCTTTCAAGCTACTCTTCCCCTAGTACTGTCTGGGGTCATTGTGACCCAAGTGCAGGACCTGGCACTTGGCCTTGTTGAAATTCATACAGTTGGCCTCAGTCTGTTGATCCAGATTGTCGAGATCCCTCTGCAGAGGCTTTCTACCCTCCAGCAGATCAACACTCCCACCCAGCTTGGTGTCGTATATAAACTGAATGAGGGTGCACTTGATCCTCTCATTCAGATTGTCAATAAAATTGTTAAACAGGACTGGCCCCAATACTGAGCCTTGCAGGACCCAATTGGTGACTGGTACACAGCTGGATGTAAATCCATTCACCACCACTCTCTGGCCATCCAGATGGTTTTTTCCCAGCAAACAGTCCACCCATCCAAGCCATGGCAACCAGTTTCTCCAGGACAATGCTATGGGAAATGCTGTGAAAGGCTTTACTGAAGTCCAGTAGACAACATCCATAGCTTTTCCCTCACCCACCACACAGGTCACCTTGTTGTTGAAATCAGATTAGTCAAAATAGGAAAGCTCAGTTACATACTGATGAGGAAGAAGAGGTTATTTATGGATTGGAACAAAGCCAGAGTTGTAGTGAGCTCATTTAGTACAGTTTTTGAATGTATGGTGGTGGCAGGTGATTGTTGATGAAGCATGGCCAACCAAACCAACTATCTACTGGTTGTTTATGAAAGAGAGTTCCAGGACTCTGTGAAGATACTGTCTCAGTACACTGCTTTCAGTGCCTTGATGTATTAGGGAGGTGCTTTAAACATACGTGAGCTGAAAGGCACATATTTTGGCTAGGTTTGGAGTAATATTTAGGGGCAATGGCCTAATAGTAACATAGTGAGCATGGAATGAGATGGATGGAGTCAGTGGTTAAGAACAAGGAGGGGAAGGAAGCAGAAGATAGAGTGCTGAGGACTGAGCCAACAAGCAGTTGTCTCGGACAGAAGCCCTTGAGGAAACATTCTATTTCCAGCACAAAGGATTGTAGTTGGTTTAAAGGATGAAGATGTGCCAACTTCTGTGCTAGAATTAAAAAAAAAAATACTCTGCAAAAGCAGTTGACTGTAACATTTATGTGCTTGTGAGACTTACCAAGCTACCAAAATCCATGTACCATCCCTAGTTAGGTAGCAGGAGCTGAGAAGACCAGGTGTAAGCAGTACTCAGAGAAATGCAGTTTGCAGTGTATTGTGATTTTTTGTCATCATCCATAAAGTTGTGAGCCATGCGCATAAGTGAGCAAGTACCTAGGCCTTTTCTGCTATTGTAAGTGAAATAACAAGGTGCATTACCACAGGGATGCTGGTACAAAGCATCCCCAGGCATTCTCAGTTGTGTCCTCAGGCATTCTCAGTGGTATACCGAATGGAGAAGAATAATATAATTGTTGGAAATACTTCCCAGTCTACATTTCAGGGATAGAATTAGCACTGTGTATCCTTTACATATAAATATAGCTCACTGAAGGAAAAGATTCTTTAGTGAGAACGACTGTTGTCATTATCCTGCTGAGTTTTTAATTTATCTCTAACTATGGCTTATAAAACAGAACAAGGTCTCAGATGAATAGGATTAAGACAATAGAGTTGCACTGGTGGTGTTGTCCCCACATTATCTCTGATGTCAATATCAGGAAAACATCTATAATCACATTTGCATTAACATTCCTCAACAACTGTTGGATTATCTGTTTTGGTTATAAAAACCACACAGCTGATTCTCTACTGGCAGATCAAACCAATTCATATGAACGCATTTAGCATTAATATTTTAGGTAAAGGTAGCAGAGAAAGATTTTTTAAAAATTATTTCTAGCCTTGAAAAAAAGTGACCTCATCACCAAGAATCCCATCTCTTCCAGATTACTTCTTACTGATTCTCTTACCCTTTTACCTCTACTGTGTATTAAACAATGCAGAAGCTCAGATGTCTAATTTTAGAACCTGAATTTAAAAAAAACATTCTGTCTCTGCTTACCAGGTTCTTCTATTTCTGCCAAGTTAGCTTTCTTATCACAAGCAGCTTGTAAGTCTTATATTAACAGAAGTTCCTGCATTGTCTCTTAGAGCCCAGCAGAAGCGGATATTGCTTTCAATCAAAATACTAGGTTCGTGTAAATGATACTTAATTGCACAGGGTCACATTCTGATGGTTTTCAGCAATTTAGTGCCCTGGTGATGGTCAAAAACAACAGTGAATATCAGAAATAGGTCATAGAATACTATTTTTGACATAACTATTAAATCATAAATATAGGGCTTATATGATGAAAGTCTCTGCTTGAAACTTGGTAAATACTGAGTGGTGAACCACAGATACCCTTGGAACATCCCTGAGTGTGTTGCTATCACTGTTTCCAGTCTGTGATTCAGTCTTCTCTGTGTTAAAGAAGGCGTTTTTAAACTTAGCCAAGCTGAGGTTTTTGAATGAAAACATACAGTACATTCATATCTAATTTGTGGACAGAATTCGCTGATGCCTGTGCTCTTTATTTGCTTGGTAAGCTCTTCTCTTACCACCAAGAACTTAGGCTTCTTCTGAGGTATGGAAAGCTTCATTACCAACTGCATAAAACCTTGTTCCAGGAGAGCTTCTGAAGCAACAAGATAGAACACAATATCTATGAATTGGTGATTTTTAAATTATCTTACATTTTTCCATGTTTTTCTCATCATTTAGGTTATAAGACCAAGTTCCCCCAAGGGAAATTATTGTTAGGGCAAGTATATGGGCATATCATTAATAAATGTAATAAAGCGTTTTAATTAAAGTGCTAACATAGAAATTAATGAGTACTAAGCCTATTAAGAATTTGTAATAATTTGTTATTGAAGTAATAATATGATTATGAGAATTCTGTTTAAGCAGCTTTTCTAAACCTTATTGCTTTGCCCAACATTTGCTTATGTTTATTTGAAGATCAAAGTGCAAGCAATGATCAGAGAATCACAGGCACTGCAGTTCTTTCTAGGATGACATTTAATGTTAATGAACTAAGGATTTATACACAGCAGTCAAATAGGGAACTGTTTGTCTTTTTTATTAAAACCAAAACCAGTAAGAGCAGAATTAAAAAAAAAAAAACAAAAAAAAACCAAAAAGCAAAACAATAAAACATCAAAAAACCAACAACAACAAAAAAAAACAGGAATTGAAAAGTCAAAGAGTTTGACATTATGCAGCTTCTTTTTTTTAATTTTTTGGAGGGCAGAGGAGCAGGTAGCTTCCTTCTTTGTTTCCACAGAGCTACTGAGACTGACTGATTTTTCTTCCTGGAAGCCGTTGACAGAATTGCTCAGCCCACTATATGGCCCACATGTGATTAGTCAGGCAGCCAGACCATGTTCGCTTATGCAGTAATTCCAGCAGATTTTCAAAGGATGCTGTCTGCCACAGCAGTCTCCCTGGAGTTTTCAGGAATAAACTGGATAGGCATGAGCACAAAAAGAACACTATCCCAGACTCACCTCATCTCTGTATGCTGCATGCGCTTTGACAAAGTAATTTAAAAGCCACATCACATGAGCCTTGAGTGAAAATAAATAAATAATTAAATATATATATATAT
>VZRZ01007591.1:313758-400867 GCA_013398175.1 Climacteris rufus
TTTTTTTAGGTCCTCCAGGCCCTCCTGGAGGTATAAGAGTAGAAGAAATTAGAGACACTGCTGTAGCACTTACCTGGAGTCGTGGAACAGACAATCATAGTCCTATTTCTAAATATACTATCCAGTCAAAAACCTTTCTGTCTGAAGAGTGGAAAGATGCCAAAACAGGTAAGAGTAATGCCAGAAGTAATAAAGGCAATATGCTTTAAAATATGATTGTTAGAAAGTTGGACTAATCAGAAAATAGTTACAAGGAAACCAGGGTTGCTATTAATGTCTGTTGCAGGTTTACTGTCCTGTCAGTGTGTTGTCAACAGATTTGTTCCCAGCACTTAGAGGGCCTGAACTGGATATCAAGAAATACAGAAAAGAACAGGCCAGAGTTGCTACCTGGTTTTTTGCTTCTTTCCTTGTTGCCTGAAACATTCAACATCAACTACTGGAATCACAAAAAATTATTTACAGGTTAATTTGGATGACAAGTGGATGTCTTTGTTTCTGTATTTGTTATGGAGAAAGCTCGTCAAAATTGTCTGCTTTTTCCTGGAAGCAGACTAAGTTCCAGTTGCATTAAAACTGGCACCTCTGTTGAAAACGTAGCTAAGATTATCCTTCTAACCACTGGATGTCATCATTGTGCCACAAAATTGCAGTTAAGGAGTCACCTACCTGAGCACCGGACATGCTAACATGAAGTTTTTTGCAAAATTTAACGTAAAAGTGTACATTTAAAAATATTTTTAAGCTACTAGTAACTCTGAATGTTTTGTTAAGGATAGCCTGTAAACCACATAGTAGCACCCCACCCTTTTGCAATCTACATATGTTTACAATTGTTGTCCCATAGCTTGAGGTTTGAAACTGAAAATGAAAAACCAAAGTGTAAAAATTAACTTTTGCAATTACACCTGCTAGGTCATAGCTTTGATTAGATAATATTTCCAAAATAAAATGCATTTGCATTGTAAACTTCAAATCTATACAGAATTGTCCTATCAATATGGTTCATTATCCCACCCTAATAAATTACAACCTAAGTGCTTTTCTGTGGAATTAAGACATCACATACCCAGCATTTCTAAATACTAAGAATAATAATAGTTTTAGTGATTGTCTTTCATTTAAGATATCATTTGAAATTACAGATAGATGTGTAAGAAATAGATTGACATACTGAGCTGATAATCTGTTACATTTTTTAGAGTAAAAAGTTAGAAATACTAGGCCTACTGCCTTAAATAATATTTTTCTTTCAGACTATGTAGAATATGTAGTTCTATTGGATATAATTGCCTCCATCAGCCAGGACTAATATTTCTTATGTCAAAGTAAGTTGAAAAATAATCCAAGAAGGTTTCCCAGCCCCTTCCTATCTCTTATATATCTTGTTTAATGGCTTTTGTAGAATAGATTTCTTTGAATTTAAAAAGAACATTATTAATGTAGACATTAGACCTGTTCAAATAACTGATTATTTGCTTCAGGAATAATACATGTAGGAGGGAGGATCCTTTTAGACTAACCTCTGCTTTTTTCAGGATAAATTGTATTTCATTTCCTATTAATTTTTTCTTTTCCACTAAGAAAAATAAGGAAATATGAAGAATACTGATACTGTTTTCTTTTGTGCTGTGTGTTACTGGAATTGAAAACATAGGTGTAGGAGATAACATGAGTGTGGGTTTCAGATCTTCACTCTGCCTGATTCAGAGCAGACACTTGAAACAACCCTGCTTACTTCTCAGAAAGACTCCCTACTTGCAGTGTTATAGGTTTGATGGGATGAACTTCTCTGCATCTCTGACATTCTCTGCTTCACAGAATTATTGAGATAGTCTTTGGAGACATGCAGTCAGACTTTGAATCTTACCCTAAAGCAGGATGAGTGGGATTCACATCCTGGATGGGACAGGGAGGAATCAAGACAATTTAATTCCTTTTTAAAGAAGCTAACATAAAATATATAAATTATTAATTTCTGATAGGTTGAAAGTAACTATTCTGGTGTTTTCAAAATATGTTTTTGTTCCACACTGAGAAATTTTGATAAATAGATGATTCCCTCAAAAAATAGGCAAAATCACCATAGTTACCATCACTGGCACCACTGCAAGCTTTTACTTAATTGCCAGGCTACTCCCAGTTTGACTAAGTGTTAACTTTCATATTAATGAAGCATGATGAACAGTCCAAATTGATCTGTCATCAAGTGTTTAGGCTGCTAATGCTGCTAATTTTCAATGAGTGAAACAAGAAAATATACTTTGGCATTGCATTTTGGAAATACTGTTGTTGTTATTACTACTAGCACTATTCCCCCAACCAAATCATTCATCTCATGTTTCATAATACCGAGTGTGTTTTATGAAAGAAGTGTATTCTACTTCACAGTAGAGAAATGTGCATGAATGGGTTATGTAATGAATTGGTTACATTCATGTTGCTCTTTCCAGTTAAGGGGATCAGATTCACATTGTGCCAAATATTCACAATAATTCTGGGAATTTGTGGGACAGTAAAATTAAATTAAGAGATTGTAACTCAGGAAACTGCATGCCAAATTTATATCACAGCTTGGATGACACAGGAGGTTTGCAATAGCTCTACTGACTAGACAGAAAAATAATTTGAGTAAGGATGAGGGATGCTGATGGGCAAGTAGAAAGAAAAATGGAAAATGTGTTTCTTTCTCCTTCAGGACCTCACTTTGGAATGAAAAAATTAAAGATCATTAGGAAGAGGGAAGTTGTGTCATCATCTTGTGCTTACACTGTTGTGCCTGGCATTTTTTGCAGGCATTGCATTTATATCTTAATTTGAAATCAGTTGCCTTTCCAGTGCAGAATATCTCATTTCTCATCTTCCTCTGAACACAAGACTCTAATTTGACAAACAACTCTTTACCCATACAAAAAATGAAAATCCTCTGTCTTTCCACAGCTGCAGACAGCTATAGAAACAACCCCTATTGTCTGTGAATTGCAGACAATCATGAGTTACTCATTTTTTTATGGTAAAGAAGCTCACCCTTATGACAATAACAAGTCTTTTCATGGGAATTATGAGAACATTTGCCTTTGTTAATCAGAACTAGATAGCAACTTGTAACATGCTCACTAGTTAGGAGCACCAAATTAGGACTACATTTTATAAACCACTCTTGATCAGTTGATGTCTAGCCCTTGTCTACCTGCATAATAAATTTTTATTTTACTGTTTCTGCATTCCAGATTTCTCACTGCATTTGTCTGTAGGTCAAATGAAATTCTACAGCTACAATGTGTAATTAGTAAGGAAATCTCATAACTACTTGTACTACCTCACACCCAGTTAAAACAGTTAAAAGTCTGTAAGGGTTTATCCAAGACAGTGTAATAGTTTCCAAATTCCCAGTCACTGCCATGAGTACTCCTTGTAAAATGTGGTATTCCTAATATACAAGGTCAAGTTTCCTTTAGTTGTCTATGTGTGGTTGCAGAATAGTGCAAGTTTTGTTGCAATCAACCATATTGTTGCTGACTTTAGTGTGAAAATGCTGTTTTCTAAAGAACTTCATCTCTTTTTTAGACCCATCAGATATTGAAGGAAATATGGAATCTGCTAGAGTGATAGATTTAATTCCATGGATGGAATACGAGTTCCGGATAATAGCAACAAACACGTTGGGGACAGGAGAACCCAGTATGCCATCACAGAGGATTAGAACTGAAGGCGCTCGTACGTAAACAGAAAATGTCAAGTTTTTATAATGTGTTTCTTAATTTTTACATTTTTCCTCACCAATTTGCTAATTTTGTGTTTTATTTAAAAAAAAAAAGCATTTTATACGATCCAAGTCCAGAGAATGTATTTTCAGCCACCCACTACCACAGATTGTAGATATGTCTGTCAAGATATGATAGCATGTCAAGATATGATAGCATCACGGCAGACAGAAAAGAAACATCATGATATGGAAAATTTGTCTCCGTTGCTGAAACAGAATCATACTGTATCTTTCATAGATCCCCCACTGTATCTGTCAGTCAGGTTATGTGTGTATGAGTGCATGCACATATTTGAGACCATGGTTCAGGACTTAGGAAGAAACATGCATATATTTAACAAGAAAAATGTCTATTTGCCATTTGGTTTGTATTTTAACTACGGAATATGTGACAGGATATGTGTTATACTGGATAATGCCAATTTTCTGTGATTGAATGTTTAGTCTTGTGTCTTCTTGTTGCATGTCAAATATGTGACATTATCCAACACAACATACACTTATCAGTCTAGTTGCTCAGTGTTAATAGCTCAGAGCATATTTAAGGATACTCTTTAGGCTCAAGTATATCCTTTTTAAAATGGATTCTCCAAAATGAGGAATTAGATGTTCATATTCCAGATAATACGTTCTGGTTTGACTGTACAGAGCAGATAACAGCAGTGTTCTAGGGGGTAATGTACCACTGCACAAAGACTGTATCCTACAAAGCCTGTAAACCACATAGTAGCACCCCACCCTTTTGCAATCTACATATGTTTACAATTGTTGTCCCATAGCTTGAGGTTTGAAACTGAAAATGAAAAACCAAAGTGTAAAAATTAACTTTTGCAATTACACCTGCTAGGTCATAGCTTTGATTAGATAATATTTCCAAAATAAAATGCATTTGCATTGTAAACTTCAAAACATTCATTAAAGACAAATATGGTCCATTAAAATTGTGTTGCTTGAGGAGAAAGAAAAGAAATTGGTTACATTATTTTGGATAGGGAAGGAAAAGCCTCAGAACTTTAAGCATTCTAACAACCCTCTGCTTCTAACTTAACACTAAAGCTATATACTTATAATAGATAATGTGACTACAAAGTCAAGTAATAAACTCAAGCTTCCTCTCGAATATGTATGTTTAGTCATATGTATGGCTAGTCTTGATCTCCACTAATTTGTTTTCAGAAAGGCCAGTAATAAATAATGTGAGCCATGAACTGAATGCTGATTTCAATTTCAAATTTATTGTTATGTATTTTTATCCTGTCCGAAAACATTACTTCTGCTCTGCTTTGTGTTTCTCTCTAGCTGACTCTCAGAGAAGGCCTCAGCAAACATCTTACATAGTGCAAGAGCACTATGATTTATGATTTTCACTGACTAGTAGAGAAAATGCCCGATCCTATCAGAATTTTTAACGCAAAGAACATGTTAATGTGGGTAGGGCATGTAGCTAATGCACGTACACCAAAAGCATATTTGATGCACTGTAGGTAGGCTATTATGTCCTAAGTTTTCAGTGGTACTTTGTGTGTCCTCAGTATTGAGTGACACCAAATAAATGCACAAACAGCATAGAGGATAGCAATAGAATCATCACACTCAGTGCAAAGAGTCTTGCAGAAATGGGAACACAGGAATGATTTGTAATGGAGTTCTTGATAGTACCCTGCTTTACCACCCAGCTGTGCACCAACAATAGATCAACAGATTGTGTGTCATTACACAGAATATCAGTGTAAAATGCAGTTAGTAAATTATTAGGTGCTATGCCAGCTTTGCTTACGTACATTTACCCACCCTGAACATGACAATCAAGAACACATGTGCCACTAGACTAAAACAGAATTAGAATGCCAGTGCTTCAAAGATAGACCCATGGATTTGACATTAAACACGGCAAGTAAATCCATTGCAGTAGATAGAACTGATCACCACGTATTAAGCTAATTACACATGCAAGTCCAGAGTACTTGAGCCCTTGGCATACCAACATCTGAGAAAGCACAAGAACAATACCCAGTGTGGTCCTCTTAAGACTTAGGAGATGTTTTCCATTCCTGAATATTCGATTAAATATTTGCAGATAACATGGGGAAAAAGAAGAATGATTGCTAGCTATGGTTACAACTGGCATGTTTCCTCAAGCAGTAGCTGTACATTAGTGTTGGCAAGACCACAGACTCTCATAGCAATTGCAGACTATCATTATTTTAATAGTGTGTGCCACGTGTGCTCATAGGCCTTGTAGCATACTTTGTAGTAACTTTTCTTGTCTCCTCTCTTTCACTAGCTCCTAATGTGGCTCCTTCTGATGTCGGAGGAGGGGGTGGAAGCAATCGAGAGCTGACAATAACGTGGATGGTACGTATTGCACATGCAAGATGGCATGAAACCTACACTGTCTTATATCTGATCTTGCTCTGCCTCAAACCCCTGGATGGTTTGTCAGTGGGTCTTGTGAGAGCAGGATTTGTACACAATATACAGATTTTCAGATTTTCTCATTAAAAAATACATTAAAAGGAAGGAAGACAGTAGCTTGGTGATTTATGGATTAGGCCTTTCTAAAATATGTTCTCAAACATACTAAAATAAAGAGATTGAAACACATGCAGACTATGATAATACATTGATGTAACTGCATTTAAAAGTTCTGCATACTGTATTTTTCTTTAGTAGCAGATTTGCTTGCTACAACTAAAAGTATAACATCTTAATTATGACTGATGTGCTGTGCACAGGTTTACAGGACTTATTTTAAAACAAGAAAATTTATCATAATTCTTTAAACTCATCTGTCATAAATATTAACAGGAGTTTTAAGGACATTTTTGTATATTGCCATTTTATAAGCTTTATAAACTTTATTTTATACTAACACTACTGCTAATAAAAGGCAATATTGCCTCATACCATATTCATTGATATCCACATTTTGACAATATTCTTTTCCTCCAAGCCACTAATTTTTCTTTAGTGATTATGTATTAGACAAAATAAAGAAAGGAAAGGGCAAAAAGATAATGTTAATCTCAGAAATAATGGAATAAAAGTTCTAGAAGTTTCAGATACCAAAAAAGCTTCTCAGTAACCAAAGTATTTTGAAAATTCCATCTCTCATATAGTATAGGTATTCAGTCCATGTTTTTTGGTTTTTTTTAGTCTGTTATATATAGCTATATATATAAAAGCTGTTTTCATTCTGCTATTGAAGCAGTACTTTTGAAAATTTACCTATACGGTGGGTAAAAACGAGGGGGAAGGGAAAAGAGACACCAAGGTAAGAGGAAAGCAAAACTGAGCACAAGAGAGGATAAGGATTTATACGCAAAGTTGCATAGGCAAAAGTAGCATGGAAGACAGAATTGAAGTCTTCTGCGGGGTATTTGGGGAATCTAGGGTAGAGAAATAAAAAAAAAAAAAGGTTGCCAGAGTCTTTCAGTATCCAGCAAAAACAGAGTTGCAGCAGCATTACCTCTGGCAAAGAAAGATGGTTATGTTATGCTTGAAAAAATTAGCAAGTTTATTTTGCTATTGACTTCTCTGTTCACTGTCATAAGGCTATGAGATACATAAGGCACATTATGCCATTTGTGTCTTTTGGCAAATAGTTGTTTCATGTGTAGCAGCTTAATTACGTCTAGGAAGAGTGCGTTTTCTTGTGGGATGTAAGGCAAAGGTGTCATAATTCCAAAAGCAGCTTTCTAATTGTTCATAGGGATTCTCCTTATGAATGTACAAATTTTGATCCATGTGCATATTTCCTTCTTTTTGTGCTTAAGGTTGATCATATCTCTTCGTGAAAGTTCTCAAGTATGACACAGAAAAATCCAACCGCATGTTTGAGCTATCAGATTTGGACTTTCCTGGGTTTTTGGGTGGGTTTTATTTTGGGGTTTTGGGGTTGTTTTTTTTTTAATTAAGTACAAAATATTTGTTCAGTCTTCCTAAATATTTTAGCAGTGAAGAAAAGATTTATAAGTTTCTGAAAAAAGAAGGTCTACAGTTCTGTTAAAATAGATTGAAAAGGTTATTTCTTAGTTCCATTAATAATAGTTTAGAAAGTAGATATGTCCTAATTGGCTTAATTCTGGTCTGTTATTTTTAAAGAGCAAAAGAACACATTTGATGGACAGTAGCAGAAGACCTAGATTATTTTATTATTTCTTTATAAGCACTATCTTATAAAAACTTTAACAAACTACAGAACCACTTCTTGCATTACATGTGGTACTCGTGTTGTTTCCAATACAATGGAAACTTGGCTGTGACCAAGCTAAAAGAAGAAAATTATAACCAGGACAATAGTGACTAATGCAAGACCTGAAGTACAAGACCACTTCAGTATTTCCTATACACCCAAGTAGATTTATATTCTCATTATTTCTCTTACCTAATGCCACGCTTTTCACATTTGTTTCGAATCACTCCTTTAGTCAGACAAATTAAACATGGCTTCAAATATTTATTTCCCAAGAGTCTTCTATACTATGGCTAGCAAGTGTTTTTGAATAGAGACTGTAGTTTCAGAGCCTGTCTGACAGACAATATATCTATCTGTAAGGCTAAGATAAAACTGTATATTGATTCCCCCTAATGTGCTGACATTTGCATATGCTACTCTAAGTAGTCCTTAATTAAGAAGAGAAGAACAAAATGTATGGCAGGCTCACATGTTGCTGCCAACCGCTTTTCAGCTTTTGCTATGATTCATAAGGCCAAGTTGAATGAGACAGCCAGAGATGCAATCAAAGCTTTTCTAAGTCTTGTTTTGAAAGAAGAACAGAGAAGGAGAACTAGGGAGTGGCATGCCCGTTTTTCTTAATTTTCCCCCCTTTGTCTTTCTCTGTCCCTTTGTCTTTTTCAAAGTTTTTAGTGGATACTACAAACTATTCAGCTACTTAAACCTACTTATTATGTGCAGCCCTTGTAAGGCAAGCTGCTTTTAATACTTTTTGTAAGACCTTCCAGAACAGAATTTTTAAGTACCAATCCTGGCTTTCTAAAGTTTTCTCTGGCTGAAAATCATTCTGAGACTAGGGCGTCATCCAGCCTGCTTACTTTGGCATATGAGATAGAATTCTGGTTTATTTTAAGCAGCTAGATACAGTGATAGATTCAGAAGATGAGCTACATTGAAGTTTCATAAATCCTTGCTCAGAATATCTCCACACCTGTTGGCTGAAGCACTGCAGCAGTGGGCAAAGACCTAAGAAGGATAATTACTGTCTGTGTCACTGCTCCAAGACCTTTGCCTCAAGATAAGCTATTTAATCTCTGTGAGGTTTCCATTAGGGAAAAAATGGTGCAGGAAGCTTATTTTCAAAGTATGCTTCTGGTCAGCCTCCCTGATGCATGGATGAATTATGTGATTTTGGCTGATTGGGCTCACTGTCTGTTAGTTGTGGTAAAGGCTCTATGGACTGAGGAGATATCACTGAATGTAGAGCTATGGTAAAAGGAGCAAAATTCAGTATGGCAGATTGTGTTCCATAATTTAATCTTTTCCAGTACTCTTAGGTATAGGAAATTAGGAATAGTTTTAAGAAATATTTTGGATAGGTACTTTTAATGCTAATACTGAAAGTGGGAATCATTTCACTAAAAGATTTACCAGTGAGAAGATAGGTAGTCTAAACCAGCAACTGGATCCCCTCCATCATCAGTGAAAAGTGGTAGGATGAGTCATTCTTTGAATGTGTCCATCTTTCTTCATCAGCTGTGCCAGTTGCCTAGGTGACAAACTTTAGGTAAATTACTGCAGTCACACAGATTTTGTCTTCACTCCTTCTGTTTTGCAAGAATATTTGTCTCCACACATGTACATGGACCCACATACTGGCATAACATGTCTGTGTTACGTATCTACTATGCCTCATTCCTGAAGTCTTTTTTGCTAGCTACAGCTGTTTTAGTACACAATCATTCTTGGTTTCTTTCTGTGGGAGGTAACATTATGTGTGTTGCACTGAGTTCAGATGAGGAAAAAGATCTTAAAATGTTTCCCTAACAAATATGCTAATACTGCAGTTCTAAGAGAGTGTATTTTCAAAGGGGTGGGAGCAAGCAGGTGTAGGAAGCCAGGACAAAATGGAGGCTTAGTTCAGTGTTTTTACAATGTACATATCAATGCTTTCTGCATTATTTGTATTTTGTTCTAGACCTATTTGTTTAGCTGGCTACAAAAATTAATGTTTTATCTTTTGCCTCTTCAGCCTTTGTCAAGAGAGTACCACTATGGAAATAACTTTGGTTATATAGTGGCTTTCAAGCCATTTGGTGAGAAAGAATGGAGAAGAGTTACAGTTACTAATCCTGAAATTGGCCGATATGTCCACAAGGATGAATCAATGCCACCTTCAACTCAGTATCAAGTAAAAGTGAAAGCTTTTAACAACAAAGGAGATGGACCTTTCAGTCTCACTGCTGTCATTTATTCAGCACAAGATGGTGAGTAAATGTTCCACATAAGTTTTACACTGAGGGTCTAGATCAGCACTACCAACATCAGTAGAGAGAATCTGGTCCTTCACACTGATTGATGTAGCAGGATACATCTTCAGAAGGGAGGGTATGCATTGCTCACACAAAACACTTGTTTGAACAGCCAACTTCCACTTTCTGTTTTCTGTGTGATGCAGAGCACTTGGGTATACTTGCTTGTCAATAAGCAATACACAGCAGCATGCAAGATTCTTCACACAGCTTCTTAGAATATTTAAGAATATAGAAAAAGAAATTCTGATCTTCATATTGGTTGTCTAAAACATTTACATCTTCATCCAACAATGTCTCTGTGATCTTAATACATGTATTTGACATATGCTTATTTTTCCCCTTAAGAGACCACACTAATGTCTATTATTCTAGTAGATCAGTATCAGAATTTAGCCCAAAGTTAGAGGAATGATATCTCAATTGTATCTAGTTATTTTTCCAGCATGTTTAGAGTCTAATATAAATTATCTCTGTCACATTCTTTATTCTGGTTTGCATGTTGTAGCTATCAAGTGAATAATTTAATGGAAACCTTTTTGACATTCCATTAAAATCTTTTTCTTAATTCTAACTGTAATTATTTCACTTGCTGTGATCTTTAGAACTGAAGTTTAAATGACATTTCCAAACTTAGCGGAAGAGAGAAGGTGCTGGAAGAAAGTTTACCTTAAATCAGAAGAAATATATACAACATCCTTAATTGCATCATCATCACTCAAGCCTGTTCTTAAAAAAATGCAGTTTATTAGTTTCTGCCAGAAACCCAAAGAATTGCTCGTGTTTTTCTTTCCATACAGCAAAATCTCCTTCACAAAGTCAACAGATGTAGACCAAAGAGCCAAGAGGAGGGATATGGTAACAGGGCCACATTCTCACACTTCCGATTCTGTTCTGTACTCTGTGTACTTTATGGAAGATTTATGTTTGTGATTCCCATTAGCACTAATGGAAACTTCGCACACAAATAGGCCACACACAGAGGAAAGATAAAATTGTCCTTTTGCTTCTCATGATAATTCAGGATTCAAGCTAGGAATACCAAACTAGCTGACGAGGTTAATACTAATCTTTTTTCTTAGAATATGTATTTTGGGAAATCATGTTCAACAGCTGCTGCAGCAACACAAAGGGGTTTTTTGCAATTGTATAGATGTGTTAGTAAATAGCTGTGGTGTAATGAAAGTATTATCTGCCAAATAACACTTAAGTACCCATCCTTGCTCAGAGACTTTATGGACAACTGACTGATAAGCTTCCATGTGTTTATGTTAGCATTATACCTACCGTGTCAGGGGTGGCAAGTGTGTTTGTGTAGCTCTCTAAGTTCAGGGACATGGTAGAGCCTACTAGCTCAAAAAGACAGAGGAAAAGCAGATGTGCAGTAGTGCCAGCTTCCAGATAAAGAGGTCACTTGAGTGGCTGCTGATGTTCTAACACAGACTTTAGCAAAGTCCAGACACCTGATAAAAAAATTTGTGATTAAATTATGCCAGATGCAGACTGCAAAAGAAATGGAAGCTCACTGAACCTACTTTGATTTCAAGCACAAGAGTCCAAACCTTACCAGTAGTGCTTACAGCTCATGTGTGAAACTTTGACCCTGACTACTGGCCATATTCAAACTAGGAACTTTAAGGGAAGTTAAAAAGAATTTTTCCAATAGATGTAATGGAAGTTGCTCCAAAGAGCATTCTGTGGAGTTGTCTCCTGGCATCAGGACTTGAACAAAATTACCTCCCTACCTTGTAGCATGCTTACTGGCTGCCAGCCTGAACTTTGTATAGCTGTGCTTAGAAGATAATTGTGTGATGACCCCTATGTTTGCAGTGAAGAGAACATATTGTTATGACCACGTGATCGCTCCTTTTATTGGTAGAATTACTGAATTAGAAGGCTGGAGGAAAGCAACTATTACTATTTTTCTGAGTCAGGAGAGGCTGCAAAACATTTCTAGAACATAAATGACAAATAGGGATGTAAATTATTTTCAGTTCATAAACAAGCATAAGCAGATGAAATGTTGTTAGAGTACTGTATCAGCAAAATCCCTGGCAGTTGGAACTTTTCAATATGAAATATTTCGGAAAGTTCTGTTTGATACTATAGAGAAGAGTCTGACAGTGATTTGGGAATAGCTTAGATGATCACAACTCTTCCACCTCAAAGGTACTTCTGTACCTTTGAATCATCAAGTGACATTATTACTTGACATTATTACTGTTAGACAACACAACTTCTCAAAGGTATTAGGGAGATCTTAGAGCAATATGGTCGTACAGTATTCCATACAGATATGTATAAATATCCATATATACATAAATATAGTGACAGTTTTTCCACTAAGTTGTGTATTCTGTAGCAGATCCTGTCTGTCTAGTTATAACTGTGGGCACTGTTATTCATTTTAGTGGCTGGGAAATTTCTGTGTTCCCATGTGTTATAAGCCAAGTTCCATGTCTGACAACTGCTAGTCATATCTGCCATTGCTAGTAGTGAGTAATGATTGCTAGTAATGAGTGCACAGGCCTGTTGCTTATCTAAATTCCTGTCATTGTGAAAACAATTTTGCAATAATGTATAATTTTTAATTAGATATTTGCATTATTAACAGCCATTGAAAGACAATTACAAAAGGTAACTTTGCATATAAAATTATTTTGTTACCTAGGATACTTTTCATGAGATATATTACTAATTTTTTTCTTAACAGTAGCTGTTTTGATGCATAGTTGACTGGATGCCCAGTTGGAAGATTAAGTATATGAAAGCTTTCCTCAGCTAGGGCTGCCATGCCTGTCTGTTACAACTTGTTTCAAAAGATTCATGACAGAGAACTGTTCTGAGCTTGAAAAACTTAATCTTTTACAGACATTGCTAAGTTTATGCCTTTCTTAATTCCTTACCTCATTTAAAATTCAAGGAGAAGTGAAATGAACAGCTTCTTATAATGAAACTAGAACTTAATATTCTAAGCCCTGAATAAAAGTGTATCACATTATAATGGTCTGTACTCTGTGTTGGCTGCTGTCCAGAGCTAAGAACACCAACAAAATCAACTGTGTGATGTATGCCTTGTAGAAGGATGCTTTGGATCATTTCACACCTATGTTCAAGTTTGTATGTGCCACTGAACAGCTCTATATCTAATATCTGCTCTCACAAAAATTTTGTATCCTCAGGACTAAGTAAAATACATGAGCATTTGTGTGTAACTAACTTAAAAAATCTGTTGTATATATTATGTGAGCTGCTGTCCCATTTAGTAGAAGATAGCTGGATGCTTCATTCCATTTATCAAAGCCTGCTTTCAGTTTACATAAATTTCAGCATGAAATCTGTTGAAGTGTAAAAATGCATAGTCTGAGCCAAGTAACAGGATCATTGCTTTGTTTTTATTGAGTCATTTTACTTACAGATCATCACTGGACTTGAAGTTTACTCTAGTAAAACCAGATTAAAGACTAACACTTGGCTCACTGATACCAGGAAAATTATATAAAATACTGAAAATAATGTAAAATATTAAAGTGAGAAGAGTCCCTATAACAAATATAATATCACGGGATTTGATTGAATATTTAACTTATATTTCATCTTCCAGCTCCAACTGAAATACCTACAGATGTGAGCGTAAAAGTTTTGTCATCTTCAGAAATGTCTGTTTCTTGGCACCATGTTTCTGATAAATCTGTGGAAGGATATCAGGTGAGTTTGGGAGTGACACTGACTGTCTTCTTATTAATTTATTTTCAGTAGTTAAATCCAATGATAATTCCTACTCTAGCATTCTGTGCCTTAGAGTTCACTTCTTTTCAGTTAGCACTTACTATGTAGATTTTGCATACTGAAAAACAGATTATTTTTGGTGTTATGTACTTCATTACTGAAATATATTAAGAAATGTGTGTTCTCACTCTTGAACTGATAAAAGGCATCATTGTTTTCTGAAAGAATCTTGTCTCTTATGTAGTTGAATGCCTATCTCTAAATTCTCAAAATATATTGAAATTAAATTTTGGGTGAAGTTGTCAACACATACATGAAATTGAAACTAACTCTGATCAACTTAAATGACCAGCAGTTAATAATATATTTTACCCATAAACACTAGAGTAAGTGGGAGTACGTAACAAATGCCAACAATCCAATATAACAGAGACACTGCTGTTGTGCAAGACAGTGATGTTTTCTTCGTGGTTTCTATTCTCCACATGAAAAAAGAGCTTCAGAGAATGCTCCATCTGATCCATCTAAGTGGTACTACCAGTAAAAATTTTTCTTGTCCTTCTGCAGAGATGACAACAACCACAAGCTGGGTGCAACCAGAAATGGCCATGTAGTACTCTAGCAGGGAAGTCTTAACATCATCCAGGCACAGTGGAGGCTGACAAACTCTGCAGTGTAGAGCCTGCTTACTTTGGCTGCACCCCAGAGTAGGGGTTTGGGTCTTTAGCTTGTTAGTGACTTGCCTTGTGATTTAAGTTTTTGGCTACTTGATGATATCCTCTATGTTCCAAAATAAGGACATACAAATGAGGAGTTATCTCACAGAATGTATTTTTATAACTGAAATCTATTAATAAATGTTCTTTAAATTAGTAGTAGTGGGTTTTATATTTCCTCATCTCTGTCTGCATGAGATTTATGTAAACCTTTTGGGATACTGTGACAAGATCATAGTGAAGATCCCAAAAGGAGCTAGCATAGTGTTTCATGTAAAGCTTGATTTTATACAGTACAGACATAAAGTTTAAAAATTACCAACAGAGGACACCGGGGTTTGGATTAAGACACTAATATCAATGGTAACTCCTAATTTACTAAAGCAGCCCACTGGTTTGGTGTTTCATAGGGATTGTACAACTAGAATAGGCTGAGATGGTCATAGCTGAGATCTGTGAGTTCAACCCAGACAGCCCTGTAGCAGCTTTGCACTCCTGAACTGGACAGTCTGCCAGACACAGACTGAAGCCTTCACACCCAGAATAACCAGAACACACACTTGAGAGAGCAGCAACAAGGAGTGCTGGGAGAGGTTGGGGTTATAGTTATGATAGACCATGAAGATGGATGTTGAGGGTTGTAAAAGGGAATGGAGTAGGGAGGCAGGAGGGGCAAGGATAAATATGGAAAGAACATGGTGGGAGAACATGCCCATAGGCAACCCATGTTTGGCCACTTTTTAAAATTTTACCTTATTTTATGTAAAGACATCTGAGTTGCTGTCAGGGCACATAAGGGAAAGAAGGAAGGGGAGAGGATTCATCAGGAAAGACCAGAACAGAACAGTCAAAAAAGGAAAAAAGGTAAAAAGGTAAAAAAAAGGTCAGTCAAAAAGGTAAAAAAACAGAAAGAAATGTGGGGGATCTTTGGGATAAAAAGAGAATGACTGTTAGAAAGGTAGGATGTGATCCCACAGTGGGCTATTCTGGGAATGGACCATCTGTTACATTGACTATGGTTATTCAGGGTGTGGCCTTGTTTTGATACTTCATACATGTATTCCTGAAGACATACACTTTCAAAAATTGAGTGTGAACTGACTGGCTTGTATATGTACAGTGAGGAGTTACTTTAGAATATGAATTTCTTTTTTTTTCTCTCTTTTTCTAAAATAATCTTTTAGTTATCAGGACTGTGTAAAAAATTTCCAGCTAGTTAGACAATAAACAGAGACTGATAGTCACAAATTACTGCCTCACAATGCTTAATAAGGTATTAATTCTGAGATCTTCTTCCCCAGGGCAATCATCAGTCTCATTCTAGTAGAGGGGAAAGCAACAAAAGGAAAGCCTATGCTTCTTCACTGAGAATAAAAAGAAATTCTTGCATTCCTGAAGATCAGAATTCCCACCAAGGAGCCATAGGATAGGGCAAAAATAGAGAGGGCTATTCTGGAAGGTTAAGGCTGCAGATAGCTTTTCTGAAGTTGCAATACAAGCTGTGGTGGAAGGAGTACTCAAACTGTGTTATAAAATTCCGATTACTAACTCTGGAAGGTTCTGTGTCTATTGGCATCAATAAATATTGCAGTAGTTATCTTTTTAATTACTGCTCAGCTGTAACACAGGTTAGTAGAAACCTTCATTCACCATAACACCTTCTCAGTTTCATTTTGGTCTTCATTATTACCTGAAAATTGCATAACTGACCTTTTGAATGTTAGCGTTTAAGAGGCGGGAGTACTGTGAGCAAAGTACCTGAAGGTATTTCACCTGTGACACAATGCTTCTGACGCCAGGAGGAGTCAGATTTCCTTGACACTAATGCATACTGTCAGGATGACTGCCCTCATGGTGATGAGTGTGAGCTGATACATTTTGCCATTACAGAGAATTATCCTCAGCTCACACTTAAAGAAGAGATAAAGTACGAAAACTATCTCCATCCATACAGAGAATTTAAGATTCATGAGTTCTTACAACAGCCTGCTAAAAGCCACATCTCTGCAGTGCATGCAGCACCAGCAACACTATCCATATTTCATGCTGCTTCTATGCAATTGTTGTAGGCTTATTTTATTAAAAAAAAATTAGCACTACTCACCACCACTGTCTCTTGTTGACTGAAATATGCTATTAGCATTCTTTCTTAATATGAGTAAAGTATATTTTGGTGTTACTCCTACATAAAACTTTCTAGAATATAGGAGCTTACAGAAACAGCTTCTGATGTATTTCAGTATATTAAAGTTTGAATAGAGGAGAGGACCATGAGAGACCTTTATTTTCCCTGATTTTAGTACAGAGGGCTGCACTAATTTATGATGGCGAAGGCATTCCTTCACACAAGTCATTATTGGCACATTTCCCACAAAAACTCTAGAACTTGGTTGAAATCGCCTTCTGTATCCTCTGGGAATTCTTTGCCTATGGATTACCATCATAAAGTAAATGCATACCAAGAATGAGCAGACTGTCTAGGGCTACTATATAAGCTTTTTTTTAAAAAAAGAGAGGCTACTCAGAAAAGTAGGGAAATGTGACCTCTTGAAGCAATGGAGCATTTAATTATAGATATCACTTCCCCAGAGGCAAGAAAGAAATTTCCAAATTATTTCAAGAGAATTTGAATCTATTTAAATATAAAGTGAGAAAAAAGGAGAATATAGATAGTAGAAAGAGCATGGTAGTATAAAGAAGACAGTCATTTTTCTTAGCTCTCAGGGAAGTAATCTTCTTTTATTTTTCTTTTTGAAGAGTAGTTACAGTGTTCCAAATATGTAAATATGACTGTGTATTAAAGAAGAATTTTCTGTGTTCATGACATAGTTCACACATGATTGGAGTGAAGTCCACAACATCGCAGCCAAGGACAATAGTATTTGAGATTTTAATTTAATTTAATTTTTAAATTATATTACTTCTGCCTGGAATGTAATATGCTCTCAGTGAAGTAATTTTCATTTTCATTCATTGTTCTCGCTTGTCTTGTTTGATGCTCTATGTTACTTGTATATTACACCCTTAGCATCCCTGTACTGCAAATGAACATTAGAATTGTAGAAAGATTTGCAAGTCAGAGGAATTCAAAGGCTTCTAGTGTATGCCACATGATTAATAAAAGCTTCATATAAAATGTGTTTTCTATCTTTAGGTAAAGCTGTCAATTAACATAATAGATCATACTAAAAATTAATTAAGTAGTCTTCAATGGCCAGTTAATAACAACAACAAAGTTACCATTGGTCCTGTCATGGTTTATAAACTTCTGGCCACCTAGAACTTCACAGACATCCTTTTGCTGCAGGCTAGAAACTTGTTTGAACTTAGAGACAGACATGACGTCCTCTAGCTCCTGATGTACATGCCCTCTCACACCTGAGTCAGCCGCTTACAGTTAACACCTTATGGTGTACAGCTGCTTGCATTCAACAGGAGCAACTTATCTACAACAGAATGTTAATTATAGTCGTATAAAAGAAGTTCTGACTTGCAGATCATTATCAGACCTTCAGCTGAAATGGCTGTGACAGTTTCAGATCCATGCCAGTTTGAAACCATTCATCGGGGGTTACCGCCCTGCTGGCGAAGCCTGCAGAGTGGATTGGATGCACAGTCCTCACTGATTTTGGGGTAAGGGTTGCTTACGCAGGAAAACAGCCACCTTTATAAGTGGGAATTTCATGAGTGTGATTGCCTAAATTATAGTAAACTAATCCTTAGGATGCTAGTGGATAACACTTGCTAAACAGAATGCAGGACATACATTTATAGAACTGAAGATTACCATTTTGTGCCTGCTGAAAGTCGGGTATGCTTGCTGATTTTAGAAAGCTAAGCCAGTTTGGTCTGCAGACAGTGTGATTCTCCCTGCTCCAGGAAAGAGTGACAAAGGCCACTAAGATGTCACATTTATAATAATCAGAGGGAGTAACCTGTAACACTGGTGGGAAGGACTGCAGCAGCAAACGTTGACGAGACAAGCTACAAGAAGTATTTAGTTGAGAGTAACCTCTCTGTAATGATGCTGTTCTCATGTCCAAAGACATTTGAAGTAGGTGGAGAGAAATCCCCTACTAAATCCCCTGCATCTCTCCTCATTTAGACACAGCTGAATGTGTTCTGAGATAAAAGAAATAAATATTTTTATTAAATTTTGTAATTTAAATGTGACTGGGAGAAAATATAGCCTCACCAAACAAGGGTTGTACCCACAACTTGTAAAGAGTAGAACTGTGATATTAACACCTTGACAAACTATCAGCTTTTCTAACCTATTCCTTAAATGAAAATTTCAAGGACAACTAATATCGGCAGAACAGAAGGTTAAAGCAGTTGCTATTTAAAAGAAAAGGTGACAGGATACCTCATGTCACCAGTAAAATCATACAAAGTAAGATTTTTTCCTAGAGCCAGCATTAACTTGTTAACAGTATTAACTTCTTCCTAAAAAATTTTAAAATGCCCTCATGTAGCATACATAAAAATCATTATGAAGTCAGGCAGAAGCTGACCAGAAATGCTGAGGGTGAAAACAGTCAAAATCAAAATATAATGGACACAGCTTTCCACTCCTTCAGGTTGGTGCAGTAATTTAGTCTTATGCAAGTTTATGGTTTATAATCAGACAAAACCCAGACTGACAGTGTTTCATTTACATCTCACAAAGCTGTGCAGAATAGGACCGTGTGTATGTGAAGGACTGTATGGAATGGCATCACTCTATAGGAATTACACTGTTTTAACCTGGTGCTTTCTAATGCATAATGAATTAACGTAGGATGGCACAAGTTCTTGGGGAAAAGAATGCCAAACTCACAGAATTTCTGTGTAATCTTAATTGGCTTTGATTTTTACGATGTTACAAGCTTACAGTCATACTTTTCCCATATTTTAAGTATTTTCTTGTTCTTCTTCATCTGCTTTGACAAATGTCATACTGTATTATGAAATCTGTTTAAATTTAGCTGAAGAACTCTGAAAAAATGGTTAAGTACACCTATCCACACATGCAGCTAGCATGACTGAATACTTTGCATTCCCTAGATAGAAGTACAGAAGGGCTAAATTTGTAAGACATTCAAAACAAAATACTCTGAAAACATTTTCAGAGTTTAGTCTGTAATAGTGTAGGAAAATAATATTAAAGTTCAGAGTAAAATGCAAAAACAAAAGAGCAAGAAGAAAATAGTGTTGCTCTTTGAAGGCATTATCCATCTTCAAGGCTTCTAGTGACTTAGCTGGGAACAAGTTAAACCACTATGAGAAAAGTTTACATAATAAATTGTGCATTTATTTCTCTTTCTTTATGCCTGTACACAACTTGGTTAAAATCACAGCCTGTAGAAGGAATTCTATGCTGTTCCTGTTAGATTTCTTTTAGCTGGCTTATATCCTGAATATGTAGTATAGAAATACGTCAGTTTTTATAAAATTCCTTTATGACTAAATATGTTAAATATAATCCTTCAATTGTCTTGCTTACAGATTCGTTACTGGGCTGCTCATGATAAAGAAGCAGCAGCACAGAGGGTACAGGTGAGCAATCAAGAGTATTCAACCAAACTGGAAAACCTGAAGCCTAACACTCGCTACCATGTAGATGTTTCTGCCTTCAATAGTGCAGGCTATGGACCTCCCAGCAGCACCATTGATATTGTTACCAGGAAAGCACGTAAGTAAATGGAGCATTAGGTTGAGTAGAATCACGTCTATCATGTTTTGAAACATGGCTTCTCATTCTTCTACTGAATGTTCTCTCTTTGTGTGGTATTGCTTCTTTGTCTGAAAATTTCTGCTAAGATTCTCCTTCCTCTCTTTTATTGCCATGTACAATGCGGATATCTTACAAAAGGCAGTAAAGAGGCTAAGATTATAGACTCATAGGAGGGTCACCTGCAAGCTCAGAGCAGGTTTGCTCAGTGATTTATTCAGCTGGATCTTGTAAACCTCCAGGGATAGAGACTGCACAACTTCTGTGAGAAACCCATGCCACTCCCTGACTTTTTCTGAGCATCTAGTCAGAGACTTTTAATCAAAATTGTGCCATTTTGTTACTCATCCTCCTGCCATACCATTCAAGAGCCTGGATCCTTCTTGATAATCCCCCTGTAAGGACAGGGGACTCTTAGGTCTCCTCCAAAGCAGTCTCTTCTCCAGGGTGAACAAGCCCAGCTCTTTCACTCTTCCTTCACAGATCAAGTGCTCCAGCTCCCCCTCAGGTTGGTAGCCCTGTGTTGAACTCATTCCAGATTACCAGTGCCTTTCAAGTACTGGGAATCCCAAAGCTGGACATGATATTCCAAATGATGAACAGCTGAGACCAGTTATTACTTAGGCAGCTATACACTGCCTTTCTGTTTAGTCAATTGTGAGAAGGATTCTGAAGATTCAAATGTGGCCATCTGCCATTTTCCTTAACAGCAGAGCAGCAGGATCAGACATCCTTGAAAAGTGGGCATTCTGAATCTCACTCTAGAATTTACATACCATAACGGGTCATTGAATATTGCTCCTGACTTAATGAGGATACCTAGCACTAGCATTGACTGAGCAATGTAAGAAGTACATCTTGTGTATTTAAAACAGTTACAACTAATTTGAGGATTTCTGTCAGTAAATAGTGTATTGTGCAGCTTACACTTGCAGGGTTCATTTGTGTTGAATAAGAGTCCATTTTATAAGCTTATTGTGTTAAATTATAATTAAGGGTTTCTGCGGTGGGGTACTTCTATTTCTACTGAGCTGCTGTAGAATGCTGTGGTTAAATGCTGTAGAAATGGCGGTAAATGGTTAATTAAATATTTTATCTCAATGAATAGATATGACTTAAGCCACGTTTCTGGGAAGTTCTGAATGTAGTTGCATGTCAGCAAACACACATGGTCAGCAACATGGTGAAGGGTAATGTTGGCTACTTCCATTCTGGCAACACAAAAAGGCAAACCCACAAAGCGACCACTGCACAAAGTCATCCAAAATTGCCTGACTGGAGCTGTAGCACTTCATTCCAAGAAGGAGACTCAGCCTAATTTCCATTTTTACATGTCTTAATAAAAACGTCATTAAACACTTATGAAATCATATTTATGTGTACATTATACAAACGTTGCTTTTCAGCTCCAAGCCAACGTCCAAGAATTATCAGTTCTGTAAGATCTGGTTCAAGGTACATCATCACCTGGGATCACGTGAGGGCAATGTCAAATGAGTCTGCAGTTGAAGGATACAAAGTATGATATCTGAAATTCTTTTTTGTCTTTGTGTATGCTTCATGTAGTGTATTTTATAGACAGTGTCAAATCTTTGTCCCTAATCAGACTTTAATGTACTTGAATGCTGAAGTGGAAGGTATCTTGCTCAGCAATCACAACCATGCAGTAGGCTTAGGGTGGAGCCAGTGGGTTTAGTCACTATGATGACAAAACTTTGGGCCACTGAAATTCATTTGGGTGGTAAACCATATTATGGGAAGATTCATAGCAGTGCCTGCAGCTACCTCATTTCCTGTATGATCACATTTATTGTCTTTTGGCTTAAAATGATGCATTCAAAAGTTGTACACTTTATAGTTTTTCCTTATATCAGTATACATTGTTCCAGTTTTCCTTTCCCATCTCCATGGGAGCTACAGTTCCTGGAACATGAGTTCTTTAAAGTCTGGAAAGGTAGAGGAAGGGAAGGAATGTCTAACATTGTTAGATGCAGTTACTCTGTAACTAGAACAAGTGTATATACTAAATACAGGGCATATAGAAAGCTTCAAATATTAATTCCCGTTTAATTTTGCTCTTGCTTAGCAGTAAGAAAGTTAGTATCATGTTCTACATTTGCAAATTTGATTGAGGAGTTGAACTTCTTCCTGGGAATTGCTAACAATGTTTCACAGAGATTATTTCAGAAGGAAATGGGATCATTTCTAAAGGTCCCACAAGACATACACCATCACATTTACAATAGTTTAGTGTCACTGAAAGTTAATAATAAAACTGATAATTGTTTCATTATTAAATGGTTATAAATTTTATGAGAAAACCCAGCTGAGTTCTTGTACTTTATTTGAAGCTTTCTGTCACCCTGCATTATTATTCTTCATAATTTCATTATTTATTTTGAATGTAAGCACTGAAATTATTTTTCTAAAGGTGGCATAATTTTGTAGCAGAGAAAACAGTGAGGAACCATCCTGTCTAGATTCGCCTTGTGTAAAAATGGAAAAAGTAGTATTAGCCAGTAAGTTTTGAGATATATATGTATACGCTCCATGTAAATGAAAACATATTACTTTTCCAGTGACACACTGTACACATTTTAATGTGTCTTTGGGGAAATGTAGCATTGCAATAACTATACTTACCATGACTTTCCTAGGTACTTTATAGGCCAGATGGACAACATGAAGGCAAGTTGTTTTCAACTGGAAAGCACACGATAGAGGTCCCAGTCCCCAGTGATGGTGAATATGTTGTTGAGGTCCGAGCACACAGTGAAGGAGGAGATGGAGAAGTAGCTCAAATAAAAATTTCAGGTGAGCAGATATCTTCCCTCTTCTATGCCACACTCCTTGGAAACCTTAGACTGAGTATTTTCCTCTTGCATGCTATTAAGAGATGAGCATGTCCAAAATTTGAGAGGTAGCTCTTCAGCAGTGACTGTACTGAGAATAACAGTTTATCTTAAGACATTTCTGAGGACTCATAGCAGACACAGGACAATTCAGTGGCAGTCCAGCTCAATCCTGGAAGCACTGCCAATCTTCCAAATGCTTCTACTGGTGCCCCCGTTAGGCTGCCACTTCTAGTAGTGTCCTACTAGCATAACTACATGGTGCAGGGCTCAGGATCTAGATGTCAGCTTGTAATAACCCTGTAGTTCCTGGTACCTTTTGCCTCTATCTCATTCCTTTGTCAACTGTCGCTAAGAGGAAAGTAATAGAGAAAAGGAGTGGTCCACAGTGATCCACAGACCACTTGCTGGGGAAGTTCCATTTCTCAGTGAAAAAGGGATCTGTGGCACAAAAATTATAAATAAGCAATGAGAAACTCCACATGCTCAAGTTCAGAGTGGTCTGGATGACTGGTAAAGAAGAGAAGGGAGCATTGGTTAGGATGATTCAAATTGTGCTCATTGTTGACTCTAAATAGGAGTTCAGACATAATCTGCACATCTCTTTCCTGTTAGTTTTTTACTTTAAGTAGTGCCTTGGCACTATTTGATATGAAATAGAACGTATGAATAGACATCAAGGACTTGGATAGTGTCTTTGCAAGGTTGTGATTCAAACACTTCCATTGTAACCTTGTATTTTTAATTTAAAAATCAGTTTGGGGAGTAGTAAGGATTAAATGACAACAATATTCTAATCACAAAAGCAATCCAAGCATTATTGTGGGTTTTTAAAAAAAAACAATGTTTATGCTGTAATATCTGTACTGTGAGGGAAGCTGCTCATTCCTAAAGGAGGGGACCTCCCATCTGCAGATTTTCAATAATATATACAGTTTAGATCACCTGGTATGAACTCGTGGGTATCACAATTTTTGTTTGTATGAAGTTTGTATTTTGTATGTCTTTTGTTCTAATGATTAATCAACTGCACTGTTGACTTTTTTTTGCCTAATTTTATTATCTATGTTTATTTGCCTTTTGGGTCTGGCTATTGATTCCTGTTTTAGTTTTTGTTAGATTAAAAAGTCTTTTTGTGTCTGATACATTCTTCCCATTAAGAAATGTATATATATTAGCCAAGTGACTAATCAAATATTAAAAAGACTGTGTGCTTTGAATTTCTTCATTATAACATTTTCTTCAGGTCTTAAATAATTTCATCAGATCTTTTCTTCACCTCTCCAGCTTCTGAGACTTCCTTTAGGACTGTAGACACTAAAACTATATGCACTGTTTCAACTCAGCTGTCTGCAGAGATAGTCTCACCTCCCTACACTTAACACTCCCAGCATTATTCATGAAAGGCTTTCATTAGCCATTTATTACCTTACACTGGGCTATGAAATGGTGTTCATCTTGTTTGAGCCCTAAATCCTTCCCGCAATCCTTGCTTTCCAGGATGTAGTGTTTCATCCTTATCTGAGTATGCCACAGTGTCATGTCTCTTTTTAACTTTGAATTTAATTTTGCATGTGATTATGACAACACACAGTTGGTTTGAATGGCTCAAGTCCCTGTCCTGTCTGAATTTTTATATGAATGTGTTGTTGTCTCTACTTTGCCCTTTTGGTTCCTCAGTTGTTTACTTCTGCTGAGTTTGATAAAAATGTTTGGATTGTGTTCAGTCTACAGCTCTGCAGTGTGGAATCACGCTAGAAATTCAGGGACCATTCTTCAATAACTGTGTTTTGAAATCTGCCAGTGACTGAATTTTTGATCCATTTAGCATACTTGTTAATTGTGTGTACCATGTTCTATGAGTGTTTTTGGGTACTGAGTCAACCACTTTAATAGTCATACATACTGGGGCAATCACTTTTAACATATTTTATGAGCTGCAAAGAAGCGGAGGCAACTGCTATCTTTTAAGACATGTCCTGGTTATCTTTGTATCATACATGCCTTATAACCTGCCATTGGTGTGGTGCAAACACCTTTTAGATCACAGCAGGTAGATTACTTCCCATACTGAGAGCAGAGCCAATCTGCCAGTACAATGTTACAAGACTAAACTGATCAGTCTTGCCAGTATGACCTGTCCCAAGCATGCCTGTACAGAATTAGCACCACTGGGAGAGTTAGCTCCCTACAAATGCTAGTTTGCAGAGTTTTGTATTGAACTGTCTTCCACACTGGACATAAATTCTTGTCTACAAATTCTGCCATACACCAGTTAGACAGACAGGGACTGTGCCTCTGGTGACCTAGATAGAGGCAGCATTCCTTGGACTCAGTTTAGGAAAGATGGAAAAAGAGACAAAAGGCAGCATGATCTCTTTATATTACATACTGTACAGCAGACTGGGCAAGAATTTCAGGTTATTTCTGGGCTGCTTTTCCAAAAAACAGAACAAAGTGTAGTTTTAACACCTACACATGGCGAATTATGTCTGCTAATTTTTATTCTTAAGGAAATTTTCCAGTAATATGTCAAGGTTTAGAATAATTGCTCCCAAAGAATAAAAAATGGTGAAAAGTTTTAAAGAAATTATGTTTTTTCTCAGAGAATTGCAAAGAATAGAAGATGTAGTTTGATAGGAAGGCACATTTTGGTACTTGACTGACCAATATGAGAGTTACATATTTACAGAGAGACATAAACCATAGCTAAAGCAGAACATAAGCATCTTATCAAATTCAGAGACCTTTAAACTTCTGATTCCACAGTTTGCAAACCTAGTTAATGTCCTACAGTAGTGAATGGGGAGAATTAAGCAGCTAGGGCATAGGTTTCAAATAACGTGTATGCTGACCAGGAATGGCCAGATCTTAAACAAACTGGAAGGATGAACTAAAGAGAAAGGAGTGTCTAGAAAACCAGTGTGTCATCCAGATTGTTGTTTTCCTACTGCTCACTGGGTATCAAATCCAAAGTAATCTACATAATACGGTTGAGTTGGGTGTCTAAGCTCCCATTATAATCAGTTGTCATCTAGGGTGTAATTCATAATGTTAAATAAAGCACATAGCATTTGAGATGCCCCAGATTACCAGGGACATCCACACAATTCTGGCAGGCATGACATGATACACAGAGGACCTCAGGCCTTCTAGATAGGCAGGTATAGGCCAGACAGAACACCAGAAGACATCTTTTGGCCTATATTTCAGGTTCAGGAACACTAACTGGTCCTGAGGTCTTTACTTAGGAATTAAAACTGTAGCACATTTTAACTAATGTAATTACATATGAAAGTCAAATGGAAAATAAACTAGATGTTATTTCTAACTCAATTCCTCATTTAAGGGAAAAACTTCCCTTTTCTTTTCTTCATCCTCTTCCTTCTCACAAAAAACTGCAGTCACCTGCAAAAGGGGAAGGCAAACATCCTGCAGCTACTCTGCTCTCATGTAACCAGTCAGTTTCCTACAGGATACACTATTTTAGTTGAGAGTGGTATAAAGGAAGTTTACCAAATGCAGCTATCTCACATGCATTTCTTTTTAGTGAACATCTTTAAATATAAGTCCTTATCATAAAATCACTCTCTGTATATGCCTAGCTGCTTTCCAGCATACAGCTGTAATCAGTGTAGAATACAACCATGAACTGTTGTATTTTATTGGCCAGTGTCTGTTGTACAGTAAGGGGCTTAGGAATATTTTTCAAGCTCATTATAGTAAATTAATGAGCTGCACAATTTAAAATTCATTCTAGAGTTACCACAAGCAGATGAAGGTTGGAACTACTTGTTTAACCAAAGGAGTCTTTTTCAATGGTTAATAATAGACTTATCTGTTTCCTTTGAAATATAATAAAAGCAGAGGGTTTTTTTGTTTCTTGCATGCTTTCTGGATTGCAGTGCTTTGTCATATTGCTAATATTAGTGTAATCAAAGTAATCTTGTAATCATAGGAAGAAAAACCATATGGTGCTTGGTTCTTTTTTCAGTTCACTTGTGAAACTGCACTTGCTTCAGTGCAACTGATTTATGCCAGAGTAAGGAAAAATAGAATCAAGCTCTCAAATCTTAAAATTTCATCTAGGGTGGGGGAGATGGAGGGGTTACTCTTCTCATTTGGGAAAATATGGGGGAAAAAAGGAAAATACCATATACTTTCAGCTTCAAATAGGAAATCGGGTTAATATCTCAGTTTAAATAGTGACATGGACAAAGAATAATTTATGAATTGTATGTGTAAGAGAAAATTACAGTTTCTCTGTGTTCACTGCACACATATAAATACACATATGAATTCCATTTGCCAGAGGCATGTTTTAGGATCCTGAATGAGCAGTTACTTTGAAACATATCTCTTTCAAAGAAAAACATGTAATTTTTGCCTGTACTCACTTATACAATCCTCTTAGTTATTTTATCTTTTAATTTTTTCAATTATTATTTGAAGGGAACATTGCATATATATAAGGGTTTGTTGCATATATTAGTATCAAGTAACTCAGGTGGTCATTCGCTATTCTTGTGGTGTAATCAAAATCTTTTGATTGTTATTTGAAAATGTCCATCTATTGCAAAAATCGTTGTAGTAATAAGAGGAGAACACAGATAAAAATCAGAAGTAATGCTGAGGAAAACAGTCTCTATCTAGCTGTCATGACAATCCTTTGTTACTCATCTTGGAACTTCTTATGCATCTGGTACAAGAATGTAGCAAAAATCTTCTACTTAACTAAAAGTACATTTCCAAAAGAGCTCTCCTCCAAAAGAACAGAGATTTTCAAAATGCATTTGCTGTTGTCTCATGACTCAAAAATTAAGTAGAAAATTAAGTAGAAAATACTCAGAGTACCCTCAAACTAGGTACATAAATCTGCCCAAATCAACATATTTTGGTATTTTTCTTGATTCTCCTTCATCGTCACCTTTCATTTCATCACAGTTCTAATTTATTGGTACTGTCTCCTTCCAAGCCTTAGTTTGATGAATAAGGCTTGAAAATTCCATACATTGCAACATATTACTGAATATGTACTAAATATGAATATGGAACTAGAATTTTGTTCAAAAGCCATGTTCTCCTTAATTTCAATTTTTTTCCCTTTTTTGTATTCAAACTCAAAAGTTGGACAGATTGTAGAAATATTTTCATATCTAGTTATGTTTTCTTAGTCTACATTATCCTGTGGTAATCCAAATATTGTTTACTTTGTCATTTATGTTTATTTATAGGGGAAAGCCTGGATATACAAAGTTTGAATACAACAAAATTTCATTTTTAGCCCTAACACTTGTAACATAACTGTGCTGTGGTGGTTGACAGGCTTTATAGCTAGAAATTGGATGTGTACATAAACAGATTTAGAACATAGAGAGTTTTATAACACAAAAAACAAGAGCAGGATAGGTTACTCCTTATTGCAGAATACTGACAAGACAGAAATCTGTAGTTGTTATACATCAGAAAACAAAAAACAATGGCTACACTCTTGAAAGAGACTGTGTACCCTCCTCCTGCTTTCATCTTCTGTCTGACAGACCACATGCCTGTCTGTGTGAGCTTGGGAACTGCCTGCAAAATCCCAGCTGAGAGCTCTTGCACGATCATTTGAAGGCATAAGAACTCTGAAGTACCTTTATACAACTGCAAAAAAACCCAAATTCTATGGCAACTTCATACACCTTGTTACACGTTTAACTTGTTACATATTATTTTGCTGGCTATCCCCAAGCTTGCAAGAATGCTACAGGAAGTTTTGACTGTCATGGAAAACTTATGTTCCTGTTGTATCTCAGAAAGTAAAGACACTGAAGATAAATTATTAAAGACAGATTCTATAAAAGTGTAGAGAAAATGAGTGAGAAATGCAGCAGGAGTGAATTCTGAGTGAGGTGTGCAGGAGAGGCAAGAAATCTTCAACTAGAGTAAGGATGGCTAGTAAGGCAGTCATGAGCAATAGGAAGAAGTAAGTAGGGAAAGACTATTCACTTTTCTTCACATTATTAGTATGACTGTAATCTAGTAAAATTAACAGTCAGCAGATTAAAAACTATCAAAGTAATACTCTTTTGCATGGCACAGAATTAAATTTTGGAACTTGCTGTGACAGGATGCTGTGGGGTTATAAATAGGAGCTTGATTTGTCAGTCCCTTATTTAAAACTGTGTCCTATATTCAGCCTTTGACACAGGAGCTACTGAACAGAAGCTACAAGGTAACTCAGGAGTTACTTCAACACAAATGCAAAATATTATAATAAGAAAGTCATATTCTGCATGCCATGACTTTCTTTTCCTTTTCAATGCATCCCTTGCAGCCCACAGTTGAAGTTGATGTCCTGAGCTTTATAGGCCTTTGGTCAGATTCACTGCAGTTGACGCTATACTTCCAGCTTCAGGAAAGTGTACTGCGAAATGCCTGAATAATATTTAGTTGACAGCCAAATAATTAGTTCTACTTTCAAAACCCTTTACCATTTTCAGCAGTTTAGATGTTACCTGCTAAAACAATGACTGAATTTAAAATGTTTAAGAAGAAAGCTAAATTTGGTTCACTGTGCAGTCAGAAATAGCTTTATTTTTTTTAATTTCAGCAAGCTCTTGATTGCCACTGTTTCAGTAGTACCATCAATTAATTAATGAATTAAAGGTTTACAATTCAAATTCAGTTTGGCTGAACTATACTTTCCTGATAATTTTTCCAGTCATTGAGATTTATCATATAGGTACTTTCAGGGTTTTTATTACACCAACACAAGAATAATATACTCCTTCCCTTTTATGAAATAAAATGCTCGGTATTTTATATTCATTGTACTTTATCATTAGAAGATGCAAAATATCCAAAAGATCATTGTTTAACTCTCTTATGCTTAAATGTAGCAAAATAGCAAAAAAGAGTATCACAGAAAAAATTACATAGCTCACGGACCAAATGACAATATTGGGGTTTTTTTTTTTTTGCTTTAATACTGTAATCCCTTTGATGCAATAATGATTTAATTTAATAGAAATGCATATTCTGCTTTTTCTGCTTGGTGGGAAATTTAACTACTGAACTATATTTATACAGTATTATTAATTGCTTTGAGAAATCAAAGTGGGCCAAGAAGTGTTTTGAGTGATTTAAAGTAAACTTTGGAAGACTCATCTCATTAATTTTTTTTCCTTATTAATCTAGAGAAGATTGCAGACATAATCACAGGGGTAAAGGAATGAAGAAGGGAACACTTTCTAGTCATGACAATTCTTAGGTGTTTTAATTTTCAGTAGCAAGACATCGAACTGCCTTATTCATATCCTTGTAGTGTTTTCAGTTCAGCAGTTAGCAATCTATCTTATTTTTTATGGGTGCTTTGGAGCGATGGTGTACCCGTACCTCTCAGCTTTGTGCACCTAACCTAGCCAGACTCCTTTTCTTCTTACTGAGAAAGGGAATCAGAAGATATAGGTTAGACATCTTCTGTAACACACCTTTTGGTGAAACCTCTCTCTTAAGAGAATGAAATCCAGTGATTCTCTGACAAAGGCAGCAGTGATAGTTTTCCAGTTACTTTAGCAGTAAAGCCCAAGGGAATAAGAAATGCTCCTTATTAGGAAGGGAGATGCATAACTTTTTAGTTTAGTATTAGGAAGTATAACAGAGTCTAGTTCCTTTAGTAAATACCGAAGTTTAGCCTGGTATAGAGGGGCAATCTTAGAGAAGCACAAACCTGTATAAAGAGTGGTTACAAACATGATGAAGTCGAAGTCAGATGATACAATATAGGGAATATAGGGCAGTGGCCAGAAATTGCAGTTTGTGAAGGTCAGGTTGGACATAAAAGAAAACTCCATCCAGAGGGTAGTGCAGCACTGGAACAGTTTACGCAGAGAGGTTGTGCAGTTTTCTTCCTTGGAGATTTACAAAGCTCAGCTAGGCAAAGCTGTGTCTGACAACATCCAGTGCTGATGACAGTCCTGGTAGGAATGGGAGGTCAGACTAGACAGTCCCAGAGGTACAGCCAGGTACAATCGGGCATTTTGCACTCCTGTAAACTGCATAAACTTCCAAACTTCAGATTTATTGACAGTAGATTAAATGATAAGTGTTTCCTTAGAAGTATAGTTTGTACTGTGATTGGCAGGTTTGCATTTGTGGAAAAAAGGAGTAGATTTATTTGTTGCTACACATATGAAGAGTAGATGAAATCACATATTTGCTAACTTGAACTTATCTTTTAAGTGCCAGAGACCATAAAAATATAGATGCACATAGAAAATGTTTGTGTGCGTATACATGTATTTGATATATTAAATAGTACATCTTACTACATACTGAAATGCTTCATGTCCTTTTCAGAATACTGAAAATACTTCAATGTCAAAATATTCTTGCCTTTAAAGATTAGTACCATATATTTTACTTTCATCATATTCCAAGACCTGTTCATAGAAGCAAGAGATGAAGAGCTGACAAAAGGGTTCCTGGAAAAGTGCAATGTGGTCTGTCTTCTGTGTCTTTTCAACACAGTTATATTATGCCCGTGGGAAGGGAAGGAGAAATATTATTTCTATCAAAGTAGTAATGTCAGAAGGATTCTTCATCTAAGTTCATGGGAATGTTTCAGAGTATGAAATTTGGTGCTTGTGGCTCTGAATATAGAGTGGCTGAAACAGAGGAACTCTAACAGAAGATCAAGTTGAAAATTGCTCCTCCAGGAGCATGAAAATCTGCTTGATTTTTTGCTTTTCACTTCTGTTTCTGAAATGGCTGTGAGCCATTTTTTAGAATGTGTGTTTTAGAAAAAACTGTCTTCCTGGGCTCAGTACAGGAAAACCTAAATAAAAGGCTGCTTAAACTGTATTGTATGTGAGGCAATATTTTGACTACATAGACTAGAAAACACACAGATACTTTCTGTGCTTAAATTCTGTAACTCATCATTATTTTCTAATACTGCTGAACAGAAATAAGTGAAATGCGGAATTTAATGTGGCAGTGTAAGTCACTCTCCTGAACAGATGAACAACTGCTTAAAGCTGAGTTAGGCACTGCTGGGGAGGCACATACTAGGACAGCTGTTCACTTTCTTCCTTTCTGCAGTGACTTTAATGCCTGATTTAAGATTTGTTTCTGCCTTACTGAAGAGCAAGGCCAAATTTAAGCTGATCTGGCCTGTTAGACTAATTTATTTTCTTTGCTGTTTCTCAGTCCACTATTTGCATTAGCTGCATATTTTTCATATTGCTCCCCAGCCGTGGGTGCTGCTTGTTCCCATTGATTCTTCCTTGTGGTGCTGCAGCACTCAGGGAGCAGAGGGAGGGAGGCTGAGCCACCATTTTGCACCTGAAGAGTTTCTACTGTTTGCCTATTGTAAATATTAACTACTTGCAAGTCAAAAAGAGTGACACTTCTGTTATATACTTCTTCTGAATTTATTTTCTATTTCTATTTCCCTATTTTCTTGAACAAGGACAAGTATAGTCCTCACTCAGAATTCCCCAGACATGCCATCTGGTCAAAGAAGGTCTACTGCCTAGGTCAGAGGAGAACCTCCTCATGCTATTATTTTTTGCATGCATAGCTTTAAAAGAGTACATTAAAAAAAAATACCCGTGGTCTTCTATTTTACTCTCCTTGCAAAAGAATCTGTAATGAATATTAATACATGTGAAGGGGAAGAAGTATCTGAGAAATAACCTATGTTTGTTGATAGCTAAGTAATGACCCACTGATGGAAAATTTTGTGATTTTCCTCAGAGTCCAGGTCATCTTTTCATTTTGGCAGCCCAGGTCTGTAGCAGGGAGGAGAATGAAAAAGAAGCTCCAGCTGCTGCCTCCTGACAATGCAAACGTGCCAGGTGCTATTGCCAGAACAAAACAAAATGTTTCTTTGGTTCTGAATTTTCAAGTAGCAGAAGGCAGACGAACATCATTGGGTGGAGAAACCACCCAGACCATCAGCAGCAATTCAAATGTTTTACTTAGGATAGTTGTAAAGCTGTTCCACAGATGCACAGCAAACCTTAGCACAGCACAAAGCATGAACAGTTGGACAGACAGCTTTATTTCCATCCTATATATCTACTCTGCTGCAAAAACAGTAATTCACAGGGTTGTGAATCACTCCATAGCACCTTTCTTGAAAGGTTTATGGCACAGGCAAGAGGAAAATTTCCTTGTGCACAAACAAAAGTTTCCTAGACAAGGGAAAGTTGGACCCATGATTTAATAATGATGCTAGTGATGCAAGATAAGTATATTATAATTAGTTCAGTTATTTTCCATTTACCATGAATAGGTATAACAGATTTTAAATAATCTCTGCTGACACTACCTATTCCTTTTGCAGTAATCTTTCATGAAGACAGTATTTCCAGCTGGGACAAGAGCAATTTCTTTTCAGAAGCCAGTTGAAAGAACTATAAACCCACCTCTTTCTTTATGCAGTTTAGTTTAATCTGAAGAAATTGTATTTCTGCCCCATTTCTGTTTTTCTGTTCTACCTGAGTAAATATGAAAAACACTGAGAAAACAGGTATTAATGAAGCCTAATAGTTGATAAAGAAACTAATGACTGGAACAGGCAAAAATCCCTTCCTTTTTTTTTTCAGGTGGCCTATTTTTTACCCATGGAAGTGGACAAGCTTAAGTAGAAGCAAGGAGAAATAGAATATGAGAAGGAATTACCTTTCTTGAAGTAAAAAGGAGAGATAAAAATCAGACAGCCCTAATGGAGTATAGGTTCTTGGATCCTAAACCAAAAGGGGAATATTATTTACAGGAAAATGGGTAGGAGTTTGGTCATTCTTTCAGAAAAAGTAAATCTATTTTGCAAAACAGACACAAAGGTAGACTGCCATGAATGAGTTTTTAGCTTGCTCGAAGAATCACCAGCAAGGGTATCAGCAAAAGCAGGTTTAATGTAAAAATGAAAGTGTGACAAATTTTGTTGGCAAGGTTCGCTCTTCTACTTACTAGATGGACAAAGCACACAGAGAAATATCAGACTAAAATCTACAATCAATCAATCTAAAACTAAAATCAACCTAAAGTTGTCTACATGGAGGCTGGAAATGGAAATAGGTAAGGATGGGAAAGGGTAAGGATAAAACGGAAGAAGGGTGACTTTCCTGTTGTGTCACAAGGTTCCAAGTGGACCTCCTTGCTAAGCTTACCCTCAGACTTGACCAATGGCTTAGGCCTCAAAGTTTTAGCAGCACTTAAATTTAAAAGCACTTAATCAATAGCCTAACTTAAACAATTTAAGAAAATATATAGAATCCACTATAAGCATATCAGTAACTCACTTATAGGCCTGACTTACAAATCTAAATTACTTAAGAATCTAGGAGAGCAACATTCATAGTACATTTGCTATGGCATATTCACATGCACACACACACACAGACCTCAAGGAGTATGTGAATAATTCCCGTTGAGTTCAGTGAAGGGCTCACATCAGATGCATTTGCATCTTCTCATCAGGTGATGGATCAAGCCTCAAAGAGTGCAAGTATCAGCCCCCTGTCGTGGGCATTTGTCAGCACTCCTCCAAGCCTAGCAAACTGGAGAGTTTGCTAGGCTTGGAGAGGCCCCACTCAGAGGGAGGTTACTGGTCACAGCCTTCTGTGGTCCAGGAGAGCTCAAAGGGTCTCACTTTGGACCCCTGTTCATAGGATTGCAAGAGAGTTTGCATTAGTCATAGTTATTTTTCATCCTTACTGCAATTCAGGTTGATAACTTTCTTTGAAATTTCAATAGCAAAAATCTTGTTCTACTTGGGTTATTATTCAGGCAAGAAAAATAAGTTTCCAAGGCTGTTCATAAAAAATAGGAGGTCATTAGACAATGTAAGTTCCTGGGAGCAGTGTTTCTGATAAGCTCAGGAGGAGCTTAGTCCAGGTGCTGTTTGTCAAGGCTGAGGCCTAATCAATTTTTCTGAGATCATAGTGCAGCCCAAGGATGGAGTGGGGGGTGATTGTACCACCACACAGACTAATTTCTTTAGCAAGCTACAAAATTTACATTACAAAACTAAATCCTTTATGAACCATATAAAATAACTGTCCTGGTAAGAAAACTTTCTCTGTTGCTTACTCTTACTAAATGTATGATAACTTGTATCATGAAAAATGTGTTGCAGTAACTGCATCATTCAGATAGTAAGTCTGCATCTGCCTGAACAATTTGTACAGCATGCAAGGAGTGTGTCTGCAGACAGAAGCAGTGGTGTTGCAGATCCAGCTCCACACAGTGTGCTTGTGTCAGGTTTTACTTTGCACCTGCTCTAATCTGATTCCTGCAGAGGGTATCCAAGACAGCTACCCAGTATGAAATAAATCCCAGTAAAAGGGGTGGCCAAGATACTCACTTTAATAACACACTCCTCAGACTGGAACAGTCACATAGACGCTCCTTGGTGTTCTGTACCTGGAAACTAAGAAAATTTATGTAATTTAGTACAAATCTGTTCTTAAGTGATCTTTCCTGAAAAGAAAAGCAAAGAAAAAGTTTTGCCACAACAGGATCATCTCATGATTAGCTAAGGAATAGCCTGTCGTTTGGGTATGTTGGCAGGGCCAACTTTGCCACTGAAAAAGAGAAGTTATTCACATATGACAGCTTCAAAGATGACCAGTAACTAATTTCCTGGTTCACAGGTCTGATGAAAGTAAGATTTTTAAACAGGTCTTTATTTTTTTTTCACAATCTGGTATGAAAGGACACTGATGTTAGGAAAAGGCCAAAGATATCATATATGAAGATAAGTAGCATTTAAAGAAAATAATGATATAACAAATTATCACAAAGTCCTAGGAAATACATGACAATCTGAACTGTTTTAATGCCTGGTTCATTTAGGCATTAAATTGATTTCATTTATTTTGATTATAACTGGAAGACTGTTGCATACTGTTCAAGATGTCAATACAATTTGGGATCTCCTGTCAGAAGTGTAAAAGATTTCATCCTGGATGTTACATGATTGAGATGGCAACAGATAATTTAAAATGCAAACAGGAAGCTGTGGATTAGTGAGACTTTACCAGGAGTTACATGAAGGAAAGCAAACTCTTCATTTACTCAGACAGCCACCTGTGAGAAAGGCTCCTGAGAATAGGAGACAGGAAAAAAAAGTTAGGTTAATGTCCTGGGGTGACTGTATGATACTATATATCCCATTCATCTGCCTTATCTCCTAAATTTGTTCCCAAACCGAGACATGCATCCAAAAAAAATTTAATTTGATGTTAAACTATATTCTGACTATATGTTTCTGTAGATAGTTTAGTCCTAAACTTTAAAATATCAGCTACAGGAACTATATACCAGACAGCAGTAAAGCCTCTGCAAGATTTCACAATTTTTGCTTTGGCCTGTTGGAAAAAAAAAATCCACCAAATTTAAGATACGTGTTTTGTTAAAAGAAATGAGGACTCTTGATAGTAAGTTCACACATGGTGTGTTAGACTGGTAGTTAGGTCATGTGATGCTGATTTGGTTTTGACCTTGACTTTGATAGCTGTAGTTTGAAATTGCTTGCACACTGGATCCCCAAGATGCTTGAGGTTGAGAGAAGAGATCACACATTATGGCACTGAGGAGAGAAAGAACCTTTAGGCTCATATATCCAGTTCAAACCTGGCCCGACTTCAGAGGGAGCATACTAATCCTTCTCTTTTAATTTACATCCATATGCTTATTTGTACACATCCCTTAAGTCTTTATCTGGCATTTCTCTAGTTTTTAAAGGTTGTTAAAACTGACAGATCACAATTGCATTACTGCACAGAATTAAATCTTGTAGTGTCTTCTTAGGCAAAACTTTTATTAACTTTCATTCATGAGATGAAAGCCACAGGAGTGTACTGGCTGTCCTGCAATGGTGAGTGGTGTTTCCAGTAAAGAATGTATCCTTACATGTAGGTCAGTCATCTAATCAGATTAAAAAAAAAAAGTAGATATTATCTATTTAATGTTCCTTTATCCTGCTAATGTTCTGTTAATGTACTGTTTAAGGGTAGGGTTTGCTTCATTTCAAAAAGCTGATAAATATATCTCTACAACAGTGCCTAAATCTTGTAAGGAACCGCTATAATGAGGTACATTGCTAACTGTTAATTCTCGAGCTAGCAAGCACATCTCAGGGGAAGATTTATTATTCCTTTCTCTTTGTAAAATAGCAACATGCAAATAGAGGTTTCCTCATATTTCATTCAGTAACTTTTCTTTATATTTTCCTCCATTAGAAGCACTGAAATATTTACTTATGTCTTTCCAGCTGCATTATCCTGGTCTGAGAAAAGCAGAATACATTTTCTGTGGATATTCTTAAACATGAAACCTGTATTTTAATTTTTTTGTCCTATGGCTGTTCATTCATTAAGAACCACTACTTCGATATTTAGGAATAAAAACTACAGAAAATATTGAAGTGCCTCATAAGTCACTAAAAATACAGATCAATATACCCCTGTACTTCCACAGTTTGTCATGCTGTGCTTGTTTTTAGGTAAAACAGAGCTGCCTGCTGAAATCTGTGCTGTTCAGTTTGTGTATTACCTTCTCGGTATGGTTTTTCTTCATTCAGCATTTGCTGGAGAGCTGTCCAGTGGGACTGTTCCAGCAGTGCCTCAGAACTGGCACCACCAGCTGCAAGCTCTTCTGTCCTTAGTCTGTGTTCAACAGCAAGATAAGCAGTAAGCTGAGTCCCACACTGCTCATCTACCATCCTGACACAGACAAGCCTTCTCTGGGATGAAAGAATAGCCAGTTCTTAGGCTCCTTTGGCCCATCTCCAGGCTGACAGCCAAGCACAGTTTGGCTGGGTTGTTTGCTCATATAGATGCTTCTTAACAGGGAGCTGGACTGTGGCAATACAAGCCACTTAGCAACAGCAATTCTTATGCCTGTTTGCCAGAGCGAGTAATGTAAAGTTTGTATGCTATAGATTAATATTTTCTGTCTTAAAGTATTTGTTTAAGAAAAACCCTTGTGACTTTAACAGACATAAATGCCACACTGCTAGAAGTCAGCCATCTGGACTTTGTAATCTGGCAGGTAAACAAACGGACCAGGCTCTTTGACATCTCTCAGATTATTGCTGTTCATATGAGCATTAACATTTCCAAAGGTGTCTCTTTGCTTCGTCACATTTCAAAGACTCCATTAATTTTGTTTTCACATGCTTAAATATTTATTTTGACCTTTTGCCTCCTGGTATAATAACGTCCTGGCTTGTTGGACCGGCCAAATCAAAATACACTGATGTGTCCTGAATGGCCTTTTTTCTTGTGTAAACACACTGCATAAGCAGCTCTTGCAGAACAAAAGAGTGAGTCCTCTGCCATACTGTAGCAAGTCTCTTTCTCTGTTTCAGATGATCCACACAGGTGGGGGCTGTGCTGAGATATGCCAGCTGGTTTTCCAGCCTCCATGGTCTATGGACTTCAAGATTATTCCCCCCACTGTGAATAGTGCTGAAGTAAGACCAAGTATGACCAATACTGTGTTGTTGTCTGTTCGATGCACAGGTGCCGCTGTTGGAGTACCCACTCTGCTCCTCGTCCTGGTGATGCCTGCCCTGGGTGTCCTTGCCTGCTCGGGATTCTGAATGTAGCTGGATTTACCTTGTCCTCCACCTAACACAAAGGACTCCCTTTGAAGATGAGGACCACGATTCTTTTTGATTCCTCTGGCACCATCCTAAGCCAAATAAATTACACTTTAGAGTTAATTACCCTACCAATTTCCTATGAACTTTAAGAGGACTGAGGCATCCAGGAACTCCTTCATGAAGTAAATCAACTTTTGAATGGCTAAGAAATATTTTTAACTTGTTCCAATATGCCTTATAAAACACTTATGCTGATCTGTGACAGTTGCATGATTCGGTCCAATGGGGCAAGTTACAGTGTTAAAACCCAATAACATAGGCTGTACAGTGAAAGTAAAATCACCATACGTAGGTGCTTTAACTTGAATAACAAATTGTGAAATATAATAGAGATTGAAATGTTGATTGTATGTGATAAATGTAAGAGTACTACGTCTGTCTGTACTATCCTATATGTTTTGTGTACTGCATATTTTTAAATAGCCCCGTCATCATTTATTGGGATTACTGGTTTTTAGAGAGACAGTCAAAGCAAAAACATTTCATTATTTAGAGCTATATTTCTTGAGGCTATTGGATAGAATTTGAAGGAATTGAAATAAAAATCAGTGATAAGGATTTTTTTATTTTAAATATGTTCAGAACACCCAAGACATGGATGCTCAGCTTAAAGGAACCTACCTGTGCTTCACTGACACAAGATTTACTCTATTCTTTTCTTAAAAGAATTCTGTTGAAAAATTCTGTTATGGTCATTGTTGCTGATTTTAGGAGTCAAACGTCAGCTTTCAGGGAAGGAGCGTAATGTATTGGTTTTGGTTTAGTCTTACTACTATTGTTATTATTATGGGAGCAATATAACACTTTAGGAGTTTGGAGATGGAGTCCATGCTAAGATCAGCCAAGTGGACCATGAAATGGTAGGAAATGTATGTTATTTTTTAAAGTGAAAAGATTTAAAATATATTAAAAAAAGAAAAAGATATACAATAAGTGGCAAAAGCAGAGTAGCACAGTAAAAAAAATTATTATATTTACATTTTTATGCTGCAGACACCAAGTGTTACCTTCCTGTATTGAAGGCGTACATTTGGGAGAACTATATGCTTTTTCAAGAACTTGATATTATTCTAATGTTCATAGTGTTGTAAATAAGAGTTTTAAAGTTCTGAGACCATTTCTCTATTTGATAGAGTACTGAATGATCCAACTGTGTGTTAGTACGTGAAAGTCAGATCCCAATTGTTAGTCAAAGCTACATGTTTACTATGGCCTTTGCAAAACGGGAACTCTATTAGAGATAGAGAATGTTTTTGTTCTGACTGTGTCTAGAGAGTTTCAGTGTTGGGTTTCTCTGTTGGTTTGTTTGGGTTTTTTAAGTTGTTAAAGAAATGCACATTCCTTTCATTTTCCATGGTATGCTGGGAATTAGTTTGAGTGTGAATGGTGAAGAAACACAGTGATGTTGAATCAGCTGGCTCAAGTAATAGTGCAATGTCTGATGCTTCAAGAATTATAAGCTTTGAATCATATTTTATTAGCACAACCTTGCTAGCTACTTAGAAATAGATTTTATCTTTTTAGAACTGATACTGTAGAGGTCCGTAATAATAATATTTACATGAAGCAAGGATAGGTCTATTAATAATTTACACCCTTTTCTTTTATTTGTATAATTTTGTACTATATATTTACATGTAAAAGTGTAGAGTCTTCATTAATAAATATCAATAATACTGGTTTAGTTTAATTTTAACTATTTGTTACAAGATGAAAATTTTTTAAATAGGTGAAAGTGATAACTTCCCTATAGAGGAATGTCAAAGTGTCAAACACTACTGAGTTTCATAAATTGTATAATTATTTGAAAGAGAAATGAGCTGTCTTCATACATAAACTAATATGCTGTAAGCCTTCTGTACAAAAAAAAATGTGTTTTATTGTGTTTCATTTGGTTTTGTTCTTTTGCAATATGACTCATTTTTATATAATATACAACCACAACTAAATCTTTTGCCAAATGCATGATTGCCTTTTACTTTTCTAATACATGGTGTAAGAAGCAAAACTCTTTCATTTTTTGCATGGAAATTACCTGGGAAGGAAAGCCACTTCTCTTTTTTTAATTCAGCAACACAGATGAGGTAGGTGTCACATACTGATCAGATAGTTGGAGATTTTTCTGTTTCACATAATTGTGTAAATTTGACTGGGACCTTCAGTTTCAAATTGTTGTCAAGAAAAACTAACTAATGTATCATCTGCTTTAAAATGCAAGGTTCTTAATTAAAGTTTATATAGATAGACATATTTGTTGTTTCTTTATATTTCAGGAAAATTGATATTGCTATTATTTGATACTGATGAATATTGAACTGGTTTTTTAGTTACTTTTTATCTTTTTTTTTTTCAAATGAGTAGAGCAGGACTGTGCTTTGTCCTTTTTATGAATGAAAAGTAAATGACAATTAAATAAATGTATTAATGTTACTCAAAGTATAATAATTGTCTTTTGAATTGAAGCTTTCTAATTTTTGTAACAGTGACGTGGTCATCTGTGACAGTAAAGATGTGAATAGAATGAAGTCCTGTATATCCCTACCCAGGCTTCTTGTGACTTTTGCTGGAGTTAAAGAGCTTTTCTGTCTGTTTTGTTTTGATTATAGAAAGATTTTCCCAAAATCATTAACAGAGAACATCCCGAGAGCTTTTCAGCATTTTTGGAAGCAAGAGATAACCAAGCAGAGTATTTTTTCAGGTAACATTTTCTGTTCCAGCAGATACATGTCATGATTTAACCCCAGCCAGCAACTAAGCCCTGCACAGCTATTTACTCACTGCCTGAGGATGAGTGGAGAGAGAAACGGAAGAGTAAAAATGAGAAAACTCGTGGATTGAGATAAAGACAGTTTAATAGGAAAAGCAAAAGCCATGCTCAGATGCAAAGCAAAACAAGGGATTGATTCACCACTTCCCATGGGCAGGCAGGTGTTCAGCCATCCCAAGGAAAGCAGGGTAACCGTGGGTAAGGGTGGGTAATCATGGATAACAGTGACCGGACAAGTCAATTACAATCACTCCTAATGTTCCCCACTTCTTTCATCTTCCCCCAGCTCTATATGCTGAGCATGACACCACATGGTCTGGGATATCCCTTTGGTCAGTTGGAGTCAGCTGTCCCGGCTGTCCCTTCTCAACTCCTTGTGCACCTTTCTCCATTTCTTCCACAGACAATCCATTTGTTTTTTAACTTTTCTGTTACTAATTCCTTTTGCTTTGCCACTTTAACATTCTTATTTCCAAAAACAGAAGAAAGGAGAGAAAGCACACAAGTCCTCATGAATGGAAAATAAAAAATAGTGTTCACCTCTCAAAGAGAAGTAGCACTATCTTTTCTTTTCTTGCCAGGCTAACATGTTTGTCTTTTACCTTGATGCCAGTTAACCAAGTCTAAAGAACATAACGAAAAGACACATGAAAAGCACCTCCTTCACCTTAGTTGTTCTTGACTCTGGTCTGTTGTTCTGATTAATATGGATGGCACTTGAAATAATGTCCATTTTTATTCTCCAAAACACTTAGAAAGCTCATGTTTTAGATGGTAACTTTAATAGGCAACCCCCAGTGAGCACTGATGAGGAGATTCTCCTGGTCTATATTTAAAGAGTCTAATTGTGTCTCTAACACCTGATGCCTTTGGTCTTTACTGTGTTGTCACAACCACTAAGTGTCTGCTTTACAAAAAGGTATTTCTTTCTCTGAAAGCAGGCAGCAGACATGACAATATGCAATATCATCTGCTGGCAAAATGGCAAATCTAAACAGAATATAAGGATGTTGATTGGGCATCATCCCCTCCTCATGGCTGTCATGGTGCAGCTATTTACCAATGCCACCTCTGTTCTTCAATTATTTGACACCTGCAAAAAGCAGCACATAGCAAAGTGTTTCCATGGCATTGAGATAGTCCAGCTCCAGTTAAATTTAGATCCCCTCTGGTGTCACGCAACTCCAAGTGTCACATGCCATAGGGGTGAATGGCACCAGGGGGTCATTACCTGGCTGCAGGCTGGTGTTAAGTCCTTCGGGAGATACCTAGATGGTGTGGCCCCAGGGCAGTGGAGAGCATGCAGGCAAGCAGAGCAGTTGTCCTCAGAGCACAATGCTTCTGACCAGACATGGAAAGAGTGCCCTGGCCTCAAAAATGATGCATCCAGAACAATCTTCTTGAACCTCAGTGGGGGAGTAGTAGTATTAAAAATATCTTCAAGCATTAAGGTCCATGTGATGTGAACAGGGAGTATTTCAACATCCAGTGAACCCAGACATGAAAAGCCTTTGGGAGTGCACAGCAGTGGCAACTCAGTCCCACACGCCAGTAACTGCACTAGCTGCACATTGACATTCCTTTCTGATTCTCACAGGGAGAAACACATAAAAAATCCGAAGTTCCCAGAGGCATTAAACTTAGGGGATTCATCTCATTAGGTGAATGGTTGCTCTGCAGTTGCGTGCAGCATGGTAGCACTCATGGGACATGGCAGATGAATTGGATTGGTGGAGCCAAATGGTGTTTCCAGGCTGCTGAAGTCTTGTACTACCCACACCAGGGCTGTTGTATACAAACCACTCATTAGGCACTGGCCCTGGCCAGCGCTTCTCCCAGGATTGGTTTTCAGATGGCACAGCCCTGAGCCACACCAGGGCCCCTTGCAACCACTTGGCAGTGGAGGAGTCTGTGTCCCAGGGCTGGCACTACTACTTGCAGGTTGGGTTTGTTAGTTTTCAGTTCAAAATCTTCAGGATTACTGTAGGTTCCACAAAAGCTCAGTCCTTCCTACTAATTTATCTTTATCTGTGATTCAAACTGGAATGGAGACACATGCAGGGCTTTAGGGCAAGGTTCTCTATGACAAAGCTTTTGCTGATCCACCTTTTGCACCAGATCATTAAACTACTGTTATTTGTCTTGTGAGTCTATGATAAGCCAATAATATTCATGAAGTCATATGTTGTTTTCTCTATCCAGAAGGTTTTTAGCTGTAGATACTGAGAAATAAGCATCAGTCAGATCTCTGACCCCACTCTGAAGCTATTAATTTCTGATCCTTATTTAACTGTACTCTGACAGAATACTCAAATGCATATCAGCTCATAGACCTAGTAAAAATCAGACAGTTCTCCACGATGCTTTTCTGAGTCTGCCCTGACAGAGCACCAAAGTACCACTGCAGGCCTCTGGCATGTGCCGAAGCCAAGATGATGTCTTCTCTGGCATCAAATGCCAAGACTCTTCAGCCAGCTCCAGTACCTGATTTATCTCCAGTAAAAATTGCATGACGGAATGATACAAAAGGGTCTACAGGGGATGGGTGTATTTATGGATGTGAGCCTTATGCAAGTGAGTTAAAGCATGCACTGCTTTAACATAGATTGTTAGATTGTAACATAATCTAACAAAATTTAATACCTCAAGCTCAAAGTGCCCAAAAGAACAGAGATGAGCTCTGCAGTTTTTGTGACAGCTTTAATAGGTTAAACCTTGTGCTCCAAGAGCCAAGACAAGAAAGTGCACACAGAATTACTCCACTGGGTTCTGCTCGGCAGTTTTCCATCACCAACCTACAGCACTGACTTCTGTGATACTGCAGAGGTGATGACTTAGACAGCAGTACAGGAGAAAAGAGGGTAAAATAACTTGGTTTAAATAAAGGAGTAATCAATAATTCAAGCTATCAAGACTGAGCCAAACATGCTAATACAAATGACCTAGAAAATATCATTAATTTTCACTGTTAGTAACTGTGTGTTGGTATACAAGACAAGAATTCACTCCTTTGGGGTTTATTGATTCCAGGAGACAGGAATGCCGCGGGGAGAAAGTGTGAGTAACTTGGAGCCTTTAGCAGCGGTCTCATGTCCTGAAGAAAGCGACTTCAGCTTTATCCAGTCTCTAAACAGAGTCGAGCCGAGCATCAAAGCTCCTGCAGAGTTGAGACTTAGTTCACGCACAGCGGTTTAATTTAAGCAGGGAAGTAAAGAGACGAGAAAGGGTTCTTTTCCGCTTATTGCCAGCAGGATTTTATTACTGGAGCATGGAGTGTGGTAAAGACGGCCAAAATGGTGGTCAGGGGCGTGTTATAGTACAGAGGCGAGGGAAGGGCAGTCGGGAGAGAGACAATCAGTGCAGAGGATTACAATGATTGACAGGGGCACTGGCCAGTCAGTCGGCTGTCCGCACCGGCACAGGAACCAATGAGCTGTCCCCCTGGGTGGGGACAGCCCCCGCCGCCGCACCCGGGGAGCCCCCACGGCCGCCACTCCCAACTGCATCGTGCCGGGGGGGGGGACATGACCGGCCCCCGCGGCTCTCGGCACAGCGGGGCCGAGCAGGCCGCCAGCCACGCCCAGAGCCACCGCAACACAGGAAAACAGGATTTTTTTTAATTTTTTTTTTATAGGAACAGCATAATCTCTGACTTGGTCTTTTTCCAATCAGTACTGTGCAAGCTAGAAGCCTTCACTCTGTCAGGAACACGAGATCACAGGGCGGATGAACTTAGCTAACACAGTTTATTTCCCTACTAGGCATCTTCCAGAATGTCCTTGATTCAATGTAATAATCTGGTGGCTTCTGGCCAGTGCTCTCCCAGCACTCAGCCTTTCAACACACATAAACTAAAATGGGTATTTCTAAGATCAAAATAGCTTCTTTCTTTCTTTCTTTCTTTCTTTCTTTCTTTCTTTCTTTCTTTCTTTCTTTCTTTCTTTCTTTCTTTCTTTCTTTTTATCTTTTTCTTTTTCTTTCTTTCTTTCTCTTTCTTTCTTTCTCTTTCTTTCTTTCTTTCTCTTTCTTTCTTTCATTCTTTCTGTCTTTCTTTCTGTCTTTCTGTCTTTTTTCTCTTTTCCTTCCTTCCTTCCTTCCTTCCCTCTTTTTTTCCTTTTCTTTCTTTTCTTTTTTCTCTCTCACTCTCCCCACCTTTCCTCCTTCCCCTCCCCCCTTTCCCTTCCTGTCTTCCTTTTCTCAAAAGAAAAACTGAATAGAAACTTGAACACTGGTAACAAAAAGCCATCAGCAGGGAATATTATCCCTGGGCAAGCTCTGAAGCAAGGAAAAGTCCCTTAGTGACTATCCAGGTGTTCAAGAGATTTTGCAAACACTCAATTTTACAGACAGTTCTGGTACAACAAAGAGGTAGGTAAGAACAGCATAACTTTTACTCTGCCAAGCCCTGCATAGGCTTCTTCCCAAAGCTCTAAATCAGATTTGGAGGATCAAGGATATATTCCAGTGATTTAAAAAGATTTGAAATCAGTGTCATGGATATCTTAAAGAATTTGAAGTCATGTGCTCTGAAAGCTAAGCAAAAACATGGGTGTTGTGCATTACCTGATGACTAACACACAATTCCTAATCTAGTTTCATAATGAACATGATAGATATTTGTATGCCAGCATTTATTCTAATGTACAGCATAGCAGAGTGGGAGGGAATATACCTAACTTTGGCTTTGTGTTGAATGACAGGGTATTTTCATCAATAAAGTATTTACATGGCCAACTTACTCCACCTCAACTCAGGTACCTCCATTACCAGCACTGTGAATGGGAAGCCAGCCAGGCAGCCTTCAGTGAGCCATGTAGCCCTGAGACAGACATCACCTTCAGCTCTGCTCATGACAAGCAGAGCTCACCTCAGAGAGCTGTGCTCATTGCTGAAGCTAGGTGGGACCACCTGGGTGGCTGGCTACCTCCTAGGGCTATAAAGGGAACTGAGGGAGACTGTGTGCCTAAAGGAAAGCGGCCAACATTGCGTTTTGGGGTATTTTTTTTTCAAGATCTTAAAATACTGGAAAACTTCAACTATCAGTGAAATACTTGCACCTTATTATACTAAAACTAAAATCCTGTGGGATGTCTGCTCACAAGAAATCGAATTTGTACCATCTTAGTACGCTTGAAACTCGGGGCAACTGAAGTGAGGGAGTTACTACTGTGAAATATGCCATGGGAGAAATAACAGAGAAGTAGATTCTTTCTAATGATATCATTAAAAATCAAAGCCTTGTTGACAGTATTAGCTTCTCAGAAATTAATGAACTAGAACCTACTGTGAGAATAATTGCATATAAACTATACGGATGTTGATGTTATGCAAAAAGCTGTGATGTCTATTGAGAATTCATATACAAAATCAAACTGAAGGGAAGTCAACTTCATGTCTCGCCTTTAAAAATGCAAGTAAACACAGTATGAAAAAAATCTAATGAGAAATAACATTTGTAAGAATACATTGTGGGATCTTTCATCTAGAAAATCCTTTTCTAAAATGAAAAATATATGATCAGTATTTTAAGCATTTCCCTGTTCATGTTTATTTGTAGAAAGTGGTGGTGTCTTTTCTGATTTCCATATTCTTGATTTACTAAATAATGTTCTATGGCCTAGTGTTCTCTGCTGACTTCTTGGCAGAAATATGAAAAAAAAAAAAATCTTTTTGCTGCTGTTCATCCCATGAGCAGATACTGACAGGAACTGTAAGTTAATTGTGTATCCAAACTGCTGAAAGAACTGTGTAAAGGAATTAAGTAGTAGCTATATCAAATATAGAATCACCTCACTTCTCTGTGATATAACTGCAAGCAAAATTTAGATGAAGCAAATGTACACTTCATTAAGGACACAGGAAAACACATTATGTGGATTTTTGAAGATACCCGTTTAAAATAACCATCTGTTTGGTTCATACAGGAAGCCTCCATTAATTTCCTTTGCAAAGTGTGTGTGCTTACCCAGAAATGAAAAGTAATTCACGTTTTAAAAAAAGGAAAATAAATAAAATATGTAGATGGAAGATGTTTTTAATAAATCCTTCGATTATGGAAGCTAATATTTCTGTCCATTAAGCATCAAAGAGTAATTTTCTATAATGGATGCATTAAAATTACTCTCATCACCAATTGATGACTGCCAGATGTTAATAAACTGTTTCTAAATGCTTATCATTAGGTGTAATAACGACTAAGCTCACAAAGTGTTTCATGCTTACGTGCCTGTAAAACACAGCATGGAGAGCAATGGCTATATACTCTTTAAACAATAAAGCATGATCACAGAATCATGGAATGGCTTGGGTTGGAAGTGACCTTAAAGATTATCTTACTCCAACCCTCTTTCATGGACAAAGACACTTTCAGCTAGACCAGGTGGCTCAGGGCCATTTGAAAACAGTTGATTTCTGAAACTAGTCAATAAAAGGAAAAGACTTCACTTTAGCCCAGGGTAGTCTAAGAGCTGTCCTGGGAGCCTTTCCACCACATTTTGTGATCAGTGTTCCACCTACAGGCAGATTAATTTCTTGGCTAAACCTCCATCCACTATTTATTTAGTCAATGCCTGTATGCTGGATCAGCTGCCAAAATGATCAGTCTTTGTAATGATTGGGCTGAAGGGGAAAAGAGATAATCAACACATTTTTATATTCATCACATTATCCTTGGAAAAAAAAACCTTCCCAGAAGGACAACACAAAACTGGATCTCCTGCCTGGTGGCGTTTGTGGCAGGTGCTGACTATAATGACAGCAGACTGGGCTGAGATTTCTTCTGGAGGATGTGTATAGCAGAGGTACAAAAGAATTGCTTTCCTCTCTAAAATATTTATTTTGTAAATGTTGTCCTAGTTTTATGAATCTCCTGCCCTTTTTTGTTTGTTATTGTAACATCCCAATCTGTGCACCCCAAGCACTTTCTGGGTAACTAAAAATCCCAAAGGAGTTCCTAAATTTTAATTTTTGCCACGCTGCACTCCTTGACAATATGGAGGCACAGGAGACACCCTGAACCTATCTTGTCTCCCGTAATGTGTGTCAGGGGAGTTCATTTGTCACACCCTGGTCTATTTAACACTGCAATGAATTCAGTAGAGCTGGCTTTCATTCCAGCTTGGTTGAATCTACCCAAGAGCCAAGGGAGTTGTGATCCCAGCTGATATCTCGCAAAGCCTGACCTGCAGGGCTGGGGAAGCTCTTGCCCTCCTGGCCACAGCTGAGATTTGCTGTGTACTTCTTCTGTACCTCCCTGGTTACAGTTCTGTAGGAAAGGAGAAGCTGCAACTGCACAACAGGGAAAAAAACTAGACTGAAGCATCGAGTTGCTACTGTTACTGGGAGAGAACGGGGCTCATTTGGCATCTGTTTGTACAGGGAAAGATTAGCAAAGCTTTCCCAGGGAAGGTCTTCAACCCCCATGCTGGGAATTCTTCCTTGTGGGCAGCAGCAGCAAGCAGGCTCACTCCATTGGGCTGTACCCGTAAAAGAGAAAAAAAGAGAGCTCTCTATTTTCAGCACGAGGAGTGCTGAAGAGCTAGTGCCTGCTTTCTCCTCCACTAAAGCTGCTACTGCCACAACACATGCACCAGAGACAGGCCTACACATCCACAAGTACATTGACCTCAGGGAACAGCTTTCATCAGCTCAAAATCTCCTTACCTTGGTAGCTCAGTGCCTTTCAGTTATGCTCAGGGATCTACATGACTCATGAGATTTAGCAGCTATGCATTGTTATGGAAACCATTAAAGCCATATCACTTTGATTGGTTTGCAATGTCTTAAAACAGCTAACAGGGTGAGTGTAGTAAGTGAGTGAGATGGAAAAATTTCTTAAACTCCCAAATTCATTTCAATGCTGTATTTTCTGTTTACTCCTTTCCTGATGTGTAAAATTTCTCTCCTTCTTCTTTCTTTAGATGAAGTACAACTGGTTGAACTTAGAACATATGCTAAAGGCCTGAACAGCATGACCAACTTCTTTAAATCCAGTCCTCAAAGTCTAAAACTCCCAACAGTCTAAATACATCCTTCTTCTTCCAAATAAATGTGGCAAAGTACAGCAAAATGTGGAAGTTGCTCCCTATGCTCAGATTTCCAGGTCCTTCTGGGAGATGGGCAGGGGCGTCTGAGCAACAGCTCTGGCCTCTGAATGCCAAGTTGCACCACACAACACCCTCAGCCAGTAGCTGGAATTGGAAGGAATGTATGATTTTTCCTATCACCGAGGTGGTCAATGTCCCCGAAATCTGTCACAAGTTCAAATACATTTGGTGGATTCTTTTTCTTTAATTGCTCTGAGTTTAAGATCAGAACTCCAGCTCCCTTGGGGATTTAGCAGGGCACTGACCATTGCTGTTGTTGTGAGGACTTGTAGTAGTGATGAACATCAGCGCTCCCCTTTGGAAGTCAGCAGCAGCAGGAGGAAGGGAAAGGGAGGCCAGCAGATGCTCACAGCAAAGAGGAGACAGTGAGTCAAGAGACGCAGCCTTCAGGCACTGCTGGGCTGCCGTGGGCAGGCTGCCACTGCCCAGACGTGGCTGCTCCCCTCCCATGAGGCACAGAGGGGACACTGCTCTGGCCCAGGCTAAGGGCCTCTGCCCTTCCCCTCTATCCTTGCTATAATTTCCCCCATACTGAGATTCCCTGCTATCTAACTGAGTGTGCAGGGTTCAAGACAAGGGATGAATGGGAAAAAAACCTTCCCAGCTGAGAAAGGAGCTGCCAGCAGCCAAAGTCCTTACAAAAAGGCAGTGCTTTCCTTAGCCAAAACTGCTTGCTTCTCTCTAGCTAGGCAGACCTCTGTACCTCTGTGCAGGGTCCCCTGAGCTGAAAGCCAGCTTTTCCAGCTGTGACACAGCAGGGACACAGGAGTTTGAACTTGAATAAGGCCTCAAAGCAGCTCATTAATTTGTGGGATGATGTCAGCAAACCCTGTTTGTGCCTACTGAGAGAAATCAGACACCTACCGACTGAAGGAACAGCTAAGCAATGCTTTTTTGAAGATAGCAGTGGCGCCTAACTGGTGGGATCAGGCACCTACATACCTTTGAGGTAGGTACTTGGCCAAAGAGATTAAGTGACTTGCCCACAGTCACACAGGAAATCTATAGCAGAGCCAAGAACTGATCCAACTTTCAAATTACTTAACCACAAGATTATCATTCTTCTATGTATTAAATTATTAATTCTGATGCTTGTCAGGAAGCCTGAGGCATAGGACGGGTGCTTATTAATTGGAGCCAGACACATAAACATGCACATTGATTTATGTATTCATATATGTAAAACTGGATGAAAGAACTATCTCGTATCTCATTTTGGATCTTACTTTAGTCGCTCACCTCCTGGTTTACATAGAGTTGAGGATGCGCTGGAAAACAACCAGTTTTCTCCCATATATGGAATATTTGCTTATGGGTCTATACATGCAGTGGGATTCATTAGAAGTTGGGAAGGTTGGCTTCACCGTGTATCATCCCAGTCGGTCTTTCAGATTTAGATATTGTTTTCACACATTCCTGGCCAGGGCTTGTTGTTCCATTAAGCCAATGTAGCAACAGTATGTTTTTGCTAGTCTGGGTTTAGTTTAACTGCTTGTAATACCCGCACTTCTTTCACTATTTTTCATTCCCTTAAGAATCTAAAATAGAAAATATCCAGGAAAAATGGAGGACAGTGACACTGAAAAGGTTTATGCACTGAACTGGGGTGCCTATGTAGAGAAATAAGTCTCCCTCTCCTTTTTCAAAGTCAGGGATGAGGGTAACATCTCTAGGGTGACTCAGAGAGGAGCCTTGGATACAGGTTCTGACTTGCCCTCTGGGGGAGATGCTCTGTCTGCTCTGACTATCAAGGGAGGCCAGGGAAGTAAGGCTGGCAAATGCAGGCATTTAAGCATATGTTAAAAGCATATGTGCTTTTAATACATTCCTCACACACTGCACACCTCCTACGTACGCTTGAGGTACACAAGTGCTAAGGACCGTGGAAATACGGGGTTTCTATGAGATGTTGTACTCTGAGCTGATATGCAGAGAGAGGGGGATAAACCAGCAAGATTAAATTTACCTGTAATGATGTTCTTGTGAACAGCCAGAGGTACATTCCAGTTCTGGTCTCCAGAAAGAGGACAGTCAAGGCCTTTTTAGCATGTAACTGTGACTCCTCCATCAACTCTCAGAAGGAGAACTGAACACCAGACATACAATGGGCAGGGAAGGAAGCTGGCAGTGGGACCATTGCTGAAGCAGAAGGTTTTAAGAAAAACAAAGCTCAGGAGTGTGAGACCAGAGCTGAATTTATAGCTTAGACTACAGGGACTGTAAACCTCTGCCAGCAGCACTTCACTGTGTCACAGTCTGCTCCATAGCACATCCTAATGAGCAATCAGGAGTTGTATGTGGTCTCTAGGTAACATCAGTCACTGATCTTAAAATGTCCAGGGGTAAAATATTTTGGGGTTAAGTTGTATTTTCATCAGGTTACAGTAATCAGATAAGTAGGTTTTGTAAACCAGGTTGATGACTTTTAACTTATGTAACTTCGTAACAAGCTATGTATCTGGGTATTTGTCATCAATGTTTTACAATGGTGTAGAAGCACTTCACCATTTGTAATGGATTTCAACCTGCAACTATTCAGTAATGCAAAGAATTAGAATTATTATTCCTCATAGATAAGGGCCTGAAAGACTTAAATAAAAGAGTAGCAGCTATTACTAAAAGGTGGAGATTGTCTGTTATTTTCTCATACAAAGAAGGATAAGAAAAAGTACCTCCTATATACATAGCATATAATATCTCTTCCTTCTGCAGCTTGCCAACAAAATGCAATGGGCTCATGCTTCAGCATCTGAGCTATTTGAATAACACTGTATGCTTTAGCATGGCAAACCCAAGCATGATATGCAGAAGGAATCAGTAATGGGTAGATATGGTGACAAGTAGCATCAAATAGTGCCTGGAGAAAATGAGTTTAATCAGCTTTCCCACTGAAAGTCAGCGCAATTTTGCCTTTTTTGTGTCTGTCTCTCTTACTGGAGTTTGTATTAAACATAGCCACAATCAGACAATAATTCTCTTGGTCTCAGTGGAATTTGCTGGGTGCTCGGCCCTTCTGAAATTTAAGCTACTTACACTGCATCCTAGCTTTTGGGTTCTCTTCTAGATGTATCTTCACCTAGCTGTTCTGTGATACCAGTGGGTATTTTCAGATATTGAGTTCTGCATATAGATACCAAATCTTGATTTTGGGTATCTGTTCAGACACTTTTGGATGCTAGCTAATCACTCAACAATCATCACTTTTGCAGAAATTATCTTTGGAAAGGTGAGAAGGGAAAAAACTTTGATTTGGGAACTTTTTCCAAGGTGAGCAGCACAGCTCTCAGAGAAGAACCTGCAGATTAGTTTTGGGAACAGGATGTTCATAAGAGCCAGGGTGGAGGGAAGCAATAGGCTGTGGTACTGGTTTAGGGATTTAGCAGTAAAACTGGGACAGAAGGAAGTTAAGGTAATGGAAAAGCAGAAAATTACCATCAGAGAAGGGCATGAACAAAGCTCTCCTTTTTGGAGAAATTTTACCATTTTTCAGGACCTTGAATAATTGGTAATGAAAGAATTGTATTCTAGGAGATCCTAATCTTTAACCAATTTATCCAATTCATCCATTAGTGTGCCCCTTTGGGAGTCCATGATACAGCCAAACTATTTTGCCCAGCCTATATACAGTGATGCAGAAAAACCTGCATTCCCACTCCCCCCAGGCTGGTCAGGCATAAATCAGAGCTCAGAGTTCTCCTCACAGTTGCCTCTCAGTATGAGCACAGAGGCATGCTAACACAACCTGGTAGCACTTGCCTGTGCCTTCCTGTTGGGTCAACGTGGACAGCAGACATCACATTTGCCCACCCACTCAGTGGTCGTAGTTTTCATGCTCTGGTTCTGTGGTGGTTCTCTCCAGAAAAGTCATTCCCATTGCTCAATGACTACAGATTTATTTCTAAATACCCTCCCCATTTCCTGATCTACTTGTTAAGTCCTTTGGGTTTTCTGTGTAAATGTGTGGGTTTTTCTTTCCGTCTTCCATTTCTTGTGTTTTCCCTATAAGCACCAGCTCTCTGTGTTTATCCTTGCTTGGCTGCTGCCCAAAATGCTGCCATCAAAACACATCTGTAGAATAAGTGGTGAGTTTTTTTAAAGGAATGTAAACAGCCAATAAATTGTTATGGGTTTTACCCACAGCATCCATGCAGCTTTGATTGTTGGTACTTGTTTTATTTTATTTATTTTATTTATTTTATTTAATTTGTTGTTGAAAATATCTTGGGTTTGTTTTTGCCAGATAACTGCTGCGAGCCCCACAAAACAAGTATGACAATGTAAGAGGTAGTTTTGGGTTACTTCAGGCAAAACTTCAGGACTGCTGAGAAAGTCCTAAAGGCAGCAAACAGGTCAAGGCAGGCTGATCTCTGCTTTTGGCTTTATTATATGTGCCCACAAAAGTGTCACAGCACATTTAGGCATGTGGATCTCCTAAGAAATCTTGTGGTTTCTTCTGCATGGATTTTCATAAACCTAGGGCAATCTACTACCCCTGCTACATTAGTATTACTGACGGAGAGAACAGGTTGCCTCCAAAGAGTGACACAGAAAGGAAAAAAATGCTTAACCCTGCCAGTGGTGACTACTGAGAAAGGATGGTTGCAGAAGGCAGGGAGGGAAGCAAAGGGCACTGTAAGGACTTTACATAATGCAGAGGAGTCATTTGTACAGCTGCAGCTGCCACAGGTTCATTCAAATTCCAGAAATACACCAAGACAAGTGTATAATCTCCTGTGATTGTTCAGCTGTAAGAGAAGTTGTAAAGGCTGTACTCTGTGAAACAGTAGCATGACTAAACCTTTGCACTGGACTTGTGCCACAGGCTGTCCACACTCAATCATATGATCATTGAATCTGCAGCTGTAAATGTGGTCACTGAGGCTGGAGAGTGAAAGAGAAGTAACTGAAGGCCGTTCACAGTGTGCCAGTGGCTTCAGAAAATGATTCATTAATCACAGTGGTGTGAAAACCAGGCTGGACTTTGATGCCATGACTGACAGCCCCCTACCAGGCCCGTGCTGAGTCCCCTCCACATATGTGGAGTAATCCACCCACCAGCTGTGGCAAGCAGCCCTCATGTGTGCCCTGTGGCATATATTTGCTTGGCTAATTGAAAGTTATTTTTACATGAGAATCAAATGAGAAGCATATCTGTGGGAAACTGCTCTGTTCTGTCTCAGTAATGCTGCTGGTAGTGCTCAGATAATTGATGACTCTGGAGAGTGGGACAGCATATGTCTTTTCTGAGAGACACGAAGTGGGACTGGGAAGATTTGCCCACAGAAAACACCTATTAGAAAACTATGGTAAGAATCTTGCTCCCCTTTAGCTGCAGCCATACCCTTCTAGGAGAAGAGCCAAATTCTTAAATTTCTGCTGACAAGATGAGGAAATTCAGATGTGTAATTGAGTGCTTTGGGTAATATGTTGAAATACAAGAGAAGTGGGGAAAAGACTGCTTCAGAACATGCACAAAGGTCAAATTCTTGCCACCCCTTACTCTGCTAGGTGTTTCTTGTTCCTAACTGGATGCATACCTGTGGAACGTGAAAGAAAGGGGAGGCATATCTGAGGCTTATACTCATTGCTATGCTATAGGTCTTTCTTCTCCACCTGACAAGAAATAATGGTGTGTTAGAAATATGTGTGTTTCCAACCAGTTGTTGACATAAAACTTGATTATTATTTTTCTTTTGCTGTTGCCTAAGAGCAAGACAGAGATTGCAACACATGAAGCAGACAGCTATAACAGAAAGAGATGTCTGACAGGAAAATCTAGATCACCTAAGTAAGACACTTGGATTTTCTATTCAAGCAAAGATTTCTACCTTTAAACATTGATCCAGAAAGCTTTATATGTCAAGCAGGGATCAGGACAGAGCAACCATCAGGACATGATAGACATAAGAGTACACCTGAATTTCTGCCACTGTTTGGCCCTGAAGCACCTACTTCAGGGCCATGTTGTGGTCCTCTGTCCAGGGAATGTGGAGACCTTGATGTTTATGATAGGGTTAATGGTCTCCTACAGGAGCAGAAGTGCTGAGGTTGCTGGTGGTACCAGCTTCTTCCTCAGATAGGATCTGATCTGCAGCCTTGCTTAGAAAGAATGTCTGGATAATCTGTCTTCCAAAGGATTATAATGACTCTTTTATACCACTAGCCAGAAAACATCCTCTTGAGAGGCATGGGGAAGGGACCTGTTCCCATGCTCCTTTAGACCCCAGCCCCTGCTGACAGGAACGTAAGAGACATGGGGTTGGAAAAGAGCAAGAGATGAGGAACCTGATCCCATAGGTAGGGATGCAGGAGAACCTGCTGTCCCTTGGCCACCCCCAGCTGAGGGGTAGGCAGCAGGATTCTTCTTAGAGGAATCTCCTTCCACTGCCAAGGAGTGGGAAGGCATGCAGATGTCTCCTTTCTGCAGGAGCTGTACATGAAGGAACTGGCAGCAAGAGCCCACTTCTCCTGGCCTACAGCTCGAAATGGTAATTAGACGGCAGAAAGAGCCACTCTTCACACATGCCCAGTGCCAAGCCTATTTCCTACTACAGCAAGGAGCTCCCCAAGAGAGAACTGCACTGTCCTCCACAGCCAGCCAAGCCCAGATTATTGAGAAATTTTCCATGCAAGCAAAGAGCACCTGCAGAACTGTACAGCTGCACAGTCCCTCCTGAGCTGTGGATTCACCCAGACTGGGTCCTATAGAAAGGCCAGGCCAGGACAGAGGTGAGTCTGACAAAGAGAGGGGGTCATAAGGTGTATTTGTCCCTCAAGAAAACCAATGCTGTCCTGGGATGACCTCTGAATGGTTTCTGATCTCTGCTTGGAGATGCATTATCAGAAACCTTTTTGGGGAGGGTGATGTAGCTTATGCGGAATTTATGGAGCCATGCACCATCCCTGCCATCCTGCTTTTCTCCTAGCTGAGGCAGAAGGGAGAAACAAGTGTGGAGCAATGCACCTGGGCAGCAGCAGAAATGTTTTTCAGAATATCATCTGCCGCAGGGCCAGATTAGGGGCTTTGTGACGTGGCTGAGCAGGCAGAGGCTGAGGTCTGTGGTGCTTCTTGAGAATCCTTTGTATGCTTGAGCAGAGTGCTGGCCATCAGGGTGCCCTGTGCCTTCCTGATGCTATCACAGGCACTGTAGCAGCTGTGCCATGCGCCACTTCACTGATGTTGCTATCTGAAAACACGTTTCAGCATTTAGGCTTCAAAGTATATCAGAACCATGTTTCCCTGTACAGTGTTTTGCTGTCACAATTCATAGCGGTCTCTCAGCTGGTTGGTGTACATGCCTAATGCCCTAAACAGAAGGAAGAGAGACCAATTAAGTGACATCTGCATGGAAAGATGTCAGACAGGGCACTTGTAAAGTGGTCTGCCTCCTCCTGCAGTGCATCAAATGGTTAAAATAAAAATTTGAACATGGTGGATTTGATGATGAGTTTAAACAGTAACAACATTCTAACAACTCCCCCTCCTGGGGTCCAACTCATCTGTAAATAGAAATACTCAGAAATAATCACTGGTTTAAATAAACTGCATCTGAGTGTCGTGTTCAGATTCAGATTTGGCTCTGATGTCCTTTGAATTTAGGAGTCACTAATTTTGCCTTTAAAAAATTCATTTAGAGTCCTACCAAAAATTATATCAAGTTCCATCCAGACTAAAGCACATGAGTTTATATATTCACTTTGGGAGTACCATTGCCTTACATTTGTTTACTTGGCCTGGTAGGGTTGGACCCCCAGGCATTACAGCAATGCAATTTATTGAGGTAAATGGAGACCTTCAGACATTTATGAGGACCATCCATCTTTGAAGATTTTAAAGGATTTTCAGCACTGGGTTTATTTTCCAACTGGTCATGTGAAAAAGATGTGTTATTCCCTAGTTTTTCTAAGCCATTCCTCATTTTCTTTATTGTGGTTTCAGGTTTTGTGTATAATATGACACTTTTTACTGTGATTTATGGCTTTAGGTGAACAATATGCTGTATGTGGTGTTAATTGCAATGGATGGAATCCAGAGGCATTAAAAAGCTCGTCTTCCCTCTGCGCTAATGAGCTTTGATTTCTAACCTGTCAGCAGAGATTATGCATTAGAGCATCATGTTTGTGATTCTCCACAGCAGCTCGAGTGTCAACACTGTCATCCAAGCACCCTCCATTCCCTCCTCCCCAACCTACTTCTGACACAAGAGAAAAACTGATTTGTGCTGAGACTTGTCTTAGGCAGTGTCTGAATGCGTAAGGGTATAATGGGAATAAATACAGGAGCTCAGAAAAGGTTTCCAAAAGGAACTGGTCAGTTTGGGGGAAAATTCACCTCATAAAGATACTCCATTCCAGAGAATGAGATATTTTCTTTGAAGTGGATGACATCATTCTGCCTATGGGTTTGAGCAGGTGGTGAGAATTGGAGAGTGTCTACTATCTAATAATAGTACTGAAGGGGGTTCCTTGTTTGGTTTTATGGCAGTCAAATAATCTGCCAATGGGGTTTCCCATTTCCCAAACAGGGCTAAATGCTTCCTACTTCTCTCAGGTAAGAATAGCTTAATTTGTCATCATCCACAGAAGAGACATATTAGATAAAGTTATGTAGTGTCTTTCAGAGGAAGTCTGGATTTTCTTCTCAGTTAGTTATAAAAAAATTTAGCTTTGACTTTTTCCGATCAGTTTGGTCATTACCTCACACAAGTCTATCTGATGTTTGATAGTATTTCTATCAAACATTCCCATCAAATGTGAAAACAAGTCCATATATTCTCTGAAACGATACTAAAACCCTCAATTAGTATGTCAGTGTGCTAAGACTTCAGAAATTAAATGGTAAGACAGGACGTGTAGGAAAGAAGATGTAATAAATGTAAATTCATCTGTCAAGTGTTTCTTATGACATGCACTTGATATCATCAGATGCAATATGTTCTGCTGCACATTCAACTGGAAAACCAGGAATAAAAAATATTAATGATCAAGGCAGCTGCATCAGTGTTTCATCTGGTTCCATATAGTGTAGTTGATATAAAACTTTAGGACTGGTTTTTCATTTTTCTTTTTTTTTTTTTTTTAATTATGTGCTTAATCTAGTAAGTCTTTTGCATTTCTTGAAAACCTGAATGTTTTTGTTTCCTATGTTTTCATTTTTTTAACTCTGTAGCTATAACGTTGTACTGATATAAGTTTTTTATTTAATTGCCATGTTTGTTTTGAATTAAAACCAACCTGTCTGCACTTACTAATGCAAACAATTAAATATTTTCAGCAAGATTCTCACTCTGCCAGTTGAGCGTCCTCAGAAGATTTTTTAAATTGCTTTATATGTTGCTTTTAATTACATTCCTTTCCCAAGCGATTATATCCTCATATAAGCCCCATTCCTGCAAGCTATCCTGGCACAGAAATAGAGAGTTAAAGGCAGAAGAGTACTGGTAAGGACTGCTGGGGAAAAAAGGCCTTTTGGTCAAAACTGAGGGATGCCAGGAATGCTGTAAGCCTTGCAAATGTTTCACTCTGATGAAAAAGCCAAAGGAAAAGTCAAATTGTTTTGAAGGCACGAGGAAGCAGTAGGCTCTAGTTATCCACCTAGACAACCTCTGCGAGGACCAGAAGGAGATATGAAGTACGGGAAGAGTTTTCCTTTTAGGAAAAAGAGTGGAGTGCCTGATAGTAGTCTGGATTTGTCTTTTTGGATCACAGGATCAGAGTTCATCTGTAGCTTGAGGAGAGGGGTGAGAAGGTGGCATGGTGACCCCATGGAAGACTTTGGCAAAGAGGAGCTGCATGTCTAGGAAGAACCAGAACACATCACTGGCTGCAAGGCTCTGACTTGGAAAGGAAGCAAGGCTGGCAGGGAAAAGTCCATGCTGGTCACCCAAAGTTTTCTTTAGAGGAAATAAAACTGCTGCAACCAAGTCCCAGTCCATGCCAGGCCTAAGTGTTCTGAGAGTTTGTGGACTTGGTTTAGCACAAAGAAATAGTTCAGGAGTTCTGGCCTCAAACGTGTCTATTTTTAATGATTCTCCATTGCAGACCTCAATGTTTGTGTTTTAAAAGCACCATCTGGCTGTAGTGGTTTGATGCACAGAAAAACCTTTCAGGTTACAAGATTCAGAAGAGACACAGCTATAGCTGACAGCTGGCAATACTGATTGATTAGCAGCTAACACAGATTTAAAGTATTTAAAGTACTTAAGCAGGATAACTACTGTTAACTGGAGCCAAGAAACCAAACATGGACAGCTTTATTGTTCAGAGCTAGGTGGGACTATCCCAGTTTACTCACCATCTACAGACATACATAAGGCAAACTGCTTCAGCCTGCCTTTGCTGGACTAGTCTTCATTTCTCCAGCTCAGACTGAAGATTGAAACTCCCTTGGTAGCAACAGTATATCTTTGTATTTGAAAGTGTCTTAATTTTAGCTACTCTTTCTTGTTATATTTTTTTAAATGAAAATAATTCTGTTATCTCTGTTTGGTGTATAGGGAATATGGCAGGTCCAAACATGATGAGATTTAATTAAATAAAAACAAGGTTTATGTTTTCAGATTTTTTCCCTAGCAATCAGAACTAGGCAGCAATATGTGGTGAAGGGTTATTTACTTTTTAATGCAAGTTGGATTTCTGACGTGATTGCATGATTCTGGGAGGCCAGACAAAGGCAGCTGACTATTAAAATTATTAAATTTTAAAGCAATATACGATTTATAAAAGTTGTCACTAATTCCTGGCTTTCAGTTGGAGTTTCTACTTATTCAGGTAGACCTTAGTAACTGAAAGAGTTAATTTCATGTTCTGTATAAATGCAGTGGTGAAATTAGGATCAGCCTTGCATTAGGAAAGCATGATTAGCTCCCTGGTAATGATGACCCTTAAGTCCTTAGCGTGGTTATTGATTTCCAAAATACAATCACCCTTCTGTAACAGTAACCTACATTTTTTATGTCAAGGTTAATGACATTATGTTAACTGTATTCAAGTGCATATGGTTCAAATGAACACAGCTTATCAAGCAATCCAGATTGCTCCCAAGTGTCGCCTCTTTGTTTAACAGCTAGCAGTCATTGATTTTTTTGTAATATTTTTAAAGCAAAACTTCCTCATAAGCACTAATGATCTTGGCTGAATGTGGATATGAGAGAACACAAGGAAGGAAATTATGCAAATATTAATTCTGTATTTCTGAAATTCCTCCTTTGACTTTTAACAGATAAAAAATAGTTTTTACCAGGTGAGACGGTGTTGCTTTTACGGAAATAATTCTCGGATGATCTCCTTGGCATAATTTGTCCACCTCTTAATCACGTTTTTCAAGGAGTACAGCTGGTGTTGTGATCTCTGTCTCAGGTTTAGTGTCTAGAAGGTAAAATAGAAAGAGAAATGAGATGTGCTTTCTCCTTCTGCAGTGGTTTTCTCCCCACTCAGTGGTTCAGTGAAGAGACTGGTGTTTGACAGCTTTTGGATGTCTTCAAGGACTCAGTTCCTGTGCAGGGGAAAGATTAACAAAAGTCCAGAGCTGCTGTACAGTATTAGAAATAGGGAAAAAAATTATTTCCTTGTTGTTGCTTACCATGAGAAAGAAAAGCTGTAGCACAGGAATCTAGATGTGTACATTGGGTCCTCTGTGCAATCCAGCTCTGAAAGCTGGGGCAACTGCACCTCTTTCTTTATCCAAAGGTACAGGAGAGCTCAGGTCCCCATTCTGGGATGGCATGTGAGGGCCAATGCTATTTTTCTCATAAAAGCTTTTTCTGGAGGAGTGAACACCAATAAACTGAAGTAGAAGAGACTTGTCCTTGTGACAATTATTTTTACAGAAAGAATGTAAAATCTATCTTTTCCATAAGTGCCTCTCTAATATGAACACAAGAATGCACTACTATTTCTTTGTTACAATACATGAATGCATCTTTTAAACAAATTTCTGGAGTTGGCATAGATGGAGAGCACAGATATTTATGTATCTATATTATACAATAGTTCAGCATATGTACCTACAAAAAAGCATGCTCTCTATCTGGTTTCTCCATTCCTTTTACCCTTCCTCACTGTTATTTAATATATGTTCTGTACAGAGCAATAAAAGGAAAAAAACAGCTGAGTTGTTGCACCCAGCAGGTTTGTAATGCTGTGAACTCAAAATTGGTGATAAGTGTAGTAATAGCAGCAGTATAGAAGTAATAGCAGCTGTAGTATACAAGCAGCAGAATCATGAAAAAATAAACCCATGATAACCAATTCAAAGAGTATGTTTACTTTCTGTGTGGAATTGTGTATTTACCACATATTAATGCATAAAGAGCCAAAATAGGGAAAAGAATGTCTACCTGCATCCACTTCTATATGAATTATTTTTGTACTGCATATAGATGTCCTTTAGCCACATAAAAAATTGGGATGGGAGATCTTATGTTTATAGCCTTTGCTCTGTACAGTAGTTAAGATTTTTAATTTTCTTCATTTGACTATGATTCTCAGACTGAAAAAATTTCCCCTTGTAAATAATTCAAGTTCTCTGCCTGTGACTGCAAATAGAGGCCTGCTTTTTACCTTCCAACACTTACTTATACAGTATGGTATGCAAAAAAGTGCCCAAATTAAAAGATTTATTAAAATTTTTGCTATGAGAAACTTAAAATGCTGTGAGCACATTTTCTTTGTTGCAAATGTCCTTCCATAGCTTCATTTCAAAGGCACTTTTCTTCCAACAAGACATCCATAAACCTACACAACAGACACTAACTGGCAATCTGCTCCTGCTTCTTTGGTGTTATTCAGAGTGAAAATAGATCCACCCCAGGGTGGGGACTCCAGGATAGGCCACTTGGTCATGGAGGTGCAGGGAGCTGTTGCTCTGTGGAAGTTCTGGCATGCCCTTGAAGAGCCCCAGGAGTGCACCGCAGTGTGGGTACTCACAGATTCCCCAGCCATGCCCCATCCCTCTGCTCCCTCTTGGCGATTAAGGGAATAAATCTGCTGCCCGGGGATCCTGGAAGGTGCGATAGCTGCAGCCTCCATAACAAACCTGAAAAGCTGTTGCAATTTCTAAGTAGAAATGGCCAAAGTCACAGACAGGAGCTCTTTCCAGGGGTCTGTTGAAGAATCATGGGAGATGATGGGACAGTTCAAATATTGAATGTGTCTTTTTACTACAAATAAACTTTTCACTTTCTTTACTGTAAAAGAAGTATGCCAATGCCAACTTCTAGGGCCTTGTCCTTTTGGAAGGAGCCAGTCACGTAGGCCATAAAACTTCTCCAGCAGGCAGAAGTGCAGGGGTGCTGTGAGGGAGAACAAGCCCATGGGATGGGGAGTAATGGGAGACTGTGACAGGGATGTAGCAGCAGCAAGCTTCAGAGGAGTAGTGTCAGTGGCACTAGTGGTGCAGGGCTGGTTAGCAGGTGAGGAAGAGCAGCAGAGCTTTGTTTTTGTGGTGGGAAATGTCTGAGTTGAACTGAAGCCATGAAGATTATGAAGAAGCCATAGAGAACATATTTAGAGATAGAGCTATTGTGTGGGTCTTGAATCTAGAAACAGAGTTATTAATATTTTAGCTGAATGTAGCAACAGGATATGTATTTCATATCCTTTAAGAAAGAGATCTACTTGCTAATTCTCTAAGAGTAGGCAGTGAGCTCTGAGTGATACATAAGCAGGTAGTATCTAACTACTGCCTCACTGAGCTGAAGGAAGTATTTCAGGACTACTGCCAACACAAGCTGGAACAAAAGTGTTTCACCTAGCGACAGTTATTCAGATTTTCTAGGTTGATTTTTTGAATTATTATTCTTTCCCAAAAAAAAAAAAAAAGGAAATCTGTTTACTTAAATCTTTCTTTCTAAATCTAGTTTTTGCCACCAAAGAAATATTGCTTGTTTTTCATCCCCCAATTTGATTTAGTTTCCTACATGCGAGCAGCATGAGGGAAAGTTTCAGTATTTCTGATAAGATTTTCTAGAAATATAAGCCTGGCATATTTGCTGCCTGACACTCCCTGGCATACATTCAGCTGCAAGGACACAAAAGCTTTATCCTAGTACTTGTAAAGTAGATCTCAATCCTATGTCTAACTTGGAGCAGTTACTGGGAAAATAGGGGGAATACATTTTAACAGATCTCTGACGAGACCTCCAATGCTGATGTTAATTGAATGTTTTTTTCCAGGATATATTTTCAATGTTGTTTTTCTCTGCTTGTCCAACTTGTATACTCCTGAAGCAGGGAGATGACAAGAATGAATGCCTGTTTGCATTAACCCAAACTTTATTCTCACTTAATTAACCATGATTAATGTCAGGAGGCAAAGGAGCAGCATAAAGCTATTTTCAACAGCTCTGTACTGATGAGTTCAGGAAAAAAAAGCAAAATAACAACGAAGTAGTGCCATTTCAATGTTGATTACAATAGAATCCAGCCAAAAGATGCATTGTTTTAAAGGCAACATTTTTCTTCAGCCTCAGACAACATCCTGGTAAATTGAGAGTGACTATAAGCCTTTGAAACATCACTTAAAAAGCATTAACCAAAATACAAGCACTACCCCCAAAATTAAAAAAAAAGGAAAAAATATTACCCAGAATTACTTAATAATCATACATCTGTGTAAACTGTATTTGAGTTTCTATTCTCAGTGATTTCAGGGCAACAGAACAGCCCAGCCTTAATAATCTCATGAGCTGAATATATAATTCTTATCCAATGCCAAAAATAAATCACAGGTTGATTAGGATACCGCCTAGGTCTCACGAAGGAGATCAAACAGTTGTAGGCTAGTGGGAAAAGCAGCTGATATGGCAGGCCTGGCATTTGAACTGAGTTGCTAGGAACATCTAAATTCTCTAAGAGCTCTTTTTCAAATCATTGCAAGGGTTTAAAAGAAAAGTGTTAAAATCAAGTTAAGATTGATATTGCAACTTTCCTGGGTTCTTCATTGGAAAACCTGGGACTTGCAACAGCAGCATGAGCTCCTGATGGCTGCCTGTGCCAGGTGATGATATAATCTGAAGAATTAGGGTAAAATGGGTAATTTGAAAATAGGCGGAACACTGATTAATTATTTCCTCCAATAGATGTGACTGTGCAATATTTCTGAAGGTTCATGGAAAAGCATGCACATCTGTTCTTCTTTTGCTAGAAGGGAATGTTTCTGTCTCTTGATGTTCTTGTGGGCTGGGCGCTTGTGAGGGATCTCTTACTCCCTTTTTCTTCATGTACAGGGAGGAACAAAATAAGTTTTTCTAAGCAGCAAGCCCTTGAATGGAAGCAGCAGGCAATGGCTGGGTGGGACTTCTACTCTTCTCTCTTTCCCACAGGAGTCTGTTTTTGTATGTGCTCCTGTTTCTACTTTGTTCTGTGGCAGGGAAAAAGCATTAGCTCATGGCTTCTCGCTAGCAAAAGAGGAATAGAAAAAAATGACACAAAACGTAGGAGCTATAGATGAAAAAGGGGAGAGATAGAGAGCTAGAAAGAAGAACTGGTCTTATTGAAGACTGGAACGAGGACAATCAGCGACTAATATAGGGAAAGGCGAAATAGTTATAGGAAAAGAAACCAATAAATACATATAAACTAAGATTGTCGAGAAAATGGAAGAACGGGAAAATTTTGAATGAGTAAAGGAAAGCAGAAATTTGTAAGCATAATTTTTTGGATCTGTATTTCTAGATTGTGTTTAAGATGATACATTTCTCCTATTTTTTTTGGTAATTGAAAATATTTCCTCTTGTTTTGCTGCTAGTTTTTTTATTTCTTTGTTCAACTTGCCTTTTGAGGACTCTCTAGGTGGCCTTGCAATGCATTGAGAACTGGTTATCCGAAAACAATTTTTGTTTATGGAGAAGACATTTTTACAAACATATTATAGAATGGTATTTTCATTTTAACATGGAATAGGGAGCAAAAGCATCAATAAATGAATCAGGAAGGCTGATCTGGTCCAGCCAGTGAAACCATCAGTTTGGCTCTCCTTTTGTCCTCATGTGGCCAAATTCTTTCACATACAATGAGAAATTATTTTGCTGAAGATCCATGCTGATAACAGTAATCTTGCTATGAATAAGTCCTTCGAGGAATTTTCTTGTTTACTTAAGGAGTGAGAACTCTAGTTTTAGAAAAGCTTTCCCCTACATATTCATTCCAAATGGAGTTTTATGCAAGAAAATAAAACCTTTTTCCTTGAAGATGAAGTGATAGGAAACGGCTGAAGGAGTAAAATTGTCATGGGTGACTACTAACTGATGTCACTCTCCTCGAACATTCAGCAAAGCAATCATTTTAGGGAGAAACAATTTGCAAGTAGCACCATGTTTTCACTGGACTGCGGCCTTGCCACTTGTAATCTCTAAGTATGGTCTTTGGTTGGGAGGTCTATTGCCCTTGGTGGGTTTCAGTGGAGTCCAATAGGCTAGTTACATAGGCTTTCAGAGCATTCCAGTTTTAGCCACATAATCGTAATGTGCTTTGTCTTCTGGCCAGCCTGGGGAGAGTAGTTAGTATGAGTCATGTGGATTAGAACTTGATATTTCAAAATAACCTTGGTGGTTTTCAAACAAATTTCTTTCTTTCCCTCTTTCTCTTTCTTTCTCTTTGAATACACTGTCAACCAGTTTCTGTTTTCCTGAAGTGAAGAAGATAAAGCAGTCTGTCATTCCCCTCTCAGAGAAGATAAAGCAGTCTGTCATTCCCCTCTCAGACCCCAGCATGCGTGTGGAAACCATTTCACAACATTGTAGCAGACTGAAAAGGTCTCATCTGTTTGGGATGTGACTTTATGCAGTGATTAAATGCAAGAGAAGGACACTTTATTGCTTACTCAGCATTTATTTAACTATTTGAAAAATTATATCCTTGGTCAAATGATTTCTAATTTAATAGCAGTAATTATCTTATAACATTTTAAGCCTTCATTCTAAATAATTATGCTGCTGAAAACATGTCCTTTCTTCCTCTAATAAAAAAACCCCAAAAACTAAATGAAATATTGTGCATACAAGAGTCTGAAATAATAAAATAAGACTTTTAAATTTTATCTTTGGCTAACAAATAGAAGTATTCCCATCAGTAATTTTAATCCGCAGAGCAAAGCTTTGTCCTCAAGGTTTTCATAGCCTGAGTTTTCTTTCCAAAATAAAGCAAATTGTGTTCTCAAGAAACCAGACAGTCAGACACATGACTGACCAACACAGAATTCAGGCTAGATTTAATTCAAGACTAATAAAAATTGTCAAAAATAACATCTAGTGCTAGTATTGCATGTTGTAACGTGTCTGCATCTAAGCCCACTCAAAACCTGACATACAGGATGGGAGAAAAACACTAAGATTTTCTTTTCCACCTTCTATTCATACTTTCATATGTGAACCATTCTGACAAAGGTGCACCACTTCCTCTGGGATCCCTGGGGTATTTTTTTTTAGTTTATGTCAAGGCAGAGCCTGACATGAGGGTTCCCAAGACAGTTATCATGAAGGACAGGAACAACAGTTGTGGCCAGGTGTTGAATTGACCACTGGCTGAAAGCAGATGCATAAATATGAAAGATAAGACTACATATCTGTAACTGAGCAAAGCAACCTTTTGATCGAGTGTACTTCTTTTCCTTTTTTGTTTTTTTTTTACTCCTGTGACAATTAAATTTAATGGTTTTTGTACCAATTTATCCCAAAGTTCCTGCAACTTTATCTAAAACCTGATTCAGAATATTTCTTGGCTGTGATAGATGCAGATAAGGCCCAACACATGTTTTCTTCTCAGCTACAAGTTTTACAATATAAGCAATGCTTTGGGTAATATTCGGTACTTATGAAGGCAATTGGTTCTAGATGTTTGTGTACATGTGTTGAGTTTGCAAATATAATTTCTATCACAGATACTTCTATCAAGTTTATTTTGCACATGCCATGTTTCTATTTGCAGTTATTTCTGGGTGCCTACTCAAGCTTGGATTAGTTTAGTTTAATGTCATGTGCTTTGCCTCTCAGTTAAAACATATTAAAGTATAATACACAGAATATTATGGCAGTTTGGCCATTCTAGCTTGATAATGTTTTACTGTGTTCCCATTGCCATTGTTTCTCTCCAAGCTTATAAAAGCAGGCTGCTTGTGAATCACAAATGATGTCCTATTTTTAGAGGGGGAAGTAAAATAAAATGTCATTGCAGAAACCTGAAGAATAAAGACTGTAGACAAATTTTTTTTTGCATAATAATAATGGTTTATTTTAGCCATTGTTTGTTTCTAAAGACACATAAGTCATTTTTCACATTCTTCTTCAGAAAAAGTCCCTCACAGGCAGCATATTGGTGAGTACAACTTCCTTCCAAGAAATCTTGACCCCGTAACGTAAGATGTTCTTGAGCAGCCATGTATTATCATTAACAAAGTCATCTATGTGCAGATGCAGGTTATTTGCTTTCACCATTTATAAATAGCCAGATCCTCAAAGAGACTAAATTGCCTTAAAATTAGGGGCTAGACTCTGATGCAGAATCCAAAATCCTGTAATGCCTGGGTTATTTCTGTGGTGCATGGGGAAAAGGCACCCCATAAAGGACTTTGAGATAAGCAGTACAGCACACAAGAAGGTGATTAAGTTAAGCACACCTGTGTTCTGGATTACCAGTGGGAAAAGTGTGCTGGCCAAAGCACCATGACAGCAGAGCTATTTGGAATGCTGTAGGACAAACCCCATTGGGCATCTGCTAAGGGATAAAGCAGCTTATCTGCAGATCTGTTCTTTGACCATGATCTCTTCCAGTATCTGGGGAAAATTTCCTGTAGCAGACGCAACAATCAGCAGTGGGACAGGAAGTGGAGGAAATGTCCATGGGCCAATGCAACACAGCATTAGAAGAGCTCTCACATATTTCTGCCTAGGTCTCTGCAGCACAGCCAATATCTCCATGGAAGCTAGAGGGAAGGCTTTTGGGAGGAAAAAATTGCAGCTAGCACGAAATAAACTGTTCGTGCTCAGGACTCAAACAATCATCAGGAAAATACCTAATACATAGATAAAATAATTGCTGCGCATTGAAATGTGTCTTAAATCTGGCATTTACTGCTACAACTAGCACTACCTGGTCTGCATTTGCAGCTACTAACTCTCTGTCCCAGGGAGGGAGCACATATTATTATTCTTCCTCCCTTTCTAGTCACTGCTTTAGTGATGGGAAAATAAAAATTTCATCCAAATTTCCCTTCCAAACTTGCACTTCTATGTCTTGGCTCCTTAAAGAGTGTCCTAACCCCCATCTGTTGGCTGCCCTAGGACCCAGACAGAGTCTCTCCTTTTGTTGAAGCTAAAAACAAGGTCAGACAAAACCCATCCTGGAACAAAAAAGAGGGATTCACTATATCTTCTGTTGCTGAAATAATTCACTTGAATAATTGCGTTTTATTCAAAGAGTCTTGTTAAAAACTAAAAATCCAAGGCACCTGAAGAGTTCTAATACCCCTGGGGGTATGAAGGGGTTTGTCACGGCAGCTTTGAAGACATGTTTATAAGACCATGCTATACATTTATGTTCTTATTTCTGGCTCATTGTCATCTCAGCAGGGGTCTTTCACAATTTCATCAGGAACAAGGGAAACCTTCCACTGGAGACACAGTCCTACATTAGTGGAAACAGCAGCTCTTGCCCATGTTCATGAGGAGACAAAGTGCTTGTCTGTTGCTTTTCATGGGCCTTAGTTGTGCTGGAAGCATAATGGGGAGCTGGCCAGGTGATGCCACAAAAGGAGGAAGAGGTATAATACTCTTGAGTATTTGTGATTAGTGAAACTCAACTTAAATGAGGCCAAAAGCACAGGCCAAATGCCACACACAATAGATGCATTTTTGCTGGCAGGGCTGATCTTAGATGTATAATCCAGATATTGAAGATCTTTTTGTCAATTCTGATTTCTTTTTTTTTTTTTTTTGGTAGCGAAAATTTCCTTAAATGGAAATCAGTCTAGTGGATTTAATGTGAGTGCAAATTCTAGTCCTTTATACTGTATGATTCTACTTATTTCTGCTTCATGGTCTACTTTGCAAAGCTCCTCACTACTTCTTTGTTTCTGATTCTGAATGTGCTTTTGTCAAATTTGCCTGCCATATAAAAATGTGGCTTTTTCTGGACCTCATCCAAAGGCCACTGAAGTCAGTAGGTTCACAAAAGGTTCACAGTGTTATCACTGACCCTGCTTCCATCTATGTTCTTTTCATATAGCATGTTCCGCTTTTACAGTGCTGTTCTTCATTACCAGTATTAAAACAAAACCTCCATCACTATAGTGCAAGCTATTTAATATTTGTATTTTGATTTGACTTTTTTTATAAGTAACAGTTTTCCATAGCATTTCTTGTCTCGCTGGGATAATATGTAAATCCAGTGAGCCTAATGATAAATTGTTGAGCACAAATGGAACTTGAGTTCTCTATGTCACTGAATTATATTTTGCTGCTCAAATGAATATTACTGTGAAATGTATCCTTGATTTACTAAGTCTGTACTAAAATAAATGAGTAAAGTTTTTCTGACAGAATTAAAAAAAATGGTCAATCCATTCTTTTGAATATGGAAAATCAGCATTTAGAGTGAGTATTCAATAATGCTTAGTTCATCTTCATCATTAGACTTCATTGTTTTGAAACAGAATTGTAAAAATTTTGATTTAACTTCATTAAATGGGTAAAGTGAATTCTCCCATGCAAGACTTTCCCCCCCATCTTTAATCTTTGCATCTAAGCCTAAGAACTTAATCTGCTCAATGTCTCATTTGGAGTTGCTGTTGAAGCTCCCTATTCATCTTTGCACTCCTCAGCTCCCACCTGTTAGAAGCCATAATTCAAAAAGTTCTGCACTTAAGACATTAAACAAGTGAACTATACTACCTTCTGCTCCATTCAAAGGGAAGAGGCCGAACAAACCCACCTCCTAAACAGCCCTTCAGGGCTCTCCACATTACCAATATTTTACAAGAGCTTCAAATTTTATGGGACATGGTGGGACAGAGAAAGAATAAGCCTGTATGCCACAAGACCAGGTGGATATCCAGGGGAATGCCAGTATTGCAGTGCAGTACCACTGGCTGTTGGCAGCAAGATCAGTGCCAGCAACAGCAAGTGTCCATCAGAGGACATCCAAAACAGCCTGACTGTGCCCAGAGACCTGACACCTCCGCATGCTGAACCTGAATTTACCTCTACATCCTTGGGCTCCCACTAAAGTCTTCCCCTTTTAAACAACCAGTTCAAGCTAAGGCATTTCAAAAACACTTCTATCCTTTTTTTTCTGTACACAAGTCTACAACCCCCCAAACATTTTAATCTGCTTACTAGCCTTTAATTATACTAACTGCCAATAACTTCTATTACTCGTCCAAAAAAAATTGCTGGCTGTTGTGTAAGTTTTTGATTGTGATTGGTGAAGCATATTTGTGTAACATTAGGTCATGTTTGTCAGAGTTTAACTTCTTATTTGGCAACTACACCATTAATTAGGAATATTGCTGATAACCTCTATTTTAAATAACCATCAAGCTGTTTTTCTGTATATGCTGGCAATGGAAAACAAGAAAAGGATATTTGTGTGGTGCCATAAGTCTGGTTAAGTATGACCAGAGAAATACGTACAACATTCTGTGGGATTACTATCTGTTAAACGTTTTTCTTTTTTGACAGGCTTTATTTTCTCAGGTGTTCTTATTTGTATTTCCTTTCTTTTCAGCACTGCAGTACACTCCTTTGCATCTCTGTTTTGAAGGCTCTCTCTAAGTTTGCATTCAGGCCAGTAGCATATTACTGAGGTTGCACATTTCTTGTTGTAATAACCCATCTTTGGCTCTTCCAAACTTTCTCTGTATGGAATGCAATTTTTCCATCTAACTTCCATCTAACCTATTTTATTTTTCCAAAGAATATTTCAGCTAAAACTGTAGTGCCATTTTTGGGGGGATAAAGAACATACTTCTACATGTCTCAGAACTTCACATCTTCTTTTACTTTATACGTAGTTTCTTCTAACATTTGGAGCTATGATACAAAGTTTCACAAAAGGATAAATCTTGTACTAGGAGGTCCTCTTTTACTGTCCCTATTAAAATTCAACTTTGGTCAAGAGACAGACCTTTGAAATATTACATTTCTATGGAGAAGTCCAAAACTTCTCTGTAGAAAGTGGTTGTAGGTCACCAATGAAAATCTCCAGAGATGTGACTTCTCCCTGTCACAGCTTCCAGAGCACATCCAAGGACATTGCAGCCCTAAGCAGCATGCATATGCTGTTCATCTTGACACTAGTCATTCTACACCGCATTTACAAACCTGAAACTTGGTGTGAAAGTAGCTTACAAATTATGATGAAGTACACACATGCTGCTACGAAAGGAACTATAAAGACCTCTTGATAATGTGAATAACCCTACTTTCACAGCACAGCTTCATGAGTGGAGAAGAAAGACAGCTTGGGTTGTTGTTGTTGTGGTTTAACTCCAGTTTGTTCACCTACACACACCCCCAGTGGAGGAGGATTGGAAAAGTAAAACCCATGGGAGTAGATAAGAACAGTTTAATAATTGAAATAAAATAAAATATAAAACAATAAGAAATATAATAATAATAGTAGTGAAAGGCAAGAAAACAAAAAGGGAGAGAGAAATAAAACACAAGAGAAAAAACTGATGTGCAATCCAATTGCTCACCACTCAATGAAAAATGCTCAGCCCATCTCCAATCAGTGATCAGTGCTTCCCAGCCAGCTTCACCCAGTTTACATACTTGGCACAATGTTCTATGGCATGGAATATCCCTTTAGCCAGTTTGGGTCAGCTGTCCTGGCCATGTTCCCTCACAGCTTCTTGTGCAGCTCCTCCCTAGCAGAGCATGGGAAACTGGAAAGTCCTCGACTTAGGGTAAACACTACTCAGCAGCAAATAAAACATCGCTGTTTAATCAACATTATTCTCATAATGAATCCATAAAACACAGCAGTGTACCAGCTACTAGAAAGAAAATTAGCTCTATCCCAGGTGAAGCCTGGACAGCCTTGCACTGAACAATGGAAAGACAAGAAAACTGTGCGTTGTTACTCATTGAGTGCAGTCAGGTTTTTGCACTAAGAAAAAACGCATGGAAAGGAAAAAAGAACACAAACATGAGATGAAAGATTACATCCTAGAGCAGGTACTCTGCCTTGCTCTTTCAAAGTTCTTGGGCATCATGCATTTTCTACCTCCTGAGCTCTTAGTGATGGTCTTTAATCCAATCTCTGTTACCTATCTCACAACTGATAGGTAAAGAAAAATGTCTTTGTAGATAAAGTGATGACCTGGAACCTGGGAAGGGTAGACTCCTTTCTGGATTCCACCATATATTTGTAGCAAAAACCAAATGTATAAAATAAATACTCTTTTAAAAATATATATAAATTTATACAATGGGCAGTTTATTTGCCTATTGTTTATCACATCTATTTGATGTTTTTCATTTGAAAACCATTTGGGAAGTTCTTGTCTCTTATTCAGTATTTGTCAGTCTTGGCTGAGGCCTCTAGCTGTCATTTTTAGAGTAACCTTCTGAGCTCTGTTCAAAGCTCACTGAAACTTAAGAAAGCTTTCCCAGAGAATACAGGGGCGTTCATGATGGCTATGGGAATGTTTCTACAAACAAATCCCAAGCACAGCATCTCTGCTCAAAAAACATATGAAGACAAGAAGCTGGTCTTTTTATCCTGTGATGTGTTTAAGAGGTTCAAAGTAAATTAGACATGCAGACATCAGTGGATTGATTACAGGTACTAAGAGGTAAAACATGCTAAGGACATTTGCAAGGGGCTGCCAGGTTTGGCTGCGAGCACTTGGGAACTTGCATTCTGTAACATGACAGACAGACAAGGAACCAAGTGGGACATGGCAGAACATGCAAGTGGCACTAGATGTCTATATTCAGGAAGCTAGATCTGTTCTGTGCTTCTAAGATAGGACTGAAAGCATTTAATATGGATCCTTTTGTGCACTGGTGAGGCACTAACATAGAGTGGCTTTTTGGTATAATAGCATAGTCTTAAAACTCTGTCCCAGAATATAACTCTGTACTGGTGTAAAAACCATTGGAAAAAAAAACAGTAAAAACCATTGCAGACCCAGAGAAAAAATGGTTTAAGTTTAATATTGTAAACCTAAATGGAGAAAAGGTTTTCCTGTTTTTTTTCCCCCCGAGTTCAATTCTAGCTGTGAATGAGAGCAAAAGCAGGAAAAGAGGCATGTGAACAAGGCAAAAAGTTATGTAGAGACTCATATTACAGTCTGATTTTAAGCAAAATTCCCCAGTAGTGTCAGCTGGTGCTTAGAAATCAGACTTCTGACAGATACACCAGAAACTTTTTTGTAACTTTCAGCCCAGCAGTACTTAGGAGAATGTTCTGTTCCCAAAAGCAATGGTATTAAATCACTGAGCCAGGAGAAGGAGCTGTGTTTTGATTAGGTACACAGCCTTCCTCTGACAGCTTTCAAGACCTGCAGTCTGGCAGATGCCATCGAAACAATTGTGTTTCTCTTAGGCTGCCTGAAAAATTTTAAGCCCTTGGTTTTGACTGTGTGACATTTTCATGAACCATTATTTATTTTCTTTGTCTTGGGTTTTTGCCTAACTCCTTTTACAAACCGTTCTTTATTTCTTCTCAGGTGAGCTGCTTGTTTTGAAAGGAGCACATCCAGGAAGCCACCATTAGCTTCACTTCAGGCAGAGATGGAGCAGGCAGTGGCTAAGTCACATGCACAAAGTTGTGCCATAGCACTGCCAAAGTGGGGGCACTGTCACCACTGCCCAGGGCTGAGCTCTTGGGTCAGCCTCCTGAAGTCTCAGCATTCACTCTGAGCCCTGCTCTGCTTCCATGACTTCAAACACTCAGAATGATGGGGAATTGCCTGTGGATGGTGGATTCTGTGTGTGGACAGTGTTCTCTGGGTTTTGTTCTGGGTGTGGATGGCGCTCTCTGGGTTTTGTTAAATTTTCCTTGAACACTTAGTTCAACAAAGGAAAATGCCCTGTCTCTCATTCTTTTTCTGACTGACTAATACACGTTTAAGATTCAGTTGGTGCCAAGAAGGCCTTTGGTTGAATCCTGCAAATGGTAGAGAGGATGCAAGTTGCGTGACCCTCTTTTAAAAGTAGGAAAACCTTTTCAAAATGTTGAGATGGTGACATTGCTGAAATGTGCCTATAACAAGGAAAGCTGACAAATGCAAAGCTTCTCCATGATCTTGAAAATAGGCAAAAAAGGAAGTTCAGCTTGAGGTTCCAGCACAGAGGAATAAAATTCCAAATAAATAATGTAATTATTTTTATTGCAAAAGTATTGTTTTCTAATGATTTTATTGTAAACATGCATTTAAAAAATTTTGAAACAGGAGGCTCTTTTCAGGAGGTGTACAGTACAGAAAGGAGAATGATTCATAGCAAAAGAGAAGCAGACAGCCAGTCTTGGTGTATCTGTCACATGCATTTATACAAACATTCCCTTGCACAGCAGTCACAGCAGTACTGTGAGTTACAGCAGAAAGAAATAGTAGATCATATCTTGTCCTCAAATTTTAGTTTACAGCTCAGCACTGATAACAGGAATTTTCTTTTCTTAAGTAGATGAGCCATTAAAAATATATGTGCTCTGTTATTCACAGACTATCTATGGCAGTAGCTATACAGTGTAATTTATTGGTAAGAAGAAAAAGTCTCTGATGGGAAAAATTCCTCTGTTGCTTCTTTTTGGAAAGAACAACAGGAGGGTGACACTGGATAGGCAGAGGTAGTGTTCTGTTGAATTCAGCACAAGCTAGCTCATGCCTCTGTGTCAGACCATATTTGTCGTGACTTGATGGTGCTGAGACACCTCTTGTAAGCCATTCCAAGGACTTTTCACACTGTAATCCTTCACATACACCTCCTCCCTCTGAACACCCTTTCTGCTTTATATAAGCATTTTTTGTAGGAGCAAAAGGGGCAGCAAGGAGGAGGTGTGCCAGCACAGAGCAGTGCATTTTTCATCTTTTGGGATGAAACCTTGTCAGGGAGCAGTGGGGAGGTGTGCCATGCCAGGAGGGATTACATTGTTGGGAGAAATCATGCCTCTGTACTTCTTCAGTATGAGGTGAGGGCATAAAGGTTTCCCTTCCCTTGATACTTGGGGCAGTCCAGCCTAGCCTGTCTGCTGCCTACCATGCACAGCTGACTTTCCACGTGCACACTTGTCCCCTGTGGAAGCTGCCCTGAGCCTGTGAAGGCTTTTGATAGGGACAGTACAAAGGGCTCTTTTTCCATCCACCTCCATCCAAAAGACAGGAGCACGATGGGCTGGTGATTCTGATTACCTCACTGAAATCCTGTTTTAAATCCCCTAGAAAGCAAGAAGCCCAAACTTGCTCCCAACAAAACCAATGAAAAATCCCTATGGATAACAAAGTGAAAGGAGCAATCCCTAAACAGGTGTCCATTTTCATTTCTGAAATGAAAAGTGTAAACTGCATTTGACAGTTTTTCAACTAAAACTAATACTCACTTCAACTTGTGTCTGAATGATTTAAAATGCGGCAACATCCCTTTGCTCTATTGTATTCAGACATTCAAGATCCCAGCAAAATATTTATTTTGGATAGTCTCTATATCCAATTCCTCTTTTTATCAATAGAACAATATTTATAGAGGTCAGGCTGCCAACTTCGCCAGACAGACGCCCTTTGCATTCAAAAGAAAACATGATTCATCGGAGGATCAGGATTTCAGCTGCAAATTAAAACTTTTCTTTGATAGACTGAAAGAGACAAGTCAATAAAGGAAAATTCTTGATAGCTGGAAAGGAATGTCTTCTTTGAGACTGCCAATATTCAGTTCTGATTACTAATATCTTAATTGATGGATGAGATTTTTTTCTTTATCTAATTATACCCCAGAGGCAATGTTTAAAAGATAGTTATAAACAGCTGTTCTGTATAAAGATGCCAGCTTCTTTTTGTTATCTCTTTGAGACCATGAATATGTTATAATGTATTTGTGCAGCACACAGGACAAAAGTGCTCTGACCCAGACCTATGATTCTCTAGATAGGGCATAAAATTAGCATTCAGCACAGTAAGAACAACAGAAACAATGAAAAAAGTAGAGATAAACTTACAGACTTGTGGCTTGCTAGTTTTCAGTGCACAAGCATATCACATGTACGAAAATAGATTTACTCTAATAGCCACAGTGTGTGTCACAGTGGGAAAAATAAAATCTATGTTGGATGAAAAAAATCAGAAGATTTAGTGAACCTTGTTTTTCAGAGCTGTTACTCCTGGTCTTTACTGCAGATATCCCACAAAATTATTTCTGTCTCTCACTGAAAATATGTAATATATTTTTCATCATGTACCCTTTTAATGATGATTAAATATCACAACCCTACCTTTCAACTAATTGTAATGGCCTTGTTGTTTTTGGTTTTGCCTGACTATGATTTCAAACTAATGATCATTAGTAACAATAATAGTCCTCTAACCTTTTATCATGCCTTACATCTGTGGCACTCAAGTGTTACTACGTGCATTACACCAATGCTTACACTGAGTCACAGAGATTAATTAACTTAATAAAGATCTTAAAGCACGTCAGAGGCAGAATCAGGAATAAGGAAAGTCAGCCCTGAGCTCTGATCTCTCTAGCCTTGACAATCTGACAGTTCTTGCTACAGGGTTAGCAAAATGCCATTAATCTCCAAAAGCTGGACTTCTTTAGGAACAGATTATTTGTGTGAGAAGGAAAGGAGGGAGTTGCTTTGTTGCTAAAATAAAACTGAAAGTGGGACTAATAGAAAGAAAAGCTCCTACTTGTCTGAATCACACTGCTTGAAGGCACTGGATGTTGTAGACTGTTCGTACTATTTGTTAAGGAATCTTGGGATGTCACGTTCACAAAACCAGCCTGAAGAATGTACTGAAATTCAGTTCCCAAACAGTCCCCAAAATCCGATTCCAGTGTCATTTTGCTAACCTCACTGAAGGTCTTCAATTGAGAACCTGGGAATAGGGCAGGTCTTAATATCCACACTGCTGCAAGATCACATTCATCTAACTTTTGCCTCAGAGAAGATTGCCACTTTTGGACCCTGTCCTAGTCAGCAGTGAATCACTGCTTGTTCAAACACACAGCTGGACAAATTTCGATGTTGTAGAGAGTAAGAAAATGTGGATACTTTAAAGTCTGATTACTACAGGAAAAAAGGTATTGTCTATGTCCCTCCTCTTTCCAACCACCATGCTGCCTTATTTTAACATGAGAACCTTTGAGAGAAGCTGTTAATGCTGCTTCAGATTCTCATGGGATGGAGACTGGAATCAGTGAATTTAAAGTGGCATTTTATGCTGATGGCATATTAATATGTATGATCTAGCAAGCACTTCAGCTTTTATTACAGTGTGAATCACTACTAATTTTGGAAAACTTTCTGGCTTTAAAATGAGATGTAATAAATTTCAAACTCTGTCTCTGCATACACCAGATAACACATTTGTCATCTACATTTTCCCATTTAAACTCAAATGCTAAGTTCTCCCAAACAGCAGCTTATGTATGGTCTGTTTATATTTAAAAGAGAAAATCATGATAACAAAATATAAAATTATTATAAAATTAATATAAAAAATTTTGCTGTGTCTTGATACCTTTTAAAACATAACCAAGGGCCAAATCCAGCTTATCTCACTTGGATAGGGAGCCTCTTAGAAGATTTTATGTTATTGATCTGAATCTTTGGTGATACAAGCAGAATCTGATGCAGCAATAATAAAACTTGAGGGTGAAGGGTGGCAACACCATAAAATACATCTGAATGGGCTGAACAGGACAATACTATAAGGTATGAAGAAAAAGCACGTTCATCCTTTCTAAAAGCATACCTGATTTAGACTTGTTTATTTCCTGTTGATGTCACTGAAGCATCTTGCTGCTCAGCATTTCTAAAACTCAGGCTTCTTTTTTGAAAACCTGTTTAGATTAAAAAAATAGTGACATGGTAATACAGCAGGTGGGAGCTGTATTAGCACTTTGATTAAATACCCCATAACAAGACTATCAGGCTGTGCATGTAAAACCTCAGTGCATCATGTATGTATCTATGTAGTCATTGTAACGTTGCATTAGTACACCAGAATTCAAGTTCATGAATCCATGATGATAGGCAGTATAGGAACAATGTAGATTTAACTTGTCCAAATATGCCTTAATGGTGTCACCTCTGATCTTTCAGGTCTGAGTCTCTCAAAAAGAGTAGAAATTGTTGGTCAAGCTCAAAATATTTTTTTAAAGTTTTCAAGCATCAGAAAGTTCTTTCTCTCTTTCTTTTCCATTTTTGGGCTCATTAGGGTAAGAACTATTAAACCATGAATTAAAAACTGCCAATTCAGTACTCTTGATGTTTCCAGAAAGAGAAGACATCTGCTTCTTTCATGAACATTTTTCCAGGAGATGTTCAGGTAAACTGCACTCCCTCAAGTATTAAGATGAACAGACACAATGTCTTTACTGTGGCTTTACCCATACAGACTACTTCTTAATTTGGTCTCCTAAGAAAAACAGATGTGGCATCAGCCTTATCTGTGTTTATGCCTGTTTGGGTCCCCTCTTTAATTAGGTTTAAAGTCCTCATTTCTATCAACCACAACTTGCAAATGTGTAGGAAACAGAAAGACCCTAGAAGTTTAATAAAACCTGAAAAACTGCTAGAGGAGAAATCCCTTCCTCTGGGTATTCCCACCAAAGGACACTACAATGTGAACCCCACTGTTGCTGAACACCAGAAAAACCTGACACCACCCATAACTCTTGGCAAAACCACATTCATTTGTACTGCCAAGGTCTTCTAGTCAGCCTGGGAATGTCCTCCACTCACAAGGGCACTGGGAGGCCACATCTCTGTACTCTGATAGCTCTCAGGCAGCACAGGTAAAGGCTCACAGTGGCCCTCAGCCTGACTTGGGAATGAGAGAGAAAAGGGGACAGAAAGTGTGAGGCATCAATATTGACGACTGACCCGAGCTTCCTGCAGTTCCTTTAGTGCTGCCCCCTGGCAAGTGTTACCCAAAATACTGCAAAAAGTCACTGTCTCTCAGAGGAGATCATGGTTTCCAGCCTTGCCAAGGGCAGACAAAGAGGACCTGTGTCAAATAACAGCAGATCTCACACACCTACAAGAAAAAAAATCACAAACTGCAGCAAGTTCTGTCCGCTTTTAGTGGGGGTGGTAAACAAGATATGCTGAGAGAAAGAATAATGCTAAAAATGTGTTTTTAGAAGAACTAGTCAAGGTAGTCTTCCACATAAAACAAGTACTATAAATCCTAGTTGTAAGTCAAATAAAATACAAGCCATTGAAATTATGTAAGTTTACTTGTGGAATAAGCAATTGTATGTATTTTAATTTAGACTCATTAATAAATAATTTGTGAAAGTGGGGTTTTAGGAAAACAGGACTCAGAAGAAAAATAAGGCTAAAGAGATCAAGAGCTGGAAAAACTACAAAATCCAAAGCCATGCTTTCTCTGCTAATAACATTTGCTTCTATATTATGTTGACATTTCTAAAGATTTGCTACTGTAAATCATTACTCCATATTTCTACTTGTCAAAAGCAAACACAAAACTTTAATGTTAGAAGTCTCTCATGGAGAAAGTAAAATATACCTAGGAATCATGTTTGCTAGAGCACTAAAATACTTCATTATATGAGAAAATCTTCCTTTTTTAGTACTGCGTTATTTGTGTTAACATAAGCTGAATCTTAAAGACGCTGGCCTTGGGGTCAATTAAATATTGGAGTATCACGTCTTTCATATTTGAGGAACACCAGCAGAGCAAAATGCTGCTTGATTGTTTTTGTTTAACCTATTTTGTATATGGAGGCAACAGGCATGAGGTTGAAGAGGGTATCTGAAACTGCATAAATTATAGTATGTGTAACAAAAAAATAGAACCTATAGAAGAAACAGAAGCATATTCTTGTATGCTTATTCTATGGCCCATAGGAATGCCAAGATATTAATTTTTATTTTCCCTTTTTGTCTATTGCTTCCATATTTCTAACCTGTTCTTTTTCTTTTTTTTGTACCACATCATGTAATAGGTTAACACTGAAACAGTGCATGGATTCCCATATACTCATGCAGTGATTACCATTGGTTTCTTTCATTTTTGACTTGCTTTCTTTGACTTACTAATAGCTTTTTCCAGCTTGTGTCATTTTAAAATGCATAAAGTAATCAAAATTCTCTGCACACTTTTCTTAGGCTGTTCACCTGGTTTAGGCTAAGACCAGCCTCATTCTGGTGGCAATGATATTTAACTTTAAATTCAAAGGCTTACATTCAGGTATTTACATAAAAGTTCTGAAAATATTACTGAAACATTCCCACATCTATTTATTTTTAGTTTGTTATATTTCACTCTGAACTTTCCATAGATGTATTTAAACATTTGACTTCTCTCCCTTACCAGCTGATGTGCCAGTTAACACTACAAAAATGTAAAGGTAAAGGCAGTTTTCTAAAGGCTGTGCACACTGGCAAGAGATGTGCAAAAGGGTGGAAATACCCTGATGCATTTCTACTACTCTGAACAGCTGTCAAATTCTTCACTGAGATCTGCTGAGTTGGAAACTGAGGTTCTGCTTCTATCTCATTTTGTGATACCTTATTTTACTAATACTGTTTTTGCATCTTAGGGGTTTACATCATTTTGCTTTGTGAAAAAGAAGCCCCAGGAACTGCCACTAGGTGTTTGCTGGTTCATCCAGTACTGCAAGGGCAAGAGGACTCAACCCTACTCAGGAGGGACTGTCATCAGCCATGAGGTGATCCCTTTCCAATCCAGTCTGGGCTCTGTCATCTCATATGAGCCTGGCAACAGTGAGTGGCTCTTCTCAGTGACAGCAACTGATGAGACTTCATAAAGTGAAAAATTATCTCCTTGGATCTTTTTTTCCCTTGAGTTAATGGGTGCTAAAATAGAAAGCTTTTTGTATCTGCATACCCTTAGGGAGCAGCTCTCTGTGGAAAGGAGCTGTCTGCAGCAGGTGAATGCATTGTGGACTGGCTCTGCAGGGACAAATTTTAAAACTGGGATGTCTGGAGGTTTCAACCGTTGGGTTGGGAAAGGGAAATGACATCAAAACACCCAAGGCAAGACTCTGATGTTCCTTTATATTTATAGCCACGGCTAGCACCTTCTGCTCAGGCTGCAGCCAGACCCAGGGTGTGCAGGGCAGCACGGGAGTGCCAGGCAGGGATGGGCAGCCAGCACAACCTGGCTGTGGGAATGTGGTAGAGGCCTGACAAGTATGGGGGGCTAACACACACACAGACCTGCCTCCTCTCAGCCTGGGTCTCACCTCTCCTTGCTCCTTCTTGCTCCTTCTCTCTTGCTGTGTTAAAAAGTAACTTATGTTTAACTCTAAACAAGAGAGGGGAGGGGAAAAAAAAGAGGGGGATAAAGAAAAAGCACTGTCTCAACCCTCAAACAAGTGTATTGATATAGGTCAAGTGTGTAGTCTTCTCTACCTGGACTTCCAGTTTAGGAGATGGCTTTACCTTGACCACAGTCTCCTAAAGACAAAAAGATAAGGATCCCAGTTCCCTGTTCTGACACATACTTCCAGTTTATGTGAACCATTTTGATCAAGAATCTAAAGAATTTAATTATCTACCTCCTCATCCACAAAACAAAGGTAGGAGCACTTTCCTTCTTCAAAATTGTTTAGTTTAAAAATATTCTGTTAAAAAAGTCTGTGGAAGAGTCACTCTTAAGTGCTCACATCTACCTTTGACCTTGTACCAAGGACTTCAGTAGAAATGTAATGCTGAAAAAAACTGTTCAGCTGCTGGAGGAGTCCAAAGCTGACAGCATAATTAATTTCCATCAGATAAGTTCCTAAAAGCCTAAACAGACATGCTTAGGACCATTTGGCTTTTACAGAGCTGAGCAGATTGGCTTTTAGATCACATACAATCTCACTGCTCCTTGAACTCCTCTCTCTGCAAGGCTCAGTGCACAGGGTGTGACTGCAGAGAACACCTCCCAGGTCAAGCACATCCCGGAAGGTGCTTTTATCCACCTGTCACATTGGAAGGTGCAGATGTAAATCCTGACTGCCCTAAGGTGCCTTAATGAGCTATTTCTGTTAGCTGCAGACATTGTATAGGGACTTCTGTGCTGCTTGACTGCTGTGAATTCTGCTGGGTAGCATTAGCAGTATGTGAAGTGAAAAGTGAAAAGCAGTTATAGGACTTGCATATGGCCATTTAGTGGATGAAAGAGGCAGGTCAAAAATCTAGACCTCCCACTTACTGCTTTTTAAGACTTATTCTCATTTTTCTGGTGGCCAGAGTTGATTGTTGATTCATTTGATGTCAAACTTAGTGACACAGAGGAAATATAGTGTCTTTGTGCTGGTGAACAACATAGATTACAAATATTTCCTGGATGCAATCTTCTTCACTGAATGTCTGCAGTTTTATTGAATTTTATTTCCTTAACTGGTGAATGCAAATACTTGTTCAGGTTTCAGCAAAAAACTGTGAGCTTTCAGACTTGGACACTTCCTCAAACTCTCTTACCATGCTCAAGGAAAAACTGTGGTACAGAAAATTTGTTTGCTGACTTGAAAATTGTAAAGCTTCTGAGCTTTGAGTAATGAGTAATATGGTCTAACTTTACGCATATAATTTTTTTTGCTTAAGTACAACGACATAAATTCTCTGCAGACTTCTGATGATAACAGATTTTAATAGCAAATGCTGATACCTAAGTTCTTCTCTCAGAGTGAATTTGCTGAGTCCTTCTGGCTCTAGATTAGTTATAGCATTTTACTGGTGTGACTGGAAAAAGAACCATCCTGTGAAATCCTATGGATGAATAATAGGGCAAAATTATTATGAAAATGAGGGGGGAAGATGAAAAAATACATAATTTATTCCCACATATATGAGTTGAAAGCTCATAGGATTTTCCACATTGACTTCAATGGAGCCTGAAGCCTTACAGAAACCTTCAGTATTTCAGAGCAGTAATTCTTATCTCAGGATTTTTTCATTAGGAGACTTGAAAACAGCTGTATAATTCATCATTTAAACTGTAGATCCTCTTAGGATGAGAAAAGAACTATGGGCAGAAATTACCCTCAATTTATAATTGAAATAGCTCATCCTCCCATCTCTGATGACCAGGAGCAGCAGGCTTTCTGTGCTGGTAAAGGACTCCTTCAGCAGCAGTTACCCCCACCAAAATCCTCTCTCAAAGTGTGTTTGTGTGTGTGCATAGGCACATGTGGCTAAGGAAGCAAGTGCTTTCTTATTTCAAATTACTTTTTCTTCTTTACCAAACAGAGCAAAAATGAATGTGTTGGAAGCTGTTGAAATCATGGTCTGACCTGGAGACAAGTCACTGCACATTTATTTGGTCCATGACCAGGTTCAGTCCCAGCGTGGTGCTATCATAGTTGTCCCCAGTGTTCGTGAGAACATTGCTGTTCCTATGCTCCTCAGCCTCTCTCCGTCTACCTACATCTACATTTCCCTCTTTGACCACCTTAGTGAACCCATGACTGGAGTGGCTTTTCTGAAACCTGGAGCAGTAGGTGCTGACACCTTGGAGAAGCAAACAAAATTACAATTATATTGTCACTTTAAGAATATTTTAGGACAGTATGAGAATTGTGTTTTTCATTTCCTGATTACATCAGAACTAATAGGACTAATTGTAGGAATAATCCCTTGTAAGCACATCAGTAACATTTGCATGTATTTATCCATGTGTATCTATTTCCATGCAGGCCTGGTACGCAGATAGCTGTTACCTTTGGGTGAGTTTAGTATATTTGTCTGTATTACAGGTTTCTGCACTGGAAAATTACTTCTGCTATAAACCCAGTTACTTGTGCTGCCATCCGCGCTGACATCATTTCAAAGAAAGACAATTTCTTAGTCCAGCACAAGCAGAGAAAAAGGCAACTGCCTTCCAGGCAACTGCCTGAAACCATTTTGCCAGTACATTGACATTTCACCAACACCCAAAGTGGGTTAGAAAGGAAGGGTTGTTTTTTCAAGTATATCTACCATCCTTTAATTAATCATCTAATGTAAAAGAAGCTGAAAAGCTCTGAGGCTCAAACCTGGCTGCCTCATTCCTTTGACTGTATTTGTAGTGGTGAATAAAATGTGCCAGGGAATTCAGGACTCACAGCCTTGCCCCTAAGCTTCCACCTCCAAAGCAGGACAGCCACCCCAAACTACCTCTAGGGACTGGCCCCTGGAGCCCTAGTGCTGTGTTCAACTGTGGTTTGGCAGGCTGCTCACAGGTCTCACCCAAAACCATTTCAAGCATCACACTAACGGATTAATAGAGGCAATACCAATTTAACAGATTATGAACCAGTGTCAGGGCCTCTTCTCTGTCCAGTTTAATTTATGGAGACATTACTGCCTGTGTTTAGACCCGAGATTCTGGGCCATATATATTGAGGTCAAGGAGCTACATTGAGACTGTTGCCTAAAAAGGCTAGCCCAAAAACTGAGGCTAGTCAGGAGTAAGGGAATAAAAGGTGGGTATTTATTCGAAAGGCCTTCAAAGGTACATTTAGGGCAGACAAAGCCCCCTCCTTGGGGCATCACCCAAAATGGACGATGAGTCACGAGTTCTCCACACCTTTATAGGTTTGGTCCATTTGCATATCAGCATAAATTCACCAATTAAAACTTTACAATTTCCCCCTAGCTCCCCCAGCTCACTCCCCCCCACCTCTCCCTTAGAAGTTTGGGTCTGGGCAGCCTGAACGTCCTTGAAGATCAAGTCCAGAGTGGCACTGTTATGTCTATAGAGAACAGCAACCAACGAGATATAAAGCACACATGCCAGACAATGCAGAATTTGAAAAATATAAAGGTTAAAACCTAAAGCAACAAGTCACTGTGAGAGAAGAGAAAATATAAACAAATAATGAGGGCAAATGAATAGTTAAATTCAAAGAGAGAGAGGAGGACACTATGTTTTTAATAATTTTCTCTAAGATTCTGAATTACACTGATTCTAACCCCATGTGCAAAGCAATGAAAATCAATGGATAGATGATCAAAACCAGATATGAATACCATAATTAGTTACTCAAGGTGTCTGATTTCCTTTTTTTTGTGAGAATGATATTTTGATCTGCAATGAGATATTGTATTATAGTGCATTGTCTTCAAGATGAGAGACTATTATCGTGATGCAGTTCATTTGCTTATTTCTTTCATGGCCATGGTAATCCTGTTGGTTTCTGTTTGGCAAGTCATAAATAGTAGATTGGTGGTGCTTCTCAGTAATATTTGTGTTTATAGATGTTCTGTGAGGCATTGCCAGTCTTTTGCTAGGTAAATCATGGGTATACGTAACAGATCTTCCATCCCAGATAGAGTTCTAGGGGCAGGTATTCCTTCTTGCAGAGTTTTCCTTCTTGCTTTAGGAAAAAAAAATTTGTCTCTGCTGCATTGCCCACATGATGTCTTTTTAGTCATGGAAAAGAACCATTTATGAGTGAGTCTCAAAAACCCCCATGGCTTTCCCAGAGGAAAGCTCATGGGATTCAGAGTTTGAAGCAGAAATTGCAGAAATGGTGAGGACACACCCCGGCCCTGCCTCAGGAGTTCTCAACTTAGAAAATATCCTGTGATTGGGCCTGGACAGACCAAACCTGTCATCCTTTCCAAAAGTGATAGGGTCTGATCCACACATTAAGGAGCCCTCTGAAGAAACCCTTTCAATCCCTCTCTGCTCTGGGAAGTTTTCCACAGGTCTGGGGGGGGCAGCAATCTGGCCCTGTGTTTTCAATAGTGAAGTTATGTGGGGAATGTGTTAGGGGTTTCAAGTTTCAGTATATATTCTGGGTTGTGCAGCAATGAAGGAGTAGAATCCAAACAGCTAGTGATCCTAACTATGCTTTTCCAGATTTTGCTGGTTTAGCCCTTCTTTAAATGAAAGTGTTGTTTATACATATGTTGTGATTTAAGGGAGCTCAACAAGCAGTTCTCTTATCCTGACATTTCCTTTATGGTGTGGCAACAAAAAGAACACTACTACTGGGGATTTCAGGATTCTGTGCCCTGACGGATATCCCAAAACGGGAGGAAAAGAGAGGAGGAAGCCTTTTGGAGCGACATGAAACAGGCGTGCTCACACGTGAGCGTTATTTACCGGCACATCTGTGCAGCAGTCAGAGCCTGAGCGACCCGCTGTCCTGCAACCTGTCAACTCCCTCCCTCCGC
>VZRZ01007591.1:401918-431208 GCA_013398175.1 Climacteris rufus
TGCGCCCCTCCAGCTGTGCTCTCCTCCAGCCTGCTTTCCCCATGCCCGACTTGTGAACGACCAGCCGAGTGAGACGGGGCGGACGGTGTCCCTGGAGGCCGGCAGTCACCCGCACAGCAACCCGTGCCGGGACCCAACCCCATCCCGCTGCGCATCCCCCGGGCGGTGTGAGCCGCCCCTGTCCGTCCCTCGCCGCTTTCAGGGATATATAGCCACCGGATGAAGAAGAGTTTTATTTTTACTGATTTGTGGTGACACCCACCCTAGGGACATGCTTCTTGTCGGTCCGTCCTCCTGCGCGCTTCGGTAGCCGAAACCCCGCGCTGCGGTGAGCCCAGCAGCGCTTGGCAAGCGGCTACGACCGAGCGCTTGCTCGACCGGAGAGGATGGGAAACGGGAGGGAGGGGAGATGGCAGCGCTCTTGCGTTGGCAGCCGGCAGACGGGTCCCGGTTCCTCCGGTCAGGGTGTCTTCATCAGGCTTCCCCGCCTCGCAGGGACACAGCTGGTCTTGCTGCTCAGTTTGCTCCAGTTGGTACTGACGGCAGCTCAGGGGCGTGGAGCTGGCTTTTAACTTTTGTTTGAGCAGCTGAGAAGTTGTCTTAGAAAAATGGAGTGTAAAATTATTGTAAACTTTGGAAACGGTGGTGAAAGGACAGCAAAACCTCTCTGATTTGGTAGAATGGAATGACAGCTAACGTCGTTGATAAGCAGAGGCCAGAGCAGTGCTGCACTCTCCTTTCAGGTCTGAGGGCATTGCCCAGAGACCGATTCGCTTCCTTAGGCAAACAAACCATCTGCAAGTTGCGGTGACTTGGCTTCTGTGATGGAGCTGGTTGGTTTTTAAGTGTTAGTTCCTGGCTGGAAGCTCACTGTGTACTCTCAGACACTGATGACTGCAGCCGCGGTGAGTGTTTTAATGCAAAGAAGTTTTCTTTTTACCCAAAGCTTCACGGACCCTTGGGAAGTAAAATCCCAAGTGGGAAAAGCTCATTAGCGGAGCTCACACCTGAAGCAATGTAGTGTGCTGGGCATCTGCCTGTTGCATGGAAAATGGGAAAGGGGACATTGTTGGCGGTTCATCAGCATACCTGGGAACACAGGTCTCACAGGTCTTCGTGGCATTGAGTAACTCAGTGTTTGAAGACTCGAATATTTTAATTTTTAATTTTTTTTTTCTTTTGAGTTTTCTTTGGTTAGTTAATCCATGAGGTTTAGTTTGCTGGATCTGAGAGGTGTGCTCATGCATTTGCTTCATCTCTTGGCAGATGGGATAAGGTCATGTGAAGTGGGCCTTGCTGAGGGTGGGGTGTGCGAGGAAAGCGGTGGCTGAGGAAGGGAGGAGAGGTGACGGGGCTGTCGGCGAGGAGCTGGCAGAGGTGCGGGATGGGCCGGAGCATCGCTCCGCCAGGGCGGCGCGGGGCCGCCGCCGCTCCGAGCGCCGCCGGGAGGTGTCGCTGTGGGCACTGCGGCGCCGGCCCCTCCCGCCGCTCAGAGCCGGCGGAGCAATTCCACGGGAGCTCGGGTGGGAAACTGCCAGTAAAGTAAAAATACACCTAATTAAATTCAAATGTATCGTTCGGACATAAAGCATTCGGACATTCATTGACACAGTTAATAAAATGTGGATTTCAGCGTAAGATAAGGTAACTTGCTGTGTAAAGCCTCCGATTTTTATTTATTTATTTTTAATTTATCTGGTCCTGAAGGAAAAGACTTTGCTTTTTCAGTTTTAACTTTTACTCCATCTCTGCTTTTCCGTGTTTGATCTATATTTTAAGCCTTTTTTTTTTTTTCCAGAATAAACCTATATTTTTAAGATACGGGTTTGGATTCTTTCTTTAAGAAGAGAAGTGAAAGTTTGGGATGAAGGTTTTTATTTTCTGTGTGTTCTCCTAAAGTTGATTGAAATGTGTACTGATATGACTCTGGAGTCTGAAAATTGTACTGTTGTGTACTTTAACTTGTAAATTTAATATTTGAAATGTTAAAACATATAGGGATTTTGTATTTATAGAGACTTCCAGACATTTGGAGCTCTGACTTTTTTCAGTGGTGCTGAGCATTCCTCACACCTGTCCTTCTTTCTGTTCAGCTGAAGATACCTGGAGATAATTGGCTGTTACCTGCTAACTTTTCAGTGATGCATAACTTTTCCTTTGTTTTTTTTTTTTTTCCAGTGCCAAGTCTTTTCAGCCTAATTTTCCTTCAAGCCTTATATTCTATATTTTCCAGCTAAAAATCATATGTACATTAGTGCTTTCATTTAGTAACTTCTTGAGACTGTGTTTTTTAACAATATTTTATCTCTTGCCTCTTAGGGAGGAGAACGCAAACCATTAATGATCATGCTACACCGAGAAAATGATACTTTGGGATTCAATATTATAGGAGGACGGCCCAACCAGGTAATGAGAAAAATAACTGTAGGTGATTTTAACCATACTTACTGTATACGCTGTTAGTAGTTGACAGTAGTTTGATGACAGTAGTTATGGAATCTATTCTTCATATAGAAGAACTATATATTATCAGGTATAACTGGAGTCATTGTTTGGAAGACATAATCTCGTGAGAATTGTATTATTCTCATTCTTTTGGAAACATGTTCCTAGTGTTTTTACTTTAAAACTTTAGGCTAGTGTACACTCAGTTCCCATGCAAGTAATATGTATTCATGCAAACTGTCCAGTGGAAATTTCTGGGACTACTTACAAGAGTCTTTGTTGCAGGATTAAGTCCTTGGAATTTTGTGAAACAGCTTGCCTTTTTTTTTTTTCACTGAAAGGAGAGAAGAAAATTTGCTTCTGTAGCTCAGATAGTTTAAGCACATGTCCTTTTTTCACGTGCCTGCTTTCAGTTTTTCTTTATGAACTGAAACGGTTTTCCTCAATGCTGTATCTTAATCTCATCAGTCTAGGTTTAGAAAGTTCATTGCAAACCATAGAATATGCATAAAGGATCACTAGCCCCCACCTAGAATATACACATGAATATGCTTGCTTTTTTTTTTTTTTAACTACATCTTTCCCAAAGCATTAATCAGGACTGTCATTACATATGAAGGGTAAAGAAACCTGTTAAACTGGAAAATTAATAGTTGATTAAAAAGGCTTGGTAATAATTATGTACTGATCAGGTTCTTGTTAAGTGGGAGAATAGTAGCCTCCTAGTATTACTGAGAAGGGGAGTGGGACCCTGAATATTAGTTTGGCAACCTTCTGCTCTAACGCTGTATTTAGTGGTGCCAAAGAGTCTGTTCCCATTAGTCCACTGTCTGTACTGCAGAGTTACTTTTCCCTGTGGGTACATATGGAGACCAGAAGTTATCAGATTTGGGGGCTGTAAATCCAAAGCAAGAGCTTCTTAGAATTTTCTAGTGGAAGGATGAGGCAACAGGTGACTACAAGTTAAAATACACATGCTATGATTATATCCATATTTGGAGTATACCAATAACAAAATCCAGACAATCTTTAGTTTGGATTGCATTATGACATCTCTTATTTATATCCCTAGGAGAACTGCAGGGAAAAGGGAGCATGTGTTCAGTTTTCTTGGGACGGCAACTGAACTTCTTTAAAGGACTCAGATGTTTACAGTGCATACCTCAACTGTTTTATGTAATGCAAACTATCAGACTTTCTAAAATAATATTTTGTAAGTTTTAGAAGTAAATGGTAAATATATGAAGGTTTTTAGCACTGTTTGTTGAGAAAACAGCAGAGTGGAGAGAAGGAAATGAATTTCTATTAACACTCATATATGGAGACAGAAGTTGGTGGGGCTGTGAGGCAGGGATGGGTCTTGGGTGTTTTTGACTCTTTGAAGTTCAATCTGGAAATTCCTTTGTGTTTTGGTAAATGTGAGTACCACAGGCATTTGATTGGCATTTCTCAGCATATCTGGAGTTGAGGATAGAACAGGAAAAAAACTTGACTCAAATGTTGAAAACACAAAGTTCTGCTCAAAAGCTCAAATAGTGGAACAAGAATTGGTAACAAGACAAAAAGAGTTCATGAAAGTGCTCTATAGATTCAGGTACATTCAGGTTGTTCAGGGAAAAAATGCCCTGGGTTGAAGCATTGTCTGTTGCAGCAGAAGAGCAGAACAGTGATGTCTTTATATTAGTCACCTGTTTGGGGACGTGTTCCTTCATCACAAGTTATTTGTGTTTCATAAGAACAATGCAGGTTTTTCCCACTGGAAAGCAGGTGACTCTTGGTGGCTTGGAGAATGTACATACATGCTTTCTGTTGGCTGTGCTTCATTTCAGTCCATAATAGGCTTCCCCAACTCCCACCTGAAGGGAGGAGGAGAGCAAATAGGATTGTCTTTTATTTTGTCAGAAAGGAACCTGCTTCACATAAGTGTGTTTCTGGGAGGTGATTCATTATTCTAAGAGAGCAAGGCTGCTTTGCTGGGCCCCAGCTCTGTCTGTCTGGGAGGACTGTTTCCCCTGAGGCCACCATGTCCAAGCCAGGCTGGAGGGAGGTCTGTGCTGCAGGCACAGCTGCTGCACAGCACCTGGGCTGTGTGACATGGTGCTGGAGCTCACTATGCCTTGTGCTATGTTTTCCTGTCAGGAGTGGTGAGTTACCAGCATGTGCAAGTGATGGGGACCACAAGCCAGATTGAAATACCCTTTTTCTTAATGGGTCATACATTGCTCTTGTAAAAGCCAGTGGAATTTCTGATGGAAAGAAATACAGTTTTATGTGGGTGAAGGTGTTATTTAGCTTTCTGTTTTCTTAAGTTAAAATGAAACCATGTCCCTCTTGCATTTTCACTAGTGGCTGTTCTGCTTCTTTCATCAGAATTTCATTTCTCATTGCTTAGATGGAAAGTCAGTGGAAGTCTGTTCATAATTTCAAAATATTTCAAGAACTGTTACTGTGTTTCCCTTTTGCTTCTTACTTGACATGTATGAGTCTCTGTGACAAAGGGGGGGGGGGGAAGGAGTTTATGAAATCATAGTCTGACTAATCTCATGCTGAACAAATATTTATTGACCTGAAATCGACCTGGGTCAATTCTCCATAGGCCTGTTGCCACATCATGTAAAGTATATTTTATGTAAGCCTTTACAGTTTTCTTAATAGAAAAGTTATAAAACATTTTCTCCATGAGTGTGTAGGACCTAGACCTAGAAACCTGTGCTGTTGGTCAGGGATTCACAGAAGGAAAATAAGCATCATATAAACTGCTATGTAAGCATAAATCAACTGGGAAAAATTCCTTCAATTATTGCTAGCTAGGTTATTATTTGTATAAACACTTAAAAAAACCCATAAGTAGGCAGTGTCTGCTTGACATTAGTTCTTTCTTAATAATTATTTAAAACTACTTTTAACTATCATGTGATGAAATAAAACAATTCCAGCGTGGACATCTTCATTTATATCGTTGCAGCTGTGGTAGATAACTTGTCTGTTTTAAATGTGACTTTATGTGAGTTGTAATTACTGTTGCATATAGATCAACTGGAAGTGGGTTCTCTTTTTGTCCACAGCTCATCTGTATGGATTTCATAGTTGAGCAAGTTCTCAATCTCCCATGTGAATAGGATTTATGAGGTTAACCAGTTCCAACCAAATCCTATAATTGTTACATGCCAACTGATGTAACTTTGTTCCTTGGAGGTTTATTTTCAAATGCAGTAAGGAAGTTTGCAAGCAGGAGTACTGCAGAAGCCCTTTTTCTTTTGAGAGAAACACTTGTGCATCCATTTTATGAGCGTCTTCCACTGTACATTTATATGCTAGTCACTGGCTGCTGTGAAGTCTAAGGTTTGCTCCAGGTATTTTAGCTGGGATTGGATTACTGTTGCACCCTTCATCTCATTTAGACTAAAATAACTGGAAGTAAATGGATAATCTTATAAAAATTGCTGGAATAGTTCATTAATTCTGTCCTTTTGATTAATGACTACTTTGTGTTAAGTTTAAAAAAAATCCCAAGGAGCTTAATTCTTAGCTGGAAAAGTGAGCTTTTCAGGTGGATTTACATTTTTCATTGCTGCATTTTAGTAACATCTAATTTCTTGTACTAATGTGGCCCTTTTTGCAACTTCCCTATTGCCTGGCACAGAACAATCAGGAGCAATCTGCTGAGGGAATTTATGTGTCAAAAATTTTGGAAAATGGACCTGCAGACAAAGCAGAAGGCCTGCAAATTCATGACAAGATTATTGAGGTAAGGAAAAACCCACATCAATGGATTAGTCTGTCATATTATCAGATTAATAAAGGATTTTATGGTTTTCATACTAATTATGTTATAATTTTCCTCTTTTGCTGTGTCTGAACATGATTCTTGTACACTGAACTGCTCAAACATTTCTTAGAATTAAAGGCTAGATTTAAAGGCAAGATGGATTTTTCCAAATTTAGTGGTGTTGGGATTAGGCTGATCTAAGTGAAGCAAAGATGTCAACACTTAAATAGCAGGCAAAAGAGGCATTTTGTGTTTCTTTTCATTAAGATGAGAAAGAAGGCAAGCAAATGACTGGAAATTCACAGGTTTAGTGAAACTGATTTTGTCCTGTGTAGGGGCTATTACTGTCATGACTCTGGGACAAGGCAGAGAAGCTGTGTTGGTAAGCACTGCTGTGAAACTTCTTAAGCAATTAGACAAAGTACTTTTTGCTATAAGATCAAAAGGAGATCATCTTTTGTTCTCACCTGGACCAATACAGTGCTTTCATAGTCATGTAATATGCTATCACGGAAATTTCAGTTTGTTATAAATAATAAAAGAAATCAATAACTCATTTGGAAGAATAGGTTGATGTGTAGCCTACATGTGTAAATTTAATTAGCCCCATAAGGAACAATCTCAAATGGTGACTGAAATAGGCTCCTTAGGGTGCTGCCAAGATCGCATTTCCCATCACAGTTGAGACACAACTCACTGTGACAGCATGTACTACTAGCTGCTGGGTTTTTTTAGGCCATGTCACTCCAGCTTTGGGAGTTTAGGAGAGGCTTGGAAGCATGGTGTGAACTTGCCAGCTGGACAGGTGTTTGAACAAAGACATGTGAATCAAGTGGACTGGAAGACAAATGCAGAATTCTGCTGCTGGTTTCTTGTGTTAAATCGCTGCTAAAGAATAAAAACATAAGCTGAGAGTGTTTGAATGCTGTCATTGCTCTTAATGTTGGGAGCCTACAGCAGTATGTGAAATCAAATGAATATGTTTTCTTGGGAAAATAAAGCTTATGCTCTTAACTGGCAGATAGATGCAACTCTAGGAGACACCAAGTGGGCTGAGCAGAACTGATCTTCCACAGTATCTCTTATTTTCCCAAGGTATACAAAAGCTTTCACATCCAGGTTTTTTTGTAACAGCAGCCTTATGCTGTAAAGATCTATTTTCTTCTGACATTACTATTTCACTTACCACATTGTGTTCTGTTTTGGTTTTTTTTTACAGACTGACCAGCTATGTAGTTTCATGCATTTGCTCAATACTTCCTGCTTTAATTTGTTGTGTTCTTATAGTGCCTTGTTTATAAGACAAAATGGAGTGTTTTTGGAGGAAGGAAGAATAAAGTCACAAACCAGCATTTATTAAATGTGAGGTCATTTCTCAAAATGTCACCATAATTGTTGCTTGATTTTTATTTGTTGAAAAATTCTGTCTGCATAAAATCATACTGAAACAGATTTCAGTCCTATATGACTCCACAGATCCAATCTAGGATAAGTATTCATAAAGCTCTGAATGGAACACCATATTAATATGCAAGAGCTTTGTATATAACTTTTATATTCAGGCAAGCACTTCAAAATATTCAGGGTTAGGCCAAATATTCCAGTATATGTTTCAGTGTTTCAAAATTTATTAGACCAAAATAAAAAGAGAAGGAAAGATAGTACCACTAAGACTTTCTAAGTGAAATGCAAAGAAAGAATTATTCCTCCATGCTAGATACAGGAGTCAGCTGGAGTCAGAACATTGAATTTTTCATCACCCATGCATAGCTATCAATGCCTTCTTGCAGTCGGATGCCCTGCCAGCACTGCTGTGATTTGTTGTGAAAGATCAATATGAAAGCTTTTGCTGTGAGGAAATAATCTGGATGGTGTAACTATTTCAAAAATATTGGCACATATATGGAATATGAGTTTTGGTGAGAAGTTGATAGGAAATGGGACTTATTATTGCTTGCTTTTCACTTATTCAGTGATCTGATCTAATAGGTGATATTTTATGAGGCCATTCTTCAATATAAAGAGCAGAAGGAACTGATGTTACTTGAAGAACCTTTAATAGCTTAAGTCATTTGTTTGATAATGTGATGCCCAGAGTGTCTCTAGCAAGGTGTATCTAACGGGATAATGGACAGAACTATCCCATTAAATCAGAAAATCTGTTCTCAAGGCATGTTGCTAAATACAGAAGGTAATTTGTTTCAGTGGTTTATCACATGTTTAACAACTATTACCTGCATGTGGTTGACTGCAGTGAGTTGTACCAATTTCAGAAGACCATCTTGTGGGCAACCTAGTGCAGCAAATGGATTTCACGGTCCTATGGCATTGACAGCTGGAATTGTGAGCCAAGGTTGGCAGATAGAAGTAGTGTTGCCTTTTATTTTATATGTATCATTATCTATGACAGCAACATTGGCAAATAATTGTTAAAGTATTTGGAAGAATGCCAAGGGGAGGAATCAGATTTCTTTCTTGAGGTATTTATTCTAAATGTAAAAATACCACACAAATTACTTGAGTTGCTAGAAGGTTTTGAGATCAATGTGCCTAGGCCATAGAGCTGCTGACACTTTCATTTGAAAAAAGTTGGTGTTTATTTGGGCTTTACCCTCAAGGGAGCATATTTTGTGCATGAGGATCTGATAGCTGAAACACATGCCTCTGTGATGGCAGGGTAGTGGTGCATGAGAGTAATGGGGTGACAGCCCTAGATCCCATGTATCAAGGGACTGCAGCTCTTCACAGGGGATGGTCACAGGACCTTCACTAATAATTTTCAGTGTTCTGCTGAAGAATAGGTTTCAGGCACCCTCTTTATAGTAAAAGTTGACCCCTCTGAAAAAATTGCTTGTTTATGCAGTGTTAAACTGACCTGAGATAGTCATGTGCACAAGCAACACTTTGATATATACTTCCAGGAATCCTATTACAAGCCCCAAGTGATCATTATTTACTCATGAAGAATAAACCTTTATTAATTACTTCTATGTAGCAGGTTCCTCCAGATGTCATGGTCTTCCAATGCTTTCAGAAGTTTTTATCCAAAACTCTAGCTCCCTAAATTGACACTGCATCATGTTTTCCAGGACTCAACACTGTTCACATTCTATTAAAAGCATCAGGTAAAACTAGATGAAGCATTGATATCTGTGACTCCAAATGTGAAACCCTTGGATACGAGCAGTAGTATAAAGCCAACAGAGCTCTAACTTTTGGATCTCTGTCTTCTTCCTTTCCAGCCTGCTTCTGAATCTGTCAAGAAGAGACAAACAGCAAGCTGTGCACAGGACTGTTTTTTAGCCTATTCTAGTTCAGAGAATTCTGGTTGCTTCTAGGAGAAAGTTCAAAGTATGTTTAGAATGGTTCACAGTTACAAAGCTCAGCATCATTTTATCTCCCCCTCACTGAGTGCTAATCACTCCTACTGAGTAAGTTCATTGCTCATCCCTGTTCATGCTTGATTACCTCCTCAAGGCAGCATAAAACAGCAATGATCCTTAGCAATGTTACTGACACACAGAAATGTTTTACCTGCAGCTTTTTTAATCCATGCTTACAGTTCTGAGCAGTTAACAATGGAAATAGCTCTTTCCATATGGAGGAAAACTTGACTCTTAGTTTGCAGTCAGCTCAGCTTCACGTAAGTATGGCATCACATTGGCCAGAGCACCAAGCACATACTTGATGCTTAGTTACTGGGCCATTCAGAACTAGTTCTTTGTTTTTTTCTTTGTATGGTATTAAATTTACAGAAATTGGTATGCCATCTCCTCTGGTTTTAAGCCCAATTTTAGATTAAAAAAAAAACCCAGTGACTGATTTTCTGATATCCTCTTCCATCCTGTAAGTCACAGTGCTGTGCAGAATAATCTTGAATTACTAAAGTGGGATATGCTGATTTTTACCTTTTCACTTCAGTGTTGTACAGAAAATACATGACCAGGACAGAATTTGCAATCCAGATGGAATTTCTGATTTTTTTTTTAATTTTATAAAGAACACTATTTCATCAGTTTGAGGAAAAGGAGCAACTGTTAATTCACATTGCCAAAGTAGGTTTGCCAAATGACAAAACAGCAGTGGAAAACCTTGTATGCAAATAAAAATGGCTAGGTTGAAGACCAGAATATTCATATGTGGAACTGCAAGCACATCATCAGCCAAAAGGCTCAAGTCTTTTCTGTTCATTGCTCTGAAAGAAAAAGACTTCTGTTCTTTCACTCTCAAGTGAAATGAGACTATTGGCCCTTCTGCATTTTAGTCAGTTGATTCTCATGAATCAGGCAGGCATGATGGAGAAGAAGGGAACAGAAAACATTTTTAGTCTGTGATCTTCAATTCTGAAAGATACGATGGATGCGTTTACATGTCATGACTGTGTATTTTGTTTATGCAGCCTGAGCTCCATAAGTAGATAATAAATAAGGCTTCATCCCTTATTCCATGTTTCCCTTTGTTCTTTCCGCTCTTGGAGAGTACTCACACAATGGCTTTCAAGCACATGTCAGCAAAGCCAGTTTCAATAAAGATGAAGTCTTGAGGCTTATCCTGGCAGAAGTAACTTACATCTGCTAAGCGCCTACACAGAAACTTTTTTAACTATTGCCAGACTGCTGACTGTGCTGTGTGTCAGCCTTGTGATGTTTTATCTTCTGCATGTTTCTGTCATTACACTCACTATGTTGCTCAAGCAAAATCTTTGATACTAGTCATGTTTATTTGGCTAAGAATCTCCAGTGTCAGATTATGTCTATAGAAGTAGTGAGTCTTAAACTGTCTTGCTGGGATCAGAGCCAGAAGATTTGGGATGACTTTGAAACAAAGCTGCACAAGATGCGGTCGGTAAGATCTGTATGGTAGCCAGGAAAACTTAATATAGCTAATTTTAGTGGTGTAGATTTCAGTGCATCTAGATATGCCCAAAGTAGCCTTAGCTATATTTAGTTCTCTTAAATCTGTAGCAAATTCATAACATTATGTTGCAGGTAACTAGATTTGACACCTGAAATCATTAGATAACTCCTAATTAGTCTGAAATCATGAATTAGTTAATAAATAATAAATTAGTTAAACGACAGACTTAGAAATGTCTGGAGGATCTTTTCACCTCTCCTTCACCTGTTGAGATACAGGTTTTTGAACTCCTGAAATCTTTCATCTTTCTGAATAAAATTTTTTAACATCAGGTGTGATCAGGTCTACCTAACTTCAGTCGAATAGGAGCTACTGCTCCCACTCACTTTTTTGCTTGACAGAAAGGCATAGAGTGCTCCTCCAAGAAGCAGAGATCCGGGTTGCAGTCTCTGCCCTGCCTGCAGAGGATTGAGTTTACCTGTCCAAGTAATTGCCCTTGTTACTAAGGCAGATGCTCTCCTGTGTTAGACCAGCATCCACCCATCCTCCTCAAACAGAGCTTGGTGCCAGGAGGTGTTTTGAGAGTTAGGATTATCCGGTGATAATCTGGTGTGACATAGACACCAGTTCCAGGGAGCTGTATCTGGAATACTGGTCCTGCTTTTTCCAGGTAAGTGCTTTTGACAATACGCAAGAGTTTCCCTCTGTCTTTCACAGTCTTTTGTCTTACATGACACTTTGTTTAATGATACTTGCTTTTCTGACTTCATAGTGCCTTGACTTCAAGAGGGGAGGTAGCAAATTCTCTTAACCAGGATATCCTCTAGCTAGAACACTTCTCTGAATGTGAAAAATGGGGTTCCCTGATTGAATAAATACTGATAGCTGAGGTTTTACTCCTCCTGGTTTTTACTCAAGCTGCATTGTTATCTGAAAGGTGGTTTCTGCTGCTGGTGGCCACTATCAAAAGGCTATGTGGGCTGGGTCTCTCACAGGTGAAGAACTGTGCCTCAGTTCACAGTTCAGTAGCCAAAATTTGACTGGACTTGCTGTAGATCTTCATTGGTGCCTGCATTCCTGTCTATTCCCTGAACTAAAATGCAAATACTGTGTTTAGAAAAACAGGTGATACTCCTTCCGAAAACCACTTAAAATTCTAGCAATTCGCTGTCTGTGTTTTAGAAAGAAAACATGAAAGTTTTGTTTTTATGTGACCTAAAACTTCTGTATTTTTTGTGGTGAAGCATGTTAGAGGATGGACTTCTGAGATAATTAAACTTCCAGATATAATGTTTTTTTAGCAAATCTTACTGAGACTTCACGAAATGCTTTGTGTCCTAAAGAACAGGAAGAAATAAAAGAAAATGATATTTCAGAAGTGGAGAAGTTTGTATAATAGAGTAATAGTGAATGACAGGATTTTGTGCACAGAAATTCAGTAATTGATCTTTGAGTTGACTGAATGGAGTTGTACATTCATAAATAGGCAAAATATCATTTGATACTTGTGTAGCACAACATCATGAAAAAATCTAAAATGCCTTGGCTTCTAAGAGGTGGGGATTTTTTTTTTTTTAATCTGAAGTATAAACTGAGAAGTTTCTATCTGCTGAGAACTTGCTGTGGATGCAGCTTTAGAAAGGCACAAGACTGTAGGAGAGTTTTCCATCTGTATTTGTTGTTCTCACAGACAAACCACGCACATGTGCAAGTATAATGCTGCATTGTTTTTGTGAAAATATGTATGTTCACAATGCTTTTATCTAAATAATGATGGAAATGCTAGATGTGGTTGGAATATGACCACTAGATGAACTCTCCAACTAGTTCATTTGAAGAATTGGTATAGTCAAGAGATAAGGCAGTGTCGTCCTTTTCAGTAAGTCTGTTCAGATTGTGAGTCATAGCTCTTTCTCAGCAAGGTGTTCCCAGTAAGCAAAGAAAAGGGGATGCTGTGGTAGCTGGAATGACATGAGGCAGATGGGGCAGAAGTAACAGGGTGGGAGTATTTCTGAAATGTGACCCAGCATGAAAGAAGTCAAGAGAGTATGTGAAGTGGCAGTGGTGAAAATAATCTTTTAAATGGGTTTTTGTGCTATTTCTACCATGCTGGGTTTTTGTCTAGGTGGCTTAGGTTAGGCATGATGGAAGAGGCTTTCGGATCTTGCATGCACATGAATGTGCCTAACCCCCACTCTCCAATGAGATACTTTTATTTTGTTCTGACGGTGGGGGATCTCTACAACAGATGGATCACTGTAGGAGCAGAAGGACAAGAGTGAAGTAGAGTGTGCAAAAAAAGGGAAACTTTACAGTTAAAGACTACAAAGCACCAACCTCACGTTTCCACAGAAGTGCTTTCCAGTGCTTGCTAATAAATAGGAAGTGTGGGAGAAATGGAGGGCACGTAGGAATAGGGGAAACTGAATTGTGAAATTAGATGGATTCTGATGTGGGAACAACACTGGAGCAGAGCTGTTACAACTGTACTGTGTCTGCAGAGTTAGGCAGTGGCCAAACTGGCAACTCAGCAGTGCTGTTAGGTAGGAAGGATTTTGGTTAACTTGTGGAAGAGCCGACTAATGTAAGAACCTGCAAGATCCCATAAATGGTGTTGCTGCCATAGGCTGCAGATCCCTAGGCACCATGTGAAGGCCTGCTCACACCCATCTTCTTCAGAAAGTGTCTGATCTCACCCCTGAGGTATAACGTGTCAGAAATTTGGCAAGTTGAAACTTAGCATCTTCCTAGGTGCCCTGTTTGAGCTTGACTTTCATGCATGTCATCTTTCTCTTCCTTCCCATGAGTATTTTTTTGGGTTTTTTTTTTCGGGTTTTTTTTTTTTGGTTTTTTTTTTGTTTTTAAAGCTTTAAGATAAACCTCACAAAACAGCAGGACTTAAGCTTCCTTCCATCTCATCCAACAGTGGCAGCAATGCGGTTTTATATGTATCTAAGGTAGTAGGTTTGGTGGAAATTTTTGTTCATGTGAGGTTTTAGAGGTGTTCCTTAAGTACCTTCAGGAATGCATCAAAAAACTTGACTAATATCTGTCAAATGCTGTTGCTTTCATCCCCTTCCCAGGAAGAGAAGAGCATGTGTAGGGGAGTGTTTTGTTTAGGACTTTTAAAAATAATTACATACACACATATTTACATGTTGGTATCTGTTTATGTTAGGGAAGACAAGGTCATGGAAATGTATCTTTATATTTGTTGCTGGAGGTGCAAGGTTTTGTAGTGAAAACCCTTCTCTTTGATCTTTACTCTGGGCATGATCTTGGATCAGCCCTGAAACAAGTGCTTTCTCATCCATTGATAAGACAAATCTCAGTGACAATTGGGCTGTAGGTTGTGTATCATTGCTGTGGTCTTGGACGAAGTCTGACTTACAGATATGGTGGACTTGATGGTTGCTGTGAAGATCAGGAATCCTAACCTGGTGAACTACAGAAATTTGAGAGGAGGAAAGGCATTCTCCAATGACTTTCCCTATCCTTTTCAATTACATAGTGAACAGCAAAAGTCAGGAGCCTCAGAGAGCAGTTTAGGATGCATCAGGGAGAGCTAATTCTTAGAAGCTCATACGATCAAGACTAGTGGGAATAATTGATGGTAAGCCCAGCTATGGAAAGCTCTGATAGAGTCTGAGACCATGCTGAGTTTGTTGCTTGGAACTGAAGTATGTGCAAGGAAGCCATGCCTCTCACAGCACATGCTGCTGGCACCCCAGAAGCTCTTGGCATTTTCAGAAAGTGGAAAGAGCCTTCTTCAGCCTTTCATGAAGGTTGCTCTTTATTGTGGTTGAGACAACTTCACAGTTAGAGCAGATGACAGCTTACATGTGTTGTGTGAATGCAGTGTTTTATCTTCTTAAGTCACTGAACTGATTTTTGCAATCCAAGGATATATATGCTGCAAGAGCTTTGATCTCTTCTGGCCTTTTTTTTAAATCAGCTAATTATATCTGTAAGAAGTAAGTAATCACTGTTGTCTGTAATTGGAGGTTGAATGAAAAAAAGCCATTAGTGTCTGCCTGTGCAGAAATTCTCAAAATGAAGTAATTATTCAAGGCTTCACTTAAAAAATTAATAACCCATTTTTTAAGAAGCTGTGAAATGCAACAGTGTGTTGAACAGGAGAATGCTCTTCCTTAGAAATTTTGAATAGGAGTAGTAAAAATCTTATACAGCAATGTGCTTTCCAAATGCTTTGAAAATTGAAGTGGTAATGTTAAAAAAAAAAAAAAAAAGAGGTTTTGGAACTACTTCTCTCCAAAATGAAAAATTCTGCAGCATTTTAAACTGTACTATAATGGAAAAACTAATTTTCAAATTGGCAAGAGCAGATGTAGTCACTTCAAACCACCAACAAAGACTGTGCTTAGTAAAATAAATACACTAAGCAAAGTACATTTGTTGCTAATACATAGACATTTTAGTAAATATATGTCTTGTTTGGAATTGCAAATCTAATGTAATTTTACAACTTTGTACATAGACCCAACTTGATTGAAGCACTGCTGCCACAGGAAAGGAGTGCAGAATGACTCAACACTGTTTCTTAATTCAAATGATTTTGGAAGGCATTTTCTTTATGAAATATTGTTGACAAAATAAGTCATGGCTGCTATGTTTATTTACATAGTAAGTTTATGCATGTTATTTACAGGATATTTTTTGCATATTTTGAGGAAAATATTTGTCTTTCAAGTAACAAGACTGGGAAATAGAAGGGGAACGGATGAAATTACAGGAAAAAAATTCAGAACTGTTGACATCGTGCTGATTTCTACTTGGTTTTTATGAAAACCTTATTTGAACATCACTGTATTCCAAACACCTATTAAATGGTTTAACAACTTTAAAATGGAATAAATTATGAAGATCTGTGTCTAGAAGAGGTCATCTAATGTGGGAGAAGTTCTGAAATGGGTTGATAGAGGATGAGAGTTTTTTTCCCTTCATCAGTCTTTCCCTCCCCATTGGAGGATCCAGTGGTTAAGAGACCCAGAGGCTCAGAGCCTGCCCATCTGTTTCCAAGCACAGTCTCTCAATCTTGCATTTGTTTCTTTAAGCATGCTGATCAAGAGGGTAAATATCTGAAGTTCTTCCAGCAGCTTGTGGGAAGAACGCATGCTATTTTCAACGGAAGGGATTTGCTGTCTTTAATGAATTAAAACATCTGGATCCCTACCCTTCTCTGTTACAGTCTGATTGATTTGGGCTAGTCTTTGGCACATGGCAAATATGGAACCATATGGTCTCCATGCTGTCAGCAAGCTTTTTGAGCACATACCTCTGCCTACCCCGCAGCTTTCTCTGGTAGCTGCTACTGTGACCTAAAAGATAAATGTTCCAGAAGTTTTCAAGCTGTTGTGCCCTTCTTGAGCAGATTAGTTGCATGTTTTTAATGTCCAGCATTTGGACCAGAAAGCTGAATCATTCACTTCCCCAGCAGTGCTTGGAGCCTCATCCAAATCAGATGCCTTGTGCCAGACATGGAGCAGCACTTTCTAACTTACACTTTGTGTCCCTGGCATCTTGTTTTCTTAATGTCTCCATGAAATCTCCAAGTGCTTAGAGCACAAATGGTTTTTAGCATGCTCTAAGTGTGTGGTTATATGGAAAACTGAATGTTTTGAGTATTTAAACAGAAATTTCCTTTCTAGTGACCAAGAGTGGTGTTAAAGCCATAATGCTCTTGATAGCACATTTTAATTTTTTTTCTTTGAGTGGTAGGCAGAATAACTATATTTATCAAAAATATAGGGATTCTTCCATGTTTCCAAATACTCAAAGTACTTTAATTTTTTAATAAGTCTTTTTAATGATTTTTCTATTTTTCACTTTTATTTAAAAATAGAGCAGGAAGAGTCTGAGGAACTAGGAAGAATATTTCTATTTTTTTCAATATAAAAAGAAACTGTAAGAAGGAAAAATGGTTTGTCTACTTTTTAAAGAACACCTACTACTACTGCTAGAATTTCTAATTAAATAAATGTAGAGCACTCTTTTCAGCCTTCTTTTCTGAGTCACTTAAGTACTGTACTCTTGTACTAAAAGTGTGGGGGGTTTTGTATTTTTAATTTCCTCCTTGCTATGAGGTAATGGAAATGTAAGGAATCATTATTCGTCGTTTAACCAAGAAGTTTTATCTTCTAATTAGCACAAACCATGCACAATATTTTAAAGATTAAAGAACACAATGACATTTCAGAATACATTCCAGAGAGTGAACTGTTCAGACAGTGTTGTTAATATCTTAGCAGAGTAACTTAAAAACAAAGTTTTCATCCGACTGCTTAAACTTGTGTCTAATGTTGGTCAGAGCCCTGCAGTCCATGACAGCTATTCTGCTGATGACATTAACAAGTACTTCAGGGAGTTTTAGTAAAAAATGAAGAATTCTATGGGTTCATTATTGACTTCTTGCATTGCATTTGTCTCTTTGTTTTTATGTAAAATAACCATGCCTGCTTTCTTAATCAGAGTTGCTACTTAGTGTACAGCTACCCTGTCCTCTCAAAGAATTTATTGTCCGTCTATTCTGCTTTGAGCCATTACAATCTGTTCTGGGAGGTAAAGCCTGAACTCCGTAATCCAGTTGCTAAGTTTTTGCTTTGATTCAGCCACTTGAAAATGAAATAAGACTTTAGAGGCTAATGGACTGGATAGGGAAATGTGTGGTAGACTACTACAAAATAATGGAGTCCAATTATAAATTGCAAACACCATCACTGGTGCTGCTTTTTCCAATTTTAAGTGAGTTGAGTTTTCCACAAATTCACGTATTGTACATTTTATCAATAAATGGCTGGCCAAACCATGGTGAATCCATGTTACTAAGTAGGAGAACAATAACAAGTGATGTTCACCAGTCTGTGCCAAGCCATCTGTCTGATGTTTACTTTTTTGAGTCCTGATCATGTGTTCAACAGTATACAAAGCTCTAGGGGGGAAAAAAAAAATCTAAAAATAGTGTCAGAGAACCTAGAGTGCACAGGACACTTAAGATGAGATTCATATTGCCTATGGGTAAATATCTTAACATTTTCTCATTCTCCAAGTATTGACGAGTTAGGCACCTATGTTTTGGCCAAGGTGATTAGTTCAGCCTGAAATATTTCACTCAGTGACATCTGAGTTAGGATGAGCTTCACCTGAAGAAACTGTCGATGGTAAATCTGAAACTTTTCAGAATTTTCCTATGAACCAACACATTCTTAGTGCTTTTTAGTGCTTTTGATGTTAAATTGTTGGGATAAAAAGTATCTTTGCGCAGAGTTCTTTGTTGTAAAGCCAGAAAAAATCTTACTGAATCTTGTGTCATTCAAGAATGAATAAAATTTAAGAAGAAATAATATAATTTGGTTTATTCTCCTTTGTAAGTCATATCTCACATAGGACTGATATCCCATTCTTCTGGAATTACATATTTGACTTATTTAAATAGAAGCTCATAATATATAAAATGCCAACATAAGTACAAAGAGAGAAATTCAGGTACAAAACTGGGCTTGGAATCCACCTCCTATGCTGTGGTACTGCTGTTTGAGGTGGCCTGCTCCAACTCTGTAGTCTTAATGACTCAATGTTACATTTTTCATTAAAATGACAAAGCAAAATAGGCATAAAACAGAATCAAGCCTTATTCCGTGTTTCAGATATTTCAATTGCTAAATTTTGAACCTTGTTACTCAAAATCTGGCAGGAATTAACATTAGAAAAGATGCAACTTGAAATGCGCCAGTAAACCATCCCTATTTGGAGACTAACTTTGAAATCGCTTAACATATGGTTTCATGTCTTATCCAGTCTTGTTAATCTTTATACCCTTTATGACTGGTATAAAGTAAACCCAAGTGTTGGACAGCAGTCTATGTGCTGTACGAGGATGGTCAGTGTATCTCTGATTTAGCTGACTCTGCTGTAGTGGAAGAATGAACCTCTTTGTTGGCTCAGAGTGCATCCTGGATCTCAGCTTTGACTGTTCTCTGCACCTCTTTACAAGTCACCAAACCTTGATTTTGGCAGTTTGTGGAGGAATCTGAGTAGCTGTTTGTGGAACCTTGGTGATGGGTTTTAGCAAGTGAAGATGCAGATGTGTGCTTGAAATGGTTCAGAGCACCAACCATTGAAAGGAGCAGAGCAATTCTTCATTTTCTGGCAGTCTTCAGAGAGATTGAGGTTGTTCAGAGAAACAGACTGTGCAAAGATTAAGAGACTAGTGACATTCTTTTGGCAAGAGAACAAAAAAAATTATTTATCAAAGTAAGAAAATTTTATCTGCACTTTCGTTGCTTTTGGGTTTAGTATTTTGTATGGAGATGTAAGTTACACAAGGGAAAGAAGGCAGTAGCTTTTATCAAACTAAGACAGTTGTAAAATTAGGCAGGCTTTTGAGCAAAGGGTGTTTTCATTAAAACTGGCATAGAAAGATTTATTACATATCTTTAATTAAGGTAAATTTTTGTGAGGTTTTTTTTGTGTGTTTTTGTTTTGGTGTTATTTTTTAGACCAGGACTGAGAAATTAGGAGATGTGGGTACTGCTTCCTCCAAAATAATATTTTCCTTTTCTTGGTCATCTTTATTGATATGTGTACCCAGCGTTTATTCTGCAGTTTCATGGTTGGATGTTTCCACTTGATTTCAACAGCATATTTGAGCATTGAATGAGCATATCAGGTTTTAGGGTGCACACATGTGAGATGCATTGATTCTGAGGATGCCTCTGTGGGGAGGCATTAAAAGCTACAGTTGGAAGATGTTGGCTGTAGAAGTACCTTGGAGCATTTGGAGGCTACAGAGAAAACAGGGAACACTTGGCAGCAAAAGCACAAACACCAATGCAAACTATAATAATGAATTAACAATCTAAGAAACGAGTCAGACTAAAAGAAAGTGACAAATGTTTTATGTTCAGTATGGATTTCTTAAAATATTTTTAGTGGAAGGGCTTGTAGCATTTTATTTGATACAGCTAAGATATTAATGGGGTAGGATGTGAGATATGAAGGGATAATATAAAAGGAACAGCTGAAGTTTTATCTACTAAACAGATTTTTCCAGTCTGTTTTTTTTTTTTACATGGTTTTCCAGCTGTGCACTCTGGATATTATTTAACTTTCTCTTGCAACAGTTTTCCAACTTCATCTATAAAATGACCATAAAACTGTGCTTTCAGAATGGGACTTAAAATTTCTTTTTACAATTTGTGAGCTGTGCCTTTTTGTGTTCAGAAGGCAACTACTATTGTTTTTCAAACTACTGTTTTACGTGTGAGGATTTGGAAGTGATTAAGATCCAAAAGGCACTGTGAGTAATAAACTAGAATACAATACACTATTTTCAGTTGGAAGGGACCTACTATGATGATCTATCCGATTCCCTGACCAATTCAGTGCTGAACAAAAGTTAAAGCATATTATTAGTAGAGTATGTTTTCTTATAGTCTAAAATTGTAATAACTTCGAGGGTTTTCTTTTTTTTTTTCAAATGCAAGTGTTTGGGTGAATACTGCAATACAACTTGCAGTCTCCAACCAAAGCACTGTTAAGTGTATTTGCAGTAAGAAAGACCATTCATCAAGGTGAAGAAGGTAAATGATGATTGCCTTTTCCTCCCTTCTGTGTCACGAAGTTCAGAGCAAAGCATGAGGAGTGGTGGGGAAGAAAAAAAGATTGACTTAAATGCATGTGATTGTTACTTCCTCCAGCAACACTCCAAGAAGTTGTGAGATTTTAAAACTGATTTGTAGAATTCTGGTAAATCAAAATTTCATGTAATATTGCTCCAAAGTTAAATAATAATGCAATGATTAAATATATTCTTTTTGTGGATAACCAAGAAAGTACATGTGTTCTGAGGCTACAGGTCAGTGTTGGTCTTGGAAAAGTTTTCTGGAGAGTCTGTGTATATTTTGGTGTTGGGGACTTGCATAGAAAGACAAACTACAGAGAAGTCAGCTGCAAGTGTGTATCTTGAGGTTAATCAGACACACTTTAACATTTATTTTAAATATTTCAATTGCTATATCTATAATGGCATGTTAATGTACAACAAATGGATGTTGATATGTATGTGTGTATATGTCGTTTTCCAAAATCATCCGTGAACTGAGGAAGTTCAGTCTGGTATAAATCTTTACATTTAATTTTAAAGTTTATGAAGGCAATTTGCATATTAGGTCAAAGGTTTGTTTTGTGGTTTTGTTAATTCTTTTTTTCAAAAAAGAGCAATCAGTACTTTTTAAATCTTAAATAATATTTTTCTGTTAAACGCAAATGTTCTATAATAATTGAAAGCCAGGGGCAAATGCAAAGAATAGAGCTATTTGTTGATTTCTTCTTACTTCATACTTTTATCTGAAATCTTACTGTAGGAAATATTTGTTACTTGATTTTGAGAATAGAGAAAATGTTTTCAGTATTTCTCTGTAAAATCTGGAAAATATGCTGAAAATATTTTGAAAACTTTGATTCCATCTTGAACATCTGTAATCACTTCTGTTTTTCACATAATGCTCAGATCACTGAGTGTTAATGGCAGTTAGTTGAACTGAAGAAATAGTGACACTTTTATTGTATTTCTCTTTATCTCCCGGAGACTAACTCTATTTATCTGCTCCCCTGCTCATGCATCTGTCATCTTTTCTCGTGTTCTTGGTGCAGAAACCTTCAGCTCTGAGTCAGTGACCACAATCACCTGAAAGAAACCATTATTAATTGTTATTTTTTTAAGTATTTTTTGCTGCTATTTGATAAGGCTGTTAGAGAAGGTATTAAAAACAAAAGGCTGGGTGACTGAAGCCATGAGTTGCTCTAGTAAGATCAGTAAGAAGAGGAAGGTAGTCATGCTCCTGTGTGAAGAGGGGGGCAGGAGATGTTAGCAGGGACGGTGCAGCAGCAACTGGAGAAGAGTCTCACACTCTCCAGTCTTGTTATCAGCAGCTTTTATGTAGTTAATTAATGAGTTTAATTCTCGTCATCTGCTTATCTTCTGTGATCTTAATTGCTTGGTAAAGACTTTGTTTTACTCTGTATTGATTGTGGTCAGGTTTTTGCATTGAGAACATTTATTGACTATTTACATTATTGTTTTCTCCCTTGTTACGTAAGTGAAGTCAAAGCACAAGAAGTGAAAAAGACTTCACAGCAGCGCCAGGTGGAGAGGTGTTGGGTAGTTCCTGCTTTTGAGTTGCACTGTAAGTACAAAGGCAGGTTGAAGAGCAACTGGTAGAGTCCATGTTGTGTAAACTTTTTCCTGTGAAGGAAATCTAATTGGTGGGGGTCTGTGCCCAAACAGTTGGAGCGGAAAGGCTGGATCAATGGATATTAAATAACACTGGAGTAGAGCCATGGTTACTCCCTATTGACAAGCTGGGTGTTTTATTAGTGATTCTGTCCACAGAATGCTTGTTGTTGAAAGTAGTCACACAAACTCCTTGCTACACCTGAACAGATGCATTAAGAAACAGAAAACATCAGCAAGATAAGGACTGTTGTAGGATCTGCCTCCTTTTTTGCTCAATGCTGTGCTACACACTTCTGCTGAAAGAAACAGTATATTGTGTGCTCAGAGGCTACCACTTGTGCAAATATTTGCAGTAATGGTGGAGGTGATTCTATAATTCTGCTCTAATGGTGGAGGTGATTCTATAAAACTGCTCTTGGCTGGTTGTAGGCTTCAAAATTTGAATGAATATTGCATGAAGTATTAGTTGACTTGTGGTAAAAGGCTAAATGGCTATAGCAGTATATTTCATTCATTCTGTTTCCTCACTTTGAATGATTAAATTCTCTAGTATTGATGAACATATTTGCCCTTTCAGTAGGAGGTTTTTATACTATTAATAATTTTATTGCCATAAAAAATTCCAAAGGAAATATTTCTGCAGACATTGCTGTTTTTTTAAAATTTTCTATAAATAAGAGTTGTAAGTATATGTATTTTTATTGCAGAAGCTTTGTTGAATTCAGAGACTTGTTTTAAAAATGACAACAAAAAATCTGAATTTCTCTCCTTCAGAAAAACAGTGTGCATAATTAATTGAATGCATGTAGTTGTATACACATGCAAGTTGTATCATGTACCTTAGTTTTCATATGTGATTTTGGTGTAGACCAGCCCATTTCATGGGAAGTCAGCTGAGGTCTGTGTCATTTCACACCAGGTGCTGAGTGTTGCAAGTGACTGACCTCAGGAACTGGCTGTAGGTGTGAAATATCCCCTGTAGCTGTTGTGGTGGAAAAGCTTCCAGGAGCAGCTGCCACCATGCTGTGGGACAGCACCAGTGCCATCAGCAGCATTGCCATCAGCAGCATTGCCATCAGAGTCAATCTGTGCTTGCTCCCAAAGGACTTGCTTGTGTGTAGAGAGGAAATCAAAATATACAGATTCTTAGTTTTACATATGTAAGGGGATTTGATATGTAAGCAGATTTGAGACTGATAAAGGCTATGAAAATGGAGAAGCTACTGATTAAGTATTACTGGTCTTGTGTCTAATCAGAACTTTCACTCCATGTATTTGTCATTAAAGAGTACAGGGAGTTTTCAGAAGCCAGATCTACAGGCCATGGTGCATAATGATAATTCATCAAGGTTGTGACTTGCTGATAATGCAAACATGCCTCCCTACCTCCTCTTTTTTGATTTGCTTTATTCAGTAATGTTAGCTGCTGGTGATGTGTAATTAGTTTAATTAATGCTGTTGATCCTGTCAGAGAGTTTCCTTGGGTTGATGTAGACATTTCTAATCCAGCTGTTTAATATTGGCTCATGGTTGATTATAAATTTTAAAATATTGTAAGAGTCTGGGAAATCCAGATAATAACCCTTGATAATAGTTTTAATGCTTAATCAAGCTGAGCATTTTCATTTACATATGTTTCCTGAAAAGCCAGCACTGATTGACAACGACAAACGTTAGTTTCAGATCCAAGGGGTCCTTCAAAAATTAGGAAATAATTGACTTCTCTGGGTGTGGACATCCAAAAATCTATGAGGCAAAGCTATGCTGCTGTGTCCTTCAGTGAATCAAATTTACACATTGATAAGAAATGGGTTAATGAATGTGGCTTAACAAAAAGGCCATTTTGGAGATCAAGGTGGGAGAACTAATGTTGGTGAGTCAAGACCTTAGCTGCCTTCCCTCCTGCTCCATCAGCCTGCCATGTGAGAACCCTTCACTGGGTTTTCAGGGGCAGTAGCTGCAGTGTCTAACCTATTTGGTTCATCTGCAATTAGTCCTCATTTACCGGTTGGTGTGCAACATAGAAGAGTCCCACTGGTAGGTTGATCACCTGCTCCTGGGAAGGGCTGTCAGTTATTTGGAGTATGCCATTTATCCCATCTTTAAATAGCTCTAATTTTTCCAAGGAGGCCCTGGAGCATTCCTTTCCATGGCTGTGCTGCTGTCAGCTGTTGTCTGCTGCCCTTAGCCTTGCCTGCTTCTTGTCAGCCAGGAACCCCAAGTCCTTCTTCTCAGGGCTCATTCTCAGCCCAGCCTGTACTTGTGCTTGGGATTGCCCTGGCTCAGGTCCTGACCTTGCACTTGGTCCTGTTGAACTTCATGAGGTTTGCATAGACCCACCCTTCAAGCCTGTGAAGGTCCCTCTGGATGTCATCCCTTCCCTCCAGCATGATCACACCACGCAGTTTCATGTTGTCAGCAGACTTGCTGAGGTGCACTCGATGCCAGTGTCCGTGTCACCGAAGAACACATTAAGCAGTACTGGTTCCAATACAGATCATTGAAGCTGTGTGTTTACAATATACTATATATACATAGAATATGTTATAAAATGTGTGTGTATATAATATTAACATTTGTGGATCTCTCATATAAAATCACTGTGAAAAACTATGCAACATAAAACATGTCATTGCTTATTGGTTAAATTCTGGCCTGTAAATGAGAGCAAGAGTTTTAACGTTGATTGTAGCTACTCTGAGACTTCACCCTGTGCTTACTGTTGTGTTTGTTGATATACCTCTAATCTTCTATTCACACATGCTTAGTTTTCACAACCAAATAAGTGTAATTACAGTATTAGGACATGAACAATCTCAAAGTGTTAAATATTTCCATAAGATTTTTTTTTGCAAAATCAGGTCCCCAAGCATTATTGCAAATTATCTTGTAATGCTATACTACCTTAAAGAAAGATGAAATTTAGGAAGGACAAACATAGTATTGATCTCTTTGTTGCCTTTAGAAGATTTATAATGAAGTAAAAATTGCTATTCACTGGCAAGCACGTATGTCTGTTCTTTCCATTTGGAAAGAGCAATATATGTTTCTCCTGTGTATTAAAAGACTGGAAGTATTGTAGACTTTCCTCAATTTTCACTTGAAGTAAATGTTTTTGAAACTTGTACCTTTTCATTTTGGTCTGTTTATCCAGAATTTGAATTAAATAGATATTAATTAAAATAATGAATATTTCTGGAACTTAAAAAAAAAAAACACAAACAAACCAAAGCACTTCTTCAAAAATTGAATCTGACTAGATTTTATTTTCACAATTGTTTCTAAGAAAGTCATTGAGCACAACAGATTAGAAAAGAGCTGCTACATTTGAGAGAAAGAAACCTAGAAAATAATAATGCATAGAAAAATCTCTTCAGAGCCTTTAAAGATCAGAAAGAAAAATACATGAAATTCTTTATTTTAATGTAATTTTACAGGTTTCACCTATGATTAGGTTTTTCTTCCACCTATTGTGATTAAGCTGGACCTCTTTATATTGACCATTATAGTGAGAGAAAAGATTTTTATTAATATACTTGAAAAACAAGATAGTATCCACCTATTAAGTGTAGGTACAGTTCAGAACATATTTGTTGACTTTTATAATTGCAGCTTAGTGAAATGATTTATAATCTCGTGACCATTCAGAAGGCCATTAATGACACTCTTTTCTTGTAAAAGGAGACAAAAATCGTATGTCTGAAATTTGTTTTCATTTTTTGTAAATGTTGTGAGAATAAACAATAGCCTGGACTGAAGTAATAATAACAGCATGGAGCCAGACAGGGTGAATCTGTGATTTAGAGTAATATGAAAGGTTATTATCCACTCTTTCCTTAATCTGCCTCTACCAGAGAGCATAGATGAGACATTTTTGAGCTCTCTTCTATGTCTGGAACAGTGGCAGCCAGTCATCAGGATCTTGCCATTTACTTGTCATAATAATGGTCTTGCAATACATTAAGGAAATTCATAGTTTGATGCTTTTGCTTTTGGGTTAAGTTTAATTAATTGCACCACATGGCTGGGTCAAAAGTTTGACTGCATGCTTTTTAAAAAAAAACATTTTTAAAACCGAAGATAAGACAAAAAAATCACAATGGCATTATCTGAATATCTTGATATTTTTTCTGATAATGCAACAAACGTAATATGCTGGAATATTTTATGTGAAGTGACATCTTGTAGCTGTCTGCACTTAGGAATGTGTTTTAAGTTTCTAATTAATCTGAAAAAAAATAAGTTTTTTGGTTTTTCTCCTGAAATATCTTTGGTTTCATCCAAATACATATGTGGACTGCCTTTACCTGTTACAAGAAAGTTTCCATTGCGTGACTTACAGGTAAGGATAGCCTCTTGCAGTCAGCAGGGAAGCCTAAAAACTTTTCTTTTTTAAAAGTGTTTCTCTGTGTCAAGTGAAAAAAATTACTGTTTCACTGTGCACCAATTGAACCTCTGGAGCAGTTAATGATATATTTCAGACTGAAATACTGGCAACTGGAGTTGATATCTCAGCATTTATCTCACATTGGAATGCATAGAGGATCTAAAGACATACTAAAAATATTACTTGAAAATTAATTTTCTTGAGGAAGAAAAAATAATACCCTACAAAACTAACTTTCAGCAATTTCCAGACCATTATATTTAAATTGACAGATGTGACCATAACCAGTCTGAAAGGAGAGTGTGAATCCCTGTTTATGTCAGTAGTATTGAACTGTGTTTTGATATGGAAAATTTATTTTGTGGTGAACAATTTTATTTGGAGGAAAAGCATTCTAGCCCTGCAGTAAGTAATATTAAATGATTCTGAGTAATCCTGCAGTTAAAAGAAGCAGGGTGAGAGGCTTTTGGTAAGGAAAATGTGAGGAGAATTTGGATTTTGTTCTGCTGTGTATGCAGTATCAAACTTTACCTGGAAAGTTAAAGCTGGTGGTTTCTGTGCCTGGAGTTGCAAATCAGATCTCTGATTTTCTCCATGCCACAGTCTATTTCCTATTTTTCACCTACACCATTTCTAGAGAAGCTGCTGTGAGCACCCCTGCCTGGCCTGAGACAACTTTGTCATGAATAGACAGAAAGTGTTTTGCAATTCTCTGGTTATACAATCTGCTTGTGTTGGAGATGGTGGCAGTATTTTTTCTGTTCTTTTACTTTGCCTTTGAGCAGTGGCTTTAGGGAAGCATTTTTTCTGGTAGGCTAAAAAGATAAAATTTCTTCAAACTCAGTGTTAAACTAGAGCTTATAGGGAAAGGGAAGCACAGTCTTGAAAATTGCCTTTTATAAATAAAACCTAAATAACTCATAAATATAAGACTAGTCACAGTCAGATGCAAGTTTAGTTTCATCAGCACAATATTATCCAAATCCATGTTTTGCTTGCATTTTAACCTGTAGTGCCAAATTATTGTTACCCCACACTACATTGCTGTGTTGAGCCATTTAATGTTTTGTGATTAAAGACTTTGAAGTTCTATACCCAACTGTAAAACTTCATCATACAAACACCAAAGGCTTTGTTTAGAATATAGCCAAAATTTCATTTCAGCATTTTTCAAAACCACCACAATAAATTACTTACTATGTTTGATTTCACTTGATAGAAATTAAAAAGAAATCAACAGATTAATAGAGTAAAACACCCTCAAAGGCTGTGAACTCCACTGTGAGCCTCTTGCCAGTAGAAGCTGGGAGAGTGAACTGGGGAAGGAACGTTTGCTCCACTCAGACTTTTTCCCTTGACTTTGGATCCTGATCAGCTGCAGGACGGACCTTGAGCTTCATGGTCCTTTGCCTTCAGTTAGCGCAGTCCTTATGGGATGATTTTGCATTTTCTGGGGTTTTGGTCAAGTCACACTCATTATCAGTCAAAGCTGCTGCCCAGGGTGTATCTGCACAAGAGCCCAACAGCCTCCTGTGACAGCTGGGCTTCCTGCCCCTGCTCTGCCTCGACTGCGTGATCATAGTCAGACCCAAATGTCTGTTTTCCTTTTGTAACCCTAAAATAACCTTGAAAAACCTCATGTTTTCTGTAGGCCACTCTTTCCAGTGCCAATGACTTAAATTTTCCTAGTTAACCCCACAGAATGTCTAGGTGGATGTTTGTTTGGTTTTTTAAGTTGGCTAAAAAAATATGAAAACATTTTCTTTGTTGGGTTGTTACTAAAAGTATTAAAATGTTTTTGTGTTCTTGCCTTATTGATAAAACTGCTTTTAAGACTTGCTGATGAAGATATCCTCTTGTGAGGGTTTTGGGTTTGTTTGGTTTGGTTTTGTTTTTTTTTGTGTTCTGTTTTTTTTTCATCTGGATGAGGTTCCTGTTTTGTGTGTGTGCTTCGCGTTATGTTTTAGCAGTGTCCAAAACCTATTTCAGATAAACAAGGCACAGTGACTTCCTTCTGATGGGAAGGCTACACACAAATTATACTTTACTTTCTGCTGAGCCAAATTGTGCCAAAATGATTTAATGCATAATTGCTCTTTAAATTATTCCTAAAAACTTGACTGCAGATATTGGTATTAAAGTAGGTATGAGGGAATTTTGTCTGGTGATAACTGGAGAATGATGAGCAGTGGCAAAGATCTCTTTTATATATAACACCTGTTGACTTTGGAAACTATCTTTGAAAGAACCCTAAGGGCTCTCATTCCATGTTTGCTGACTTCAGCATACTTATTAAGCTGATGTTTCACTGATACCATTGGCAAAAATTATACAAGAAGGAAAAAAGCCAAAGTGGCTGCCATCCTGCAGCACTAGCCACTGTGTAGTATGCACTGGAAAAATTTGAGAAGGAAGGCATCTGCATAAACAATGGATAACCAGCCTGCTACTTATGGGGAGCAATAGCAAAAGAGCAATGACACTGATTAACAATGAGACTGATGTTCCTTTGTGTCTTGGGCAGGAATATAATTTGTCTTTAAATAAAAAAAAATCCTGGAAAACAGTTTATATATAT
>VZRZ01007591.1:434400-573972 GCA_013398175.1 Climacteris rufus
AAAAAAAAAAAAAAAAAAAAAAAAAAAGAGTATTTTCTGAAAATTATGTGAAAAGGAGGTATGGTCTCTGGCTTTCAAGAATCAGGTGGGACCACGTCTTTGAAATTAAAAACTGGTAACTCACATAGGGCTACACTGGTAGAAGGCAAGCGTGCAAAGACACGTTTAAGTGTTTGGATGGTATTTGAACTCTATAAACATTTCACAGCATCTGAGCTGGATACAATCTCTACTCAGCTGAAATGTTATAAAGATGGCCCAAATTAACTAATTCTACTTTTTCAACCTAGCACACAGTTTTTGCATCTTGGCTGGGAGACCAGCTTCTCTGAAGTATCACCTTGCAGTTACCTGACTGTATCAGAGGAAGGGCATGAATAAATCCAGTGTAAATGATGAGCTATTTTGAAACCTTTCAGCTTGCTGTTGTGGACCGTGCAGGCTTATCTTCAACTGTTATCTTCAACTGATTTAATTCCCTGTTCTAATGACAGTCTTCCTCCCTTATTTGCACCTTCTACAATCCTCTTTTATGATAATTTTGAGGGTCAGTGTTCTGTTGTTAAATAGAAGAGCTTAAATGGAGGTTGCCTGAGATGTGGGTAAAAGCAGCAATGTTGTTTTCATCCTATGATATGACATTTGAATTATTCTTTCCAGTGTTGGAAGAGCTCCCCTTTGAGAGCCTGATGTGGACGAGTGCTGTGGATCTGCCCTCAAAGAAGGAGACAGGCTCCATGTCCTGCAGTGTCTGAAGGTGCTTTGCCAGACATTCAGACAGTGTGGTTTTGCAGTCCATACTAATATAAATTTATTTCACATTTGATAACTCTGAGGGAAGAAAATAGCATCCTGGACGATAAAGCTTCAATAACTTTAGCAGGCAAAAAAAGTGAGGAGAATTCAGATTTATGAAACACTGCTGCCTCTCCTGAAGTTCTGCCCTTGTAATAAAGATTACTCTCTCATGGATCCTGGATATTGCACTCATGGATCTTTAAGTCAGTTAGTGCTGCAGCTGTGTCTGAAGAACTCTCCAAAAGTGAAATGAAGTCCTTTTTTTTCTTTTGTCTTAGGTATATCATAGATCTCTGGCATATTCATTTTCCAGAGACTCAAAAGATCTCTTCCTGCTGACACAAAATTTTTACTTCCAGAGCCTTCATTTTTTTTGGGTAGCTGAATCAGAAACCTTGTGCATATAATGAACTGGTAGTTATGCTGAGTAGCCGGTGCTCAGGAAGGGAGAGCAGCTTCCCTAGTGCAAGATGGTGCAGAGGACACATTCACAGAGCTGCCATTAATCTGGGCAGCACATACGAACTGTAATTGCAACCAAAAGACAAGTCCCTTGGGCACTGTTGTGGCATGTACAGTGTTACATAAATACACCACAAATAAACTGGGTGTGGGAGAATGAGCTGGGGAGCACACATTTCTGATTTCAAGGGGAGGGAGAGGGCATGGCTATGGGAAACCTGCTAATGAGGCGCTAGAATCTCCATGGGCTCTACCCCCTCATTCTACTAGAAAACTCATGCCTGTGGCAATAATTTGAAGGATCGTGTGATCTTAGCCAGAAAGTGAGCTGCCTTTTCCTGTTCTCTCGTTGCTGACTGTATTTGTATGCCCTGTACCATAAACGAGAGGGGGGGCTGAGATGTCCTGCTATGTCTTGGCTTTTTGAATAAATTTGCTTCGTATTTGGATGTTTTCAAAGTGGTTTGCTGCTTTTTGCAACTTTTTCATAACTCAGCAGCTAATTCTTCTTCAGCTGTGCTTGTATGGGTAATCAGTTTCTTGATGAACCCATAGAAATGGCTGAGTTCATATCTTTTGCAGTTGATTGATGTCCCTTTTTTTTCCTTAGGGCTAATCCAGTTCTTTAATGAGTTGCCAGAGGATGTTTTAGGCACTCCTTGTGCCAGTTTCTAATAACACTATGTGTTCTTTACTTGCAACAGCAAGTAAGCTTATCTTTATTAGTCATGATAAAGTTAGAAATATCCTAGAAATTAATTCCTCCTAATACTTATCCTGCCTCTCCACCTTATTGCAGCACTCTGAGTGTGCATATTTAGTCTATGCAGCTATTGTACAAGCTGAAAAAAGACACAGACACTCGTATAGTAGCATAATTATTATCAAAACCTGTCTAGAAATATGAGGGGGTTTTGTAGGATTGTGAATGTAATGTTCATGAATCAGTGCTTTCTTTGGCATTGTAGATATTAACAATACTGTTCTCTATGGCCTTTTATTGTTGTTCCTGTGTTGCCTGCATATTCCTTCATGAGCAAGATGAGAGGCAAACAAGAGATTTCAGTATCATTTGCACACATCTGCACCTCTGCTCCAATGATGCATGACCAATAATGCAACATGAGTTGAAACACAGAATTTATCCATGCTCCTGTCAGTATCATGTAGTCACAAACCTATCAGTTTATTTTTAACTGCTGAAGTAGTGAGTTGAAAAATATTTTTGCCATTATTGCAAATAACATTCAATCATATCTTTTAATCCTTAATTTCTGTTGATTTTTTGGGGTTAAAAATATTTGTTGCTGTATTGCTGTTCAAAAAAGGAGGTGAATATTGAAATCTTGGGCATGAGCAGTCAAAAGTGAAGAGTTTCTGCACTGTGGTCAAACGAACTTACAGCTCAGCTTTTAGGTACCACAGTACAGAGGACTAATGGTTTGAATACAAAAAAATGTATAATAAAAGTACTAGAGAGTGTAAAGGAATTAATGAAGTAAGTGGTGACATAGCACCTTTGTGTTTCTGGTACTAACCCTGTCTGATGGTCAGGGAGTATATTTTTTGCGTGTTTGGTCTGTTCCTGTTACAGAAATCCCTGGTTTAGGTTTTCTTACTTACTCCTCTTACGGATAGTTGCTAAAAGTGTAATGTGGCCTGCTTATTTTTCATCCTGGCTTTAAATTTTTCCATGCCATAAAAATGTCCAGGTAAATACAGCAGCATATTGCATCTCTACAGCCACAGAAAGTGCTTTCCAGTTTGGGCTCGAAATTGGTAGCGATGACTTGCTGTTACTTTTGAAAATTAAGGGATTGAACAGTCTACTGCAGTAGGAGCTTTAGAAGAGTGTCCACCAGGACCATGACCCAGCCCCTGCAACCAGTCCCCACTGTTGTGGCTTCATTTAATACCTATTGCTTCACTCTCTCTTCTGAAATGTCAGCACTGTAATGTTATTTTATGTAGTTTTCCTGACCTCAGACTGGAAAAATCTATTAATCTCCTGGTTATTATTATGCCCTGCCAGCTGCTAACTCACAGCAATTTAGGATATTGCTAAATCCTGCTGCTTTACACACCCTCTGGACTCTTTTGTCTTGTTGACCGCTTCTTCTAAAGGTCCTGGCTTCTTTCCCACTCCTCCCTGTTTGAGCAGCCTCTCCTCCTCAAACAATCCTCCTCATTATTCTACCTGCTAGTAGCATAATTGTATTTTGACTTTTTAAGAAGAACAGTTGCCACTCTTACATGGTGAGTTAACATTTGAAAATCTGCAGACTTTTTCTTTCTGTATTCTTACAAGATCTTCCTGGCAGTTTTTCAACACCCACTAATTGAACAATTAAACTTTTATTGACTGTTATAGGGGAGGGATGAAAGAGAAAGGTACCCCAAGATGCAGACTAGAAAAGAGAAGTTCCTGCACCTGTGGGAACGGTTTTACTGCCTTTCCCTCTTTATGGTCTGCAGTTTGATTGCATGTGCTGGTGGAATCCACCAAGTGACACTAGCTGCAATATGTCTGGTCATGGTACCCTCCTTGTGTCACAGAAATATCTGATCATATTTTTCCTTCTCTCTTCTATTTTTAACTTAAAAATGCCAAACTAATGCAAGTTGCTTTGGGCAAGGTACAGTACTTTGTGGCAGAGAAGGACACAGTAAAGACTACCTTGGCATGCAGTATGTCATCTGTGATAAAGACCCCCAGCACATGCCACTTGATCTGCAGCTGTTTTGGATGCCGGTGGCTGTGGGATGGGAGACGTGGCAGGAGCACTTGGTCAGGATCTGACCCTACCTCTTTCTGGGTGATGTCTGTATTTCTGTGCTTGCTTATTCTTTGGATAATTACATAAATGCAGTCACACAAGACACAGAGCATTAGAACTTCTTCTGCTCCTGCTTCTGCCTCTTCTTATAGGGTTTTTCAGACTGGTCATTTGATCTAATACTGCTTGGATACTTTAGAAAGAAATCCTACAAGAAAATCTCTGATTTTTCTCATGGCCTTTGTAATTTCAGGTTATTTTATTTTGAACTAGACCACTGTCTTCTGAGGATTCTTCACCCACACCCATTACTTTCCATCACTTAGTACTAGCCCTACTTCCTACCTGCCTTCCTTCTCATGCTGTCACAAACAGTTTAATGAATAGTGAGGGAAAAAGCCCAAGAATTTCTTAAACGCTCTGGTAATTGTATCCAGTTTTCATCTAATGAGTTTCTCTTTTTTTTTTTTTTTCCCCCACTTTAAAGCCTTTTGCAGTGATAAAGGTGATCATACAGTTATCTACTCACAATGACCGGATTTTTTCCAAATCTTACTGAACCACTCAAATATTTTTCCCCAGAACAATACAGCAATAAATCTCTGACTTCAGCACCTACCAGATGAAAATCTCATTGTACTTGAATGAAAAAACAAAAGATCTCTGCATGATAGGTTGCTGTTTTTCTTCTGTCAGAGTCTGGAGATAGGCAAACAGGATACAGGGGGTTTCTGTCATCTGCAATGAGCAATCAAACTGTTGGCCTGCTCATGAGAATAAAGGCTGTCTGACAAGTTTAGTTCTTCCCAGCAGCCTTCTAAGGAGCATTGCTGGTTCAAGCTGGGGACATGGAGGGGCTGCAGCTCCAAGCTGTGTCTGGAAAGCATCCCAGTTGAGTTGCACATCTCCAACCAAAACAACCTTTTCTCTATACCTGCCTCTGGTTGGCCTTCATGAGCCTTTTTGGTAAGGAGAAGGGAAGGTAGACAAAATGATGTGTTCTACAGCAGATAATCCCCTACTTTTATGGGTCAGGCAGGCACTCTCAAGCTTTATGTACATGGAAGACTTAGGGGTGCGTTTTGGGCTTTGTGTAACATGGTTCACGTCATCTGGCAAGTAAACAGCTGAGCTGAGCATTCAGGCTTTTTGCAACTCAGTCCTGTGCTCTAATTGCTGTTCATCACCATGCCTTTCATTACTGGCCAAATCTGTAGCTTAAATCCCTGTTGCAGTATTTCTGGCTCAATTTTAATAACTGCATGTTTCTCTGTGAGTGTGAATCCATGGCCTTGTAGAGACTTTGAGGCTCTTGCTACAGTCATCTTAAAGCTTAAAATGATTATCCTCGATGCTACAAGTAGATGTTTTTAATCATAAATTGAGCAATGTTCCTGAGTCCTCCACATTCATGCCAAGTCCTGTATGTGGTATAATGCTGCTCCCCCTGGTAACTCCAGGACAGCAGTTGTCTGGGCCCTGGCAACAGCCTTTGGAAAACAGCAGGTTCAGGATCTTGTCTTTTCAATCTTGTCCTCACTCACACAAGCTAGTAGCTTCTGCCTGGGTATCTTTGGAAGTATTAAAACCTGTATGTTTTGTGATGTTACATTTTTTCTCTCATTGCTGAGATAATTCACAAGGGTAGATATGCAAATAAGAACTGGTCAGGAATTAAGTAAGCCTTTCTATTGCATTATTTAACAGAAGTTGTTAAGGACTAGGGGCTATTTCCAGTACTGTAAGACTCTTGTGGGTTTACTTTTTTAAAAAGAAAACAGTATGTAAATAGAGTTTTGTTCACTGAAAATGTAATTTCAACATGATTAACTCAGAGAGTTAATCTTACTGTAATTAAAATGTACTGTTGTTTTTTTTTAATCCAAAGTAATTTTGCAATTAATAGCATTGACCTCTGGGTATGTGCAGGTTAAATGAAGGAGAAAAGTACCATAATCCCTGTAAAGAAACTGAGAAGTATGGAAGCATTAGAGGAAGAAAAAGTAACTCTTGTGCTGGCAGAAACTCACAGGAAAAGAGCTTGTTTTGCAGCCGCTGGCAGAAGGCAGACTGCAGCTCATGAGGTTTTAAAGTGCTTGTATTTTCTCCGGATATTTCAGCTTCATGAGGGGCTGGTATTTATCCATTTGCTGAAAGATTTTACAGATGTGAGATAGGCAGGACTGTTGTTTTAGGCAGCCAGGAAATGACCTGTATGGAGCAGGTGGTTAAAGAAGAAAGATGCGAGCGTGCTGCACCTCTCTGGGACAGCTGAGGAGTTGTCCTTCTGAAAGTTAACTTTATCCTGTTCGAGTTAAGCAGATCATCCCATCTGGTGTTTGTATATGATACTGCTGAATTCTTGCTAAACCCTTTGAAAGTCGTCATAAGTGTAACTTTAAGCTGGATGAAACTTCAGGAAGGCTGGATGATGTCACTGCGTTTTAATTAAATCTCTCTGCAAAGACAGAGATGCAGTACATCTGCATGTATTGCAGTGTACTTGTGGTGTAGAGAAAGTAGCACTGTGATACTACTAGTCTTTGACTAGACTTTTCAACAAGCCCTGAAGATATTGTTTCATACATATATATAAACACATACAAATGTTAAGGATGGAGTAGGGAAAATGCAATTTGTGTAGCATTTTTTATAAAATTGTCTAAAATAGCCTTAAGCAAAGGTAGATACAACATTAAATTAATCGCTGCCACTTTAGACATTCTTTTTTGTTATTTTGTACTATTAAGTACCTAGAGATGATGGAGGTATGTTGTGTTAAGGAGTGCAATGTGCATTTTTTTGATGATTGAAGTGAGCTGTAATGCTTGATAAGAAATAATTAACTAAAGGTTCCAATACATGGAAGAAAGTCTGTATTTTAATAGAAAGGCAGATCATAAACAGAGTAGAGACCACCAGAGTACTGCAAGGAAGGTATGTGTCTATTCAGAGTTAAGGAATTTTGGGAAATTTAGCGTAAGTGATTAATATAGCATAAAACTGTCATCTGCAAGTTGATTTGTATCTTGTCAGTGGTAAACCTAACAAAGGCTACATTCATTGGGTATTGGTCAGAAAGTGTTTATAAGCCACAGTTTAAATAGAGGGGATGTGTTTTACGGATGTGTTTTCTGTGAATGTTTTGAAACATTTGTTTTAAGTCATGTTGAAGTAAAAGAGGTGTTTTGCTTTGGGCTTTTGCTGTTATGCATTCTCATCTCAGATGGTGAATTCTTTGATGTCTTGGTACCAGTAGAAATTATCTGCTCCAGCAGACATGATGAGAGGGTAGAATCTCATTGTCTTATCTAGAATGCACCACAGGGAGATCTTACCTTCCTTCATAAATAGTTTGCTACTAAGAAAAGCTGGTATTAGTGAGAACTTCAAGGCCATAAACACTTCTGTCATATGGAGTCCATAAAGCAGTATTACTTGCTTTAACTGACGAATTTTTTGTTTGGTGGTCTGACACAGTCTTCAGTGTGATGCTTTTGTATTCTGTTATGTTGCAGCATTTAAGCTGAACTAACTGTACAATTTTCATATCAGTTTTGTTTGCCTTTTTTTTTTTTGTTACAGGAGAGAAATAAGTGATCTAAGTTAACATTTAAAATTCCTATTTAAAGTATATCTAGAAGTACAGTACACTTATTTGCAAACAGGAATGGCTAACTAAATTATTTCCTGTCAAGTAGATAGCAAATTTTCTGCCTTTTGATTTAGTAATCCAAAGTAAACAAGGTATGTGCTACTCCATCTGCATGAACTCAATGGATTTAGCAAATGTACCTTCAAGAGTTGGTCATGCTCTCTGTACCAGCTGTGTGAGCACTCCCAGACTTCAGTAACTGCTTTTCTAGACAATCTCATATGCTTCTTGCTCCTGCTGCATGGCTTGACTTGGCTGAAGTGTGTCTGTTTGATCACTAGCTCTGTGCCCCAGTTATTTTTTTGTTGCTGGGCCTTTGTTACAGAATTTAATTTGTTTCTCTAAATACAGGGCGGTAATACAGTTTCTCTAAATAAGGTCGGTATTGGCACACCATGGTGACAGCTGCCAGAGCTTGGCTTATAATCAGTGCTCTTACCTACACTGTGTATTTCTAGAGTAATGGCAGTTGATATGTCCTGTTAAACAGCTTGAGGAAATTCATGCTGTGTGGCTTTAACTCATAAACCGTAATGGTAAGTTCTCACTTTTATGAGCATTTTAGAAGTATGTTATGAAGACAGCAGTAAATTAAGGTTTGTTAGCTTTCAATTTACTTTTATTAGCCATTCATTTTTATTAACTACAGGAAAAAGTGTTGTGTTCCAAATGTGTTATGAGCAATTTAAACAGTATTGTTAGTCCAGAACTGTTAAGCAGTCTGGATTCATCAAGGTATAAAATGTGTGATTGGGTTGGTTTGGGTTTTTTGGTTGTTTTTTGTTGGTGATTTTGGTGGTTTGTTTTTTTTTTTTTCTTTATGCATTTTGAGATGAGACTTGCTCTTAATTCCTAATTGGAATTCCTAATTGGAGCCTATGGTAGCATTTACTTCCAACTGTATGAAAGAAATAACAACATACTTGTGTCTTCTATATCTAATGAGATTCTATCCACATGAAAGGGCCCTGTTTGTCCAGGTTCCATAGTTTCATATCTCCAAAGTTCAAAGAAAAATGTAGTTAATCAAATTGTGGACCCCTGACTTAGAACTACTGTTTTTGATTTCCATCAGTATTTATGGTTATGTCATTTCAGTGGCATAGGGTTTCTCACAGCTATTGCACATTTCCCCAATATTTGGTTACTGCAATAACACTGAAGGTCAGGAGATAAGCTTTCACTTATGTTCTCTAAATTGTGAAAACAAATAAAAGAAAGGGTTTTCTCACTGGAATTGGAACATGCAAGAATATATTGAATTAATTATGTTATTATTATTTTATAGCCTTAATAATGGGATTTATCTTTCATTAATTTCTATTGAAATAGAAATCTTCTATCATGGCTATGGTTTCATAGATACAGGCGAAGTAGTTTAAGTGGCCAGAAGTCGGTGCCCCCTTGGGCAGTAAGTCTTATGGCCCACTGGTTGGGATGCAGGAACTGCACTTAACTTGTCAGGCTACATTTAAATGACAGATTCCCTGTGTATTTTTAATTCTCTCTTAAATATTATTGAAGGTTCTTACAATTACAAAATGAGGCAAAATCCAACATGAGCATTTTTTAAAAGTGTTGCTGGGCTTCAAAAATATAATACTCAAGTAAACGTACATAGAAGTGTATTTTTTTTCTGATTCAAAAATCAGTTCCCTCTGTTCGCAATGTTTTAGAACACACATAGACATTTCCTGGCTTAAATTTTTTTATTGTTGTTTTTTTGGGGGGGAAAGGGGCTAGACTTTTGGGATTTTTTTCCGCTTCAGAATTAACTTAAAACATGTCATTCCATCTCTGCATAACAGCAAGTCTGAAATTCCGGAGTGATTGGAGTGTTAAGCCATGGCCCACATAAACAAACATGCTGTCTCTTCAGTTTCATGGCTATAAGTCATTTTGTCAGTTGTCTTATTTGCTATCTGAAGTCACTTGCTCTTTATAGCATATGATGTCAGAACAAGGGCTGATATTCATGGCTAGAAATTGAAGTTGACAGAGTTTGTAAAGAAGGAGTGACAAGCCAGGATAAGCCATTATAATGCACTGTATTTGTCAATACTGCATTTGAAAGAAATATTTTTGCAGCCTGGTGACATGGATGATAAATGAGTGTTTGCTGCATTGTACCACATGATCTTGATGAACTGACACATCATGGGGAATTTGTATCCTCAGGGCAAGATGCTAAGGAAAATAAAGTTGGTGAATGAAAGTGCTCTAAACAGTCAAGACAGTCAAATCTTTTAATATGTAATTTGAAGGTATCCTGAAAGTGCTGACAAAACCAAAATGATAAAGTGACTGCAGTGTCTCAGTATTTGCATTTGATGGGTGTGTCTAAAAAGAGTTATTTCCAAGAGTGTCTGAAGGTGGGACTAATTACTGCTGTTGCGCTAACTGATTTCATCATGGAAAAGCTGTTCACAGCCAAGTAATTTGAAGATATTATTGCATATAGGAGATAACCTATATTAAGAAGTTGCAATGAGTAATGGTACAGTGCCATCGGAATCTAGCAACAGTCCTCCAGCTGATCTTCTGTCTCCTTTTTAGCAATGAGATATACTTGGTATAAGGTCGCTTTGGTTGACATGTAGTAGCAGGCATTTTTTTTTCACTACACCAGTTTTGTTCATTTTTTAAAATTAATTTTGTCAGAATTGTGGTAATTCTGGTATTGCCAGGAAAACCATCACCTGTAGACATATCTTAATTAATTTATTCAGCATATGTTCATTGATCCTTACCATTTTGGAAAAAAAACCCAACTTGATTTATCAAGTGATTTTCTCTGTGTTAAACAGAACAGGTTTTCCTTAGTTACTGCCAGTGGCTTTGAAGTTCTATCCACAATAGCCTTAAAGTTTTTTTACCCATGCTGAGAAAAATGTTAGTGGAAAGGTCTTTTGGAGGAGATTTAGGGTGTGTTTCTCATGGTAACTAGGGAGGATATCTTCTGCATTTCTGAAGGTTAATGTGAGACAGTGCAAAGTTGCTCAAGATTCAAGTTTGTATTGCATTTAGGTTGTGATTCAGCTTTGTTTTGTGTTATGATGCCTTGTTGAGAAAAGCAGTCCTTTCTCTGTTCAGAAGAATATTTTCTATTAAATTTTGTAACAAAATGAAAACAAATGGGAAAGTACTACCAGAGGGAATTTGAAAGTTTTGGTTGGTTTTTTTTTTTTCTTCTGATTTAGTAAAGTTGAAGAGTTTTGACTGGAGATTTTATAGCTTCTCCCCAAATCTCTAATGGTTATCTCTTTGGATCACAGGGTCAACACCTGCCTGCAGCTATTTTGTTTTGTTTTGGTTTCGTTTTGGTTTTTTTCTTTTCATTCTTTGTAGCGCTTCCAACAGTACTTCACATATGCAGCTCACATCATAAAAAATAATCTCCTTGCTCGTGGTTGGTCACACAATCACTGTACCTGTCTTTGTCTCATGAGAATATTGAGCACCTTCTTGCCTCAAAAGACAAATCCTAAATCTGTCATGTCAACTTGAACTTTTACCACAGGAAAGCATTAATAGAAAGCTGGTTTTTTTACTGTAGTAAATACTGGAGCATACAGACCTTGACTGATGTGAGCACTTTCGGGGATAATAAATACATTAGCACTTCTTCATTGTCACTAACAAAACATACCTGCTGAGGCACATCTCAGCTTGTGAGCCGTAGAGTGCCTTTATCAGGAGGATTAAGTATATACAGTGTGGAGAGACTTATATTTGTAGAAACAACTTTTTCCATCAAATGTGTGTACCTGCTTTTGGGATAAAGAAAACAAAACCAAAACCAAACCAAAACAAACAAACAAAACCCCAAAACAAACAAACAAACAAAAAACCAAACTAAAAATCCAGGAAGCTTAAGGTTACTAAAACCTCAACGACTCTTCTCTATTAAAAAATGGACTTTGAAAGCTTTTACCCTTTTGTGTCCTGTATGCCCACTTAAGCAAGGTTTCACCCAAAAGAAATCTCTGCATGTTTGTGTTTCTTATTGAAACGTCTGAGAACTGTCTGAATGCAACCTCATTGTGGTTCTTCATGATAGACTGTAACTTGGTAGCAGTGAATTGCATCTTCTTTGTATATTTTTATGCAACTGTTGCTGAAATTCAAAGTTGTCTATACCTTTTTATAACAAGTAGCTGTAATAGTTTGGGAAAAATAGAAGTATTCTTCTTAATTATTAAGGTTTTTGCCTCTAATTTTCATTAGCCAAGGCTGAATTAGTGGGGGAAAAATCCTTACATACTATACAACAAAATAAAACATCTTAGTATTTATTATTGTAATTTATTGGAACTGAAATGATGGTTAACACTGTTGGGATTGACAGTGTTCAAATGCAGAACAAAAAATTATTTCAGCTTGCAATTCAGTAAGCCAAATTACGGAGGGTAAAAATGTTGAAGCACAGTGAAATAGGTAATTTTAGGCTAGATACCTTAGTCTAAATTCTGCCCTTTGTTGTTTTTTTTCTGTTTCAAATGAGAGTTTTAAAGAGCAATTTAAAGAAAAACCCAGCTGCAGTGGGTTTACAGAAATTCTTTTGAAGCAAGAAAAAAAGAGAGAGCACTTCTCTCTGGAAATACAGAAAGCAGAAATTTGATGAGACTGATGCCATGGTTATTTACAGACATCTTGTTCAGTACAAAAAAACTCTTTTGAAAAGATTGTTCACAAAGCCAGCTTCTCCGTAGGCCAGAGTGTCCACACTTATTATGCATATACTTGTTGATACTTCCAGAGTTGTGAGAGTTTATCCCCTTGCAAACTGGCTTTGAGGAAAAAAAAAGTTTATACTTTTAAATATTAGAGTCCAGAAGGTGTAATAAGCTTTTAATGTTCCTGTTTAAAAATACAGATGTGCCTAGAAAACTTCCTTCCTTCCTTCCTTCCTTCCTTCCTTCCTTCCTTCCTTCCTTCCTTCCTCTCCCTCCCTTTCTCCCTTCCAACAGCTTCAATCACTTCTCTCCACCTCACAAATATGCACAGATTTGTTTTTTCTTTTTAATTACCTGACAGCTCATTACAGGTATAAACCTCTGTTGCCTCTCCTTTTCCTATCATTTATCTTTCATCACCTGATGATGTAGTTTTGCATCTTTGCCTGAGACTTGCAGGAATTGTTGCCAGAACTGTAAGATGCTCCTTCCTGTTTGGATATGTTCTTAGTTCCTAGGAATTGCATGACTGGGATATAATTTGTGATCTCTAATATTCACCTGTCTTGTAAGGACTCTCCAAGCTCATTAGCTGATTGAGAAGATAGTCCTTTCCCTTCCCTAGTCAGAAAACAGTGGCTGAGATGAAACCAAGTCAGAGGCTTTGTTCTGAAGCACCCTCTTACGTCATCCCCAAGTTTACATATGGGGACGCTGAAGCAATAGTTTGTTGGGTTTTTTTCTTAGTAGCACCATTAGATATGGATCTAGCAATGAGGTGGAAGAAATGTAGGAATGCATTTCTAACAGGAGAAAACCAATGCAACCTGAACAAAATCTCAGAGACGGTATCTTCCACCCACAGGTGGTACAATTAGTAGTCTAGTTGAGCACATACTTACTCTGCAGAGTAATTGCTTTTTCTGATAGAGCTTGGTGAGAAGTGTGAATTTCTAGTCATGCAATCAACTTACCTTTCAGGTTGGGGATTTTTTTTTCCCCCCTAAGTTACAGTCATTTTCCTTTAAGGCATTCACCCTTTTCCTCAAAATGAGCATGTTGGGGTTAAGGAATTAATTAGAATTTGTTCAGAGATTCTAATGATGTGCCAGGCTATTATGTTTTATTTAATCTTAGCAGTTTGTTTTGGAGAAGAAAAATTATCTTTAGACTTAATTGAACATTTTCCTGAATAAGATGGAAATACAGTTTCTGTCATCCCAAAATTGAAACCGATTCCACAGTAATCCATAATGGTTTCAGAAATTCTTCCTTTAGTTTGGAAGTATCATGAGGAGAAGTATAGTCTACTCCTTAGAAAAAAAGACAAAAGGTGCTATAACCAAAAGAGAATAGAGGAAAAATACTCTCTTGATCTGTTTACTTTGTTTGCTAGTACTTCTCACGTCATGTGTTTCACCATTTCCCATGGAGTCAGACAGCTTCCTCTACTGTTTGCAGAATAAACATTTCTGCTTCCTATTGATCTGTGAAAGGCCTAGGCAATCAATTTTTTTCCCTTTCTGTATTTTCTTTTAAATAATAACAAGAAGGCTGAGAAACTGAAACCTTTCTACAGCCTTTCTAGAGCAGGTCATCTAACTGTTTTGCAAAACAGTGTGTCACAACCATGAGGTTACACATCAGTTAGCATTGCAATGCTTCTGCCTCCTTTTCTTTACAATTCTCTACCCTCTCTGGAGTTTGTACCAAATAACACCTTTCATAGAAGGGTTTGAGTTGAAAGGAATGTTAAAGATCATCTAGTTTCAAGCCCCCTGCCATGGGCAGGGATACCTTCCACTAGACTAGGTTGCTCAAAAACCCTTTACTTGATCTATTAGCATCTCTCCCTTTATACTTTCAGTTGATAGTGAGTATTCTGGTTTGGGGTTTGACACAGGATTTCAAAAATTTTCCGAAAAACTGATTGAGTTCTGTGTGTTTAAGAGTTTGCTCTTGGCTACAGGGTTTGCTACTCATGATCTCAGAAATACTTTGAAGATAGCTTTGTGGAACTGGGAAGTCATAATCTCATCACACAAATTGGTTTTCTGTGCCTGATAATATTTTCTTTCAGCCTTCGAATATCCCTGAATAGAGATACCTTTTGCCCAGTGAAGTTTTTTTCTTCACTAATTAATTTTCAATCATTGTTTTTCTTCAGGAGAGTAGAAATTTTTGCTTCTCTTTTCTTTATGTTCGGGGGATTTATAGATTTTTTTTTTAATGCTTTTCATCTTAACCTGTTTTGTATTAATTAGTTAGTTAGCTTAGTTAAACTTTAGTCATTTAGAAACTGATCCATTAGTTTTTGTGGAAGTTACAACTTTAAGAGGACAAAGGAAGAAATAATCCCCCTGAACTACACTTTTCTTTGAATAAGTGTGTTTTTGAGTGCTTGAATGTGGAAATATATATCCTACTCAGTACTGTAGTCTCTGAAATAGCTAGCTAGTGTAAATCCACATGCCTGCTATTTACTTTGAATATCACTTTTAGATATAATAAGATCTCTTCACAAAGTCTTAGTTTTGTTTATAAAATATAGTTGTTTTCCATCTGCAAGAGATAAGCACTTCCTGGGGAGCAAAGATAAAAGGGCAGAAAGGCAGGCAGGCAATCATGCTAGCTGTCACCTTGCTGACACAGGAGGACATTGGTGGAATGGGCAAGTTTAATGTCTGGCTTGGGGTAGGTAATTGAGTTCAAAAGTTGAGTTGGAGTCGATGAAATTTTCTTGAGAAATCCTTCGCTGGGTCAGCTTTTATTTAATTTTTTTGTAAACAGTTTTTTGACTGTAGATTTCAAATTCAACTTACAGCCTGAGACCATTTAAAGACCGGAACCTGCAGCACACATTACTTCATTTTGCAGCTGAATACATTAAAATGAATAGTTTGAAAATTAAAATTTTGCAAAGTTTAATACAAATATAAAAATATAATTAAACAGGAGCAGAAACAAAAGAACTTTACCTTTCCTATTTCTCATGCAACCTTTTTACTTATTCAGGACTTTTAATGGGAAAAATAGGCTTGTGTAGTTGTGCAGGTAATCCGTTAGAGGGCAATATAATATTACTCTGGAAAGACAATGAGGCAACAGAGAGCAGTGGATATACAACAGGTATAAGTTTGATAAGGTTGAACTTAGTTTTCTATTTAAACTTGAGCTGATGGAATTGCAGAATGTATGTTAGCTCAGTAGTAGAATGAGGAAAATAATTACTTTGATCTTGTTAGGACATTTTAGCAAATGTAATGGATTTCTTGTTAGAATTGAAACTCCTTAAAATCTGCCTGGTTAGACTCAGAGAAGTTGCAAAAAGATTTGAAAAAGCAAATTCCATCAAGTTTACTTTCCAAATTGCTCAGGCAAGAATTTTGTAACCTTTTTGAGGAAAAGCTAAGCATATAAATTCTATTTAAATAAGTAACTTCAGGCAAAAATTCTGTTGAAATTGGAGCACTTAATATGTGTTTTTAACAGCTCAGACATTTACTACGTTTATTCTGTCAGATTTTAAAAGGTAGTAAATCATAAAACCTCAGAATGATGTTTCCATTTTAACAGTTAAATAAAATATTATCCCACAAACACACTACTATAAATGTAGTGTCACTGCCTGCTCTATAGAAGGAAAAGGTTTCTAAACTTCACGTATCTTGATCTCTCTGTAATCTCCTGATAACCACTGGAAGTGTGAGAAGGTGTGCCAGCAAAAACACTGCTTTGTATTTTCTCTATTTCTTAGCATATGTTAGCAATACGGATGAAAAAAGAACACTGGTTTGAATCAGCTTTTGGGATGAGATAATATGGTGCTTTATGCTGAGATAGTCACATAAACTTTATTTTTCATATTTTCCTTTTTGTATTAGGGACCTATATTTTTGTTCCTACATAGGAGTGTGATTAACTTAATTGAATTCAGTGGATTGGGAAGATTCCTGTGTAGGGTTCAAAAGTGCAGATGTGATTATCAGACTTCAAAGGCAGTTCTGAAGAAGTTTTAGGTTGATAAATGCCCTAAGTGTGAATGTGAATATTTAAAAAGATTTGCAAGGCATCTATTACCATGGAGCAGGCCACAGACAATGGCCTACTGCTCAGTGATCGTTGTATCATTTCATATTTCAAGAAAACATTTTTTATTCTTTATTAATGAATTCGATTTATGTGTTAGGCTTAAATGCTTTATATTCCATTTGGTAATTCAACAAAAATAATCTACCTAAGCCTACAAATTTTTATTATTAAATTTTTTATTATTAAATTTTCCTCTGCAAATATAAAACAAACTGGTAGTGGTGATTACCATTAGTCTAAGTATTTATGTATGTTTGTTTCTACAGAACATGGTGCTTATTCCCTGTGGAGTGACACTGCAGAGCTGCTTTATTTTGCTCTGAAGTACTGAAATGCAGCTAGGGCATCCATCCAAAACCCATGCTTGAATAATCCAGTCTTTAATTAATTGAACCCAGATGGGGAACTCACACTCACTCACTTTCCTTTTTTTTTTTTTTAGACTGCCTTCTTTTTCTCTTTCTTTCCAGAGCTGCAGCTCTTTATCCAGAGCTGCACATATAAATAGTCCCAAAGCTATTCACTTTCTCATGAGTGCTATTTATATCAGTGGCTCTGGTTACTGCTGGTTCCATTATGAAAATGTTTACATGTGCTTCCCAGAGGGTTTACATACTCTAGAAAGAAACTTGCAGCTCTAGTGTTACCTTGTGAATGTGGCCAAATATGACACCTAAAGGTAAAGTGTCCTTTTTTTCTCAATTTTACACACACACCCACACACACCCACATACACGCACCCCACTCTGTGCAAGATGCTGCACAGGAGTGCTTTCTCTGATGAGAAGTGTGAAAAGAATGCTTTCTCTGTGGGTGAACCTACTGTTTGACAGTGTCACACCCTTTGGTTCCTGCAGGTTTGGGAGAGGGACCAGTCCCAAGAATGTACGTAGGAGAGCAGAGCTCTGATTTTCGGGGTGGATGATCTGTCACAGAGGGTGCTTTTTGTGCTCTTTTTCCTTTTAAATAGATGGAGCACAGGCAAAAACCATCTGTTTTGAGCATTCAGTTGGCTGTCCACAAAAGATCCATTAAGAGGGCATTTTGCTTTCGATTTTTATTTACCTAGAGATGTTTTACAAGGCATGACTAGCTGGTTTGTATGTGATACACAGAATTTCATCAACAAAATAAACAACATTAATAACCTGCTCAGCTTTTACAGTGGAAAATGCAGTTGTCGGTGAGCTGTCAGGCATTTCTAGTATGATTGATGAGCTGGGTTTGAGTACATGAAAGTCAAAAAACTTCATAAAACATGTCAGTGATTTTGCTTTATGACCCCTTTTCACGTTCATGAGCTCCAGCACTTCCGTCTGATAGAAACTGGAGAGAAGCACAAGGCAGAGCAAGTAACTCAGAAACTGAAGTTAGTTCTGCTTCACTGTAATTCAGTAGTTAGTGATTACCCCGTGAGAGTGATGATATCACAACTGGTGATATCTTCTGGTTCAAAGTGGGTGGCCTCCTTGGCATGCTACTGGGGCCACCCCTGGAAATGGTCTTCTGAAAAAGTGACTTTCCCAGCTGAGGAGGAACTGGGGGTGCGATGGGGAAATCTGTAGGTGAATGACTGCTCAGTCTCAGACTGGATATTCGTTTTAGATAGCTGTAGTGGTGGTAATTTCTGTTTACAAGGCTTAGAAAAAAAATTATAACATATGATATCAAAGCTGCAGCATACAAGAAACAATGGAGTTCTTCCAGAAGAAGAACAATACCAGCTTGTTATTTAAAGTAAGAGAAATGTGTAATACACAAGCAGACTTTTTTTCATTTTCACTGTTATTCTCTTCTTCCCCACCCTTTTTCCTCAAAACAACTAAGAGACGAGGAAAGGCAATTATTGTGAAAGGTAATCATGCTTGCTAAGTTTAGCAAGCTTAATTTTCCATCACCTTCCTCCTCCTGGGGATTACAGAGTGGGAAAATGCAATCTGACAATTGGGTAGTTTTCTGTAAGGATTTACCTGTTCATACCATCACTTTGCTTGGAGGACTCTACAATGCCACAACTGGCAAATGCATCCAGAAGGACACAGTTGTTCACGTTTCTGGTTCCCTGATCTACAGTAACAAAATTGAGCGTGCAACAAATGGTGACTTTCAATCTAAAGGTCACTAGGTACCAACTGTATAGACATTGTCGATATAGTAAAAGATAGGAGAAACGTTGCTTCTCTAACTGCAGGGACACCCATTTTATGCCTGTGCTTTTTTCCTTCTTTTTAATGGTTGAAAATGTTTAAAATTACTCAGGATAATGTTTTCAGGTTACTGACTAGTTAATGATTAGACCCTTTGGGTAATCTGTAGATGTAAAAACTTACCTCCCTGCTCACATTGATAAGGTATCTATTTAATCTAAATTTTAACATTATTGCAACCAGTTCATGTTTAAGACAGAGCTACTAGCATATCCATCACCTACAAGGGAGGCTAGAACTACCAAATTTTGGTGCTGTACAGGCTGCCTTCTGCAAGACAGATTTGAGTTGCAAGGTCCAGGTTCAAACTCTTGGAGGTCTTCTGAAAATTGTACCGTTTACACACCACTTAAGTTGTTAATGCTGTCCATGTGGTCTCTGCTAATGTCAAATAAGTTTCATAAGCATTTCCAATGTAACTCAACGACAGAAAAAAAAAAGAATGCATTTTACCTTCTAAGGATGGTTTCATGGGGGGAAGTGCCACTTAAAGGGTTTTTTCTTGAAGGACCTGCAGCAGAGATTGTAGGTTTGTGGCAATTGTAGCTTGGTGACAGCCCAGTCTGTGCTCCTGAACATGTTCTCTCTTCTTCTGCATGTCCTGCTAGATGGGTGTATGTGATATTCTGTGTGTCCACAGAGAATCCTGAGCTGTACAGTGCAGGTCTCCTCCTCCTGTGAAACCTCAGAGCTAGGCAATGCAGATCATAAACCCTTTGCTTTTAAGATGATCTGTATCTTTTCCAGCTGAAAGAAGAAAGAGAATGACTTGGATGTCTGTTTCTTCTTGTTTTGAAACCTACCCAGTTCAGGCTTTTTAGTCTTGTTTCTGTAGGTCTGCATTGTCTCTGCTTTCCTGCTTTCCTATCTATGGGCATTGTGGGCATGGAATGAATGCAACTCGTGGTCATCAGACTTATGCACATCTTTTTTAAAAAGGCAGTTTTTTGGTAATTGTGTCTTAAAATCATACTGCAGATGAACAGAAAGCAGGGCAGAGAGGTAAATACAGAAATATGTCTAAATTCTAGGTAACTGAATACCAAGATTCTGTAAGAGATTTTGGTCCTTTTTTCTTCCTTTTTTTTTTTTGTTTGTTTGTTTGTTTTTGTTTTTTGTTTTTGTTTTGTTTTGTTTTGTTTTGTTTTGTTTTGTTTTGTTTTGTTTTGTTTTCCCCTTGAGTAGTTTAAAAGGTTTCCAGTTGTTTTCACTGTTTGGAGCTTCTATTTATTTATTTGGAGAAATCAGCTTCTGTTTAAAGTCTGATTCCTTGTAAGAAGTAATGACATAAAGACTTATCTAATGACTGGCTTTTTACTATTTGTCAAGTCAGTATCATTTAGGCATTAGCCTGTCTTACAAATCATTCATTCATGTTAACATTCAACAGTATACAGCAATATGTTAATTCCTATATAATTTGCATTGGCATATCTAAAGGAAAGTCAGATGCAGATTAAAAGGAAAGATTCCAAACAAGTATTACAGTCCGTGTTGACACAAGGTATTAATTGCATTATTCAGAATTGTGTGGCAGTACTGATGGAGCTTACCAAGCATTACTTTGCCATTTGCCAATGAAATTCTGGATCACTCTATCCTTGGTGTGCTGCAGAGAAAAGTGTACAGTATTTAGACAGAACAAACCAGTGCAGTGCAGAGTCTGTGAAAAAAGATGGTCATATATGGCCAGTCCTTTCTTAATGGTGGTAGGAAAATTGCCAAACTTATAGGAAGTGGCTTGTGTTTTGGTTTTCTCAGTTGAATAAATTCATGAGTGGCCAGTATTTTTCTCTAATGTACTTTTGTTGTCCTCTTTGATCACACATTTGATATCTTACAGAGGCAAAGGGAATATTTGTGATACATGTCTGTAGAAATTAATAATTGCCATTAATGAATACCATTAAAGGTCTTTTTATTTCTAAAATATGCTGAATGTCATTCTCCCCTGCTTCCATGGTAACAGCACTGAGTCTTTTACACCTTTGCTTCAGCCAATGGTTACGATGCAAAAAAAAAAATCAATTAAAAAAATAAGAGCTCTGATAATCTTGCAGTAACACTTACTTGTTTGGTTCTTGGGTACAGCCACCACTAAACAGCTAGAACATTGTAAATGCCTTCACTGTGCTTCTAAGTTTTTGGTTTCACCTTTCTCAAAAATGTAAAGGTTTTTCACGAAAATGTGGGGTTTTTGTTGGTTGGTTGGTTGTTTTTTTGGTTTTTTTTCTTTGCTATGCCCTTCCTCTTTTACTTGTTGCTTCCTTTTTCTCATTGCAAACCAGCGTTGCTTTTTCCATATTTTCCTAGTTTGATTCCAAATGCCAATCAGCTGTGATTGATCCTGTTTAGGAACTGCAGCCTGAAACCCAGATCTGAGTTTACCTGCATTTGCTGTTGTAATAATGAACATTAATCAGAGGTGACACCATCAGCTGGGATGCAGGTCAGGACTGAAGATGCAGAAGAGTGGGATCTGCTCTCTCTTTTCTAGTTGCATTGCAAACAAATTGAGATAAAATACACTCAGCCAAGTTTTGCAGCCTGATATATTAGATGAGTATATGTGACGCACTAATATTCATCAGTTTGTGTTGCTGAAAAGAAATAGAAGTATGTTTAAAAGGTAATATTAGGAATGTGATCAGCTGTGTTTCTGTTTTTTCTGGCAACTGGGAGCTTGAAGATTAAATGAGTTCTGTTCAAATATTAATGTCTATAATGGTGGGACAAAACTATGGGATATAGGATATAAGCTGATTTCTTTTTAAGAAGGTCTCCACTGGGCTTACCTTTTCCTCTCATGACTGGTATTAAACATGGATTGATAAAATACTTATGGCAACATTTTTCTGGGGTTCTGTAGGCTGAAGGTCATTTTAGACTAAAGACTACATGCATTATGATTTTTACACTGAGCTTTGTCTGTACAGCTATTCTAGCCAAGAATTTAAGCTCATTATTTTGCAGTAAGATTGTTTGCTTCCTGATACTATAACCTGCTTTACAATGCATGCTATTAGTAGCCTGTTCCTCCTTAATCAATATAATCAGGCTGAAGACACATGAAACACAGTTGCCAAATGCTGTGTATTGATTTTAAGCCTGGCCTGATTGACATACTAGAAGAATAGCCAACTTGCCAATAATAGGCTATTTGTCTAGCAAAATAAATGTTAAATCTTGACAACTATTTGAAATTGCATTAAGGGGTCACTGCTCTAAGTGCCTTCTAAAGAAGATCACTTACAAAAATCTATGCATCCCCTTATCGTTCATATGCACATCTGCAAACATGTAAAGGAACTGTTACATGTTCCAAGACATGGAATGAGAGCAAGTGTAGAAGAAAGCATCTGTCCATCATGGGAACAGGAGTTATCACTGAATTCTCACCATCCTCTTGGAAATACTTACTTTACTCCCACTATCCAAAATTAACTTTCACTGTTCAAAATTTGTTTGATACAAAAAAAAGTTCCTAATTAACTGCTGAATATTGTACACTGGAAGTTCACATACATATAATGTATTAGAAAGTCACTGTGGGAAATATGTTGTGCACAGTGGTTCTTGTTTTGATTATTGCTTATTTGTCATAAAGGGTCCTACTTGCAGTTCAAAGGACAGGAAATTCAATAATTTTAAACCAGTCAGTAGAAGTATGATACTCTCCTTTTTTACATTTGTTTGTTTTAGTTTTAAGAATTGATGTGATCAGTTTGTCTTGAGCAGCATTTGCCACCCAAGCAAGCAAAGTTAAAATTATTTTCTGGCCTGGTTTTATACTGAACATATTTGCAGACTGCATTTCTTCATAACTTTGAGCTTCATCTGTAAAGTTGCTCTTTTTCCCCTATGATGTGTTTATGTATAGGTGCTTCATTTTTCTTTTTTTTTTTNNNTTTTTTTGTAACCTTTTACTGCGTACTGCTGGTGACTCTTTTAAGTGCAGTTTTTAAGTTCAGTAACCGGCAAATGCAAGAGCTTGGCACAACTTCAGCACATGCCTTTTGAAATACATTTAAACTGTTTCCTTGCACTTAGAATTTTGTGTAATGTTTAAGCTTGGCACTTCAGTAGTCTTTCCTTTAGGCCATCAAGTGAGAGAGAAGCACTCTGCTATAAGATATGTAACTTCACGCATTCAGTGTAGAACTGAATGGGGGAGTACATGGGTGATTAGTTCAGCAGCTTTCTCTGGACCACAGGCATCATTCCCAGTGTCTTGGCTGACTTCCAGCTTGAGCGGTTGTGCTCTGCTCAGCTACTTATTTCACCTGGATCCAATATTTGAGTCCACTTTGCTTTTTATGCTGTTACTGTGTTATTCCCCAGTGCAAGCTAAACTGTTTTTTCCCCTTAGCTGGCAGCCTTTCTGAGTGTCTATGAATTAATCACTATGAATAAATCTGTTTATAGTAGACTTGTTAAGTGGCTGAGGTTCCTTGGTAGTCAGGTTATTTGTAACATATTATGTGTATTCGTATTATTTCCTCTTGCTGGTTAATATAGGAGTGTGCATTTTTACAGGCATGGCCCATAATACTTAATGGTGCATTTTTCTGAATAGACTAGTATTTTAAGAGGGATTAGAAATAACAGTACTATTTTGACTTCATGCTTTCACTGATGAAGCCAGAAAGATTTGTGTGCCTTTTAAAGGTTTTCATTAATTTAGAAGGAACCTATGTATACACTCAGTCAGTCAGCTGAGAACTCTGGTGTCACCTTGCTCTTCAAATGATATGTTGCATTCTTCATTGATTATAAATTGCACTATTGCTGCTGCAGTGGTGAAAAGTTTGTGCATGTGTTTTGTTTATTCAGTCTTAAACAATTTTTGGAATTAGGAAAGTGCAAAGCCAACAATTTTTAAGAGATCAGCATTTAGAGATGGTGCTTTTTTTTCATACGGCAGTTTTTAGGAAGAGTTTGTTAAAAAAAACTGCTTACCTTGGCTCTGTGCTCCTCTCTGCCTCACCCAGCCAGTTTCCTGATTGCAAAGTACTCCTGGACAAGTATGTTACATATTGGTGTGCTCTTACCTCTCTGGGTTCTCCTGCTTGCTCCTCATCCTCCATGCCTCTCAGAGCAGTAAGGCAGGCTTGCCTACACACAGGCTGATGTATAAACCCACTGCAGCAACCCCAGTGTTGTAATATCCATGGATATCCGAAAGCTTCCTCCATGCAGTTATTTTAGGGTGGCATGGGTGTTACCTTGCCAGGTGAGTTACAGCTTTCTTCAGTGCAGTCTGGAAGTGTCTATTCTGAACTGTTTTGCAAATGTGCAGCACTGAGGGAGTACCTCAGCCATCCAGGACTCCACACTGGGGATGTAGCTGGCCATCTGTTTGGAGTAAGCTACAGTGGCCCTCTGCTGTTTGTGTCACCTTTGGAGGGTCACAAGCTAGAAATTAAACTATTTGAGATTATTACAGTGGTGCTAAAGATTTTGCAACCTGGCTGGTATGGAGTTAGGTAGTTGTAAAGGAGTTGCCTCACTCCTGACAATAGAGGTAATTCATATTTACTCTCTTCAAAGACATAAAGTTATTTCCTAGTTTTGTTTCCAAGATTTGTTTGGGAGTGGGTTATCCCCTCCTTATGTTTCTGTAGTTTTCTCAGACATTTTTACTTGAAATTTCCTTGAAAAGAATTAAAAGGCTCAGATTCTTGTAAATCCAGTGTCTGGGGTTTTAACTGAAATGAAATCCATCCCTAGCGCCCACAAAGTACCAAAATGCTAAGAATAGATTTCTGAAGATAAGGAAACTGTTGAAAGTTATGAAGTGACAGTTTACCACCAAATCTAGAGTTCTCGATGGCATTTTGAAATGTTTCTTTTATTATTCAAATAATAAATTCAGTTCTGCATGAACTAATGTGACTGTTAACATTTACAGTGTTGATATTATTAGAAGAAATTAATATAGTATTATATAAAATGATACATACCCCAGAGAAGATCCTGGCAAACAAATATGCATTCAAAGTACATACAATAGTACATATTTCACAAATAACCTGTGTGATACGCCGAGTGATTTGCACATTTTTCATTACTCTATTTGATGTCCTTGGATTTCAAAAATCCATAATGACGTATGTAGTGAGAAAGGTGTTGCAGAGCTGCAGCAAGCAACTCCCAGCAGATGGCAGGATATCCCAGTTTATCCCATCCAGCCACATACTGGGTGCAGCCCAGTCTCCTTTGTGTGTATTTATACTTTTCATATATATTCTCTGATTTAATGCAGTATACTTCCAATGTGAGCAGGTGCCTTTAAGGTTATGGAGTACTCCATTATGCTGCATCTATGAAACTTTTATGAAGAGTGACCTTACTTGGCAATATTCTGAGTCACAGATCTTTGTGCCAGGGTGAGGTGAGGCTTTTGGGAGCAGATGGTGCCCAGGTCCCTTTAGAGAAGGAAAGGTGCTCTGTGCAGGTGGGTGGTCACAGACTTGCCAGAGCCACCTTGGCTGTGCCAGGTTGCAGAGGATGGGTGTGAGGTGAAAGAGATCCTGGCTGCTCCAGATGCTGCTGAGACTTTCAAAGAACTGAAGGTCACACCGTGCTCGGGCTGTGGCGGGCCTGCATCTGTGCCCGGTGCTTGGGCAGGCAGTGCTTGTTAAAGGAAATCCATTTCCCCTTTAATGATTTAAGCAACTGGCTGAGCTCAAGGTTTAAATTCCTCTTTATACAGGGAGAGAGCATGTTATTTTTAGCAAAACCATTGTGTAAAAGGTGGGTATTAGATATTTTAGCCTGCTGCTGTGATTTTAAGGTAAACAGCCCTTCATCTGCTCCAGAGCCAGTTATGTTAATGGTCTCGTAGATCTAAAAGCCGTGGCCGTATGTCAGGCATAGGCCTCTCGCACAGAATGTGTGTGCAGATAAAAGGGTGCCTTACATACGAGATGTGCCTGCCACAGATTAAAGTAGCACGCTTTCTGTTGCGTCTGTGCTGTGATCACTCAGTAAATATTAGTAACATTTTAATGAATAAAAATGAAGTAGCAGAGAACTGAATTGCACTTGTATTGATAGTAGTTGTTTCAAGTTGAAATCAAAAGAGAATAGTATAAAGGGTAGGGAATAGTGATATTTAAGCCTTCCAAAAAAGAGCATAGTTAATGAACTGCAGAGTTTTGGTGTTTGTGAAAGCTGGCATTTTTTAAGTTAATAGTTTAGATGATTATGCTCATCTGTTCTTTGTCTTACGATATTAACCAATGGTGCTAGAAAAATCCCTCAGCTCTCATGGTACCCTGGTATCTTTAGGGCTATCCCTGTTAACTACATTCTGCAAAAGGCACTAACATCAATGGATGGTGCTAACATCAGGTCAAGACTCATGTAAAACAATTTAATAACAGGCAAATAATTCAGCTTAGATTTATCTATCAGCATAGATAATGCTTTTGAAAGTAACTGAATGGGTTTGAGAGCAGGGTGTTGTATTCTTATATTTTGTAATATTTTTAGCGAGATGGTTTTATCATCAGGACTGATGAGCAGTGGTGAAGGGGTGCTCTCTGTGCTATGTGCTTGTGTTACCTGCAGCTGAGGGAGGAATAAATGGAAGTCATCCAGACAGAGAAGCTGAAATAACCCTTGTTTTTGGTTCAGCTCCACCTGCATCTGTAGTTGTGTTAGTAGCATCTAAATCAACCACTATAGAAATTAACCTCATCTTGATCTAGAAAATTAAATTCATCTTGTGGAGCCATGCAGCTGGCAGAAATCTACCTTTGATGAGAAAATTTTGGACGCCCCTTTCTACATTTGATGGTGTTTTTATCCTTTGTGTTGTTCCATTCCTTGGTACTCCTCAGTTCTGGTGGCACTGATTTTTACTTAGCCTCCTCTAAATATTAAACCACAAAAAATTAATGAAGTGGAGAGAGAGCTGTGAGTGGGAACAACCTTTGCAGCCCTTTTGTTTTGTCTCTGTTGAGGTGAACATGTCAACAGCTGTCAGCAATAAAGCTTATTCCTCCTACAGCAACGTGATGGATTGATATGTGTACCAAAATATCTTAGAAATTGAAATAAAATATGCATTTTTTTATAATGTATCAGCATTATGATGGCACAAAAAAGCCAGTCTTATGAATAATACAGAGATCTGCAGCGGGTATTATGTACTGTAGGTAATAAATGCAACATCTTTCCTAGTGTATCAGGAGAGCTGTAAAGCCGAACGCATTAGTTCTGCTATGTGATAATAAATCACTTTAGTTTGTCAGAAGGCTCTGGCTAACTTTTACTCCTGAGGTATGAAAGAATGCAATGCCATACGGCTCTGGATGGTTTCTGAAGTGTTTAGGCTGGCTCTGAATCTCCTGGGTAATGTTTAGAGTGAGCGATATGGTTAGATAACAAGTGGCAGTATTTCTCAGGTATCGATGTTGTGATGGCTCCTGTTGTTTTATTGCCTAGAGTGGCTGATTTTGTCCTAATTGGAACCGTAGCTCTTCTCTGATGTTTTGTATCTCCATTTGCAACGTGGTCTCTGCATCTCTCTGAAGAGCTGTGTGAAAATGATGAGTGACAAGCTGCTCCTTGGGCATCTTTTGGAGGGAGCAAATGTCAATTACCCTTTTGTTTCATTTTATATGCCTAAGTCGTAGTAAAAAGCTACATTTCCCTATGCTTTCATTCATATCAGCTGATCATTTCTGCAAGCAGCCCAGATGATGGCAACACAGAGTAGGTAGAAGCAGACCTGGGCTGATTATGCAAGATTAGAGGAAAAACTACTTGTGTAAACTTCACTAAAATATGTGAGTTATCTGAGGTTCATTAATTTCAGTTTAATTTTCAGAGCATTATGTGTTATGGTGTTCTTAGGAAAGATAGTCTTTCTAATCCATGCTTTCATAATTTGCACAATTCATTATTTAGATTTAAAATGGTGGTCTTCCATTTTCTAGCCAAGAAATAACAACAAAGAATACAGCAAAACATTATTAAAAAGTTTTATCACATTAACAAAATATGCTACAGTGTATATACAGCATCTTACAAAATATCATTTAAAAAATCTAAACTGCCTAATATTATGTGGAATGTGACTGTAATCTCTGTTATTTTTTGTGCTTCCTACTTGAAGAAACCTGTATTAATTATTGGCTATTATGTTTTGTTGTATTTACAAAAGCTTAATGGACTTTGTGAACCCAAGTGATTAGAATACCATCCCTGTGTTGCTGGCTACACCTTGCAGTATTTGTGAAGGGGTTGGTAAGATGCCAATCTTGAGACACCACAAATAAAGTTCCTGTTGCATAGGAGCAGCACACCAGCTGCTGCAGATATTCACATTTGTCATTGGCACCCTGACCACAACCTCAGCATAGGTGACCTGTGCTGCTGAGTCTGTAGGCGTAGCTTAGCTCTGTACTCTATGGAGAGCAGCATCTCAGTCTTTTCTGTGGGTTGGTACATTTGAACACACCGTCCTGTATTTTGGCCTGTCTGCTGAAATTACTTTGCCCAGTCCTCAGCTAAGATTTTCACAGCAGATTTTGTGGCTCTTGAATTACATCCATTCAGAATAATTCTTCTTTACTTACAAGGCTCTGGACGGTGTAATTAGTCTCGTATTTATTGTAACTGATCAGTAAACCTTCCACTTCCATCTTCAAATAATTTAGTAATTTTTTACTCTAGAATTGTTCACAGAAGATACTGTATACTTTAAAGAACAGAAATATGTCTAAAAATATTCTTTTGCAAAATACTCAGTGTTGTGACCAATGTTCTTTCTCTTGCTAAGAAGTTGAATAATAATAAGCAGTTCCATTACTGTATTTAACAAACAGAAGTGTACCTTGTCTCACAGAAAAGCAATCTAAATAGGGTACTTTTTTGGGCTTAATTTTGTTTTAAATCAGTGATGTGCTACAGCTCTTACTTTGTCTTTCACCCTTAGTACTTTGTCTTTCACCCTTAGTGTGTTCTTATTCATGTGTTTTTCTTAACTTAGCCACAGTCACTGGCTGTTACCACAGTCCCGTATTGCAATTGTATTTGAGGAGTCTAAGGCCTAACCTGAAGTTCTTAGTTCTATGTGGTCATTGTAATTTTCAGAGGCCAATCTTACAGAATCAATGAAATGTTGTAGTCTGTCTTGTCTGATAATGGAAATGAAGAATTCGCAGAACAAGCTTTGTTACTTCTTGCTGTGTGGAGCTTTCTCTGAAAACAAAGAGAAGCTGATGTGCAGAAAATTGAATGCCATTGCAAATCTTAGTGATTATGTCAGTAATTGTCAATCATAATTTCTCTCTACTTGGGAAAATATCCCTAAGGCCTCTAGATTCTCTGAAAAAATCTTCTCTTTAATTTTGATTTATCCTCATTCCAAACAAACACTAATTTCCTTGTTAACTGGATCTGAGAATTGATGAAACCAACCTGTATTTGGCTTAATTAAAAGAATTGTGGGGGCCAAGTCCTGTCTCTTCCATGCAGAAATCTGGTGTGCTTGGCCCAGTGTGCAAAGGTGCTTGTTGGCAGAGCCCCTGTGTCTGATGGCAATACTGAGGTCCTACCTACACCTGCTGGTTCAATGCTTGATAACAGCATCACTGAGCCTGCTTTGAAGCATTTGTTAACTTCCTGAGAAACTTTGGCCACAGTATTTTGCTTGACAGTTTCTAATTTTCCTTTTTGGGATAACTTTTTGTGCTTTCTGTATTGTTAACACATTGTGAAATCCTTGGTTATGGCTGTGGGCTTTTGGTGAAACAATAATTGATTGTTTAAATCAAGCTGACTTTATCATAACACATCACAAAATGTAAGAACTGCTTCATCCCTGCTCAAAAGAAGTTGCTTTGGAAATTACAGTAGAATGTGACATAAACTGTTTGATCTGATGGTGGAATGTGCTTTCAAAAAATGTGGTCTAGACTCTGTCCTTTGATCTCATTTGTCCTATTAAAGTACAGTTCTGGAGTGTTTCATGTACATAATTCATTTTGTCCAGAATAATGCAGAGCTACAGAAATGAAGCAAGTAACATAAGTTTCAATGCCTGAAAACTGAAGCTGCAGAGCATTATCACACATGAAGAGCTTTATCACAGATAGACCTGTTCTTACAGGTGCTTTGCAAAGCTGTTATTGAGAGTAAAACACCTGGAATCCTCAGATCAGAGTTTGAGGAGTTTGGCACTTGAATGCATTTGTTTTTTCCTGGTGTCTGTGTGGCGTTTCAGCTTTTCTTTGTCCAACCATAAATGAAAAGTGCGAGAAGGAAGAAATAAGCACAAATAAAACCAGGGTCTTTCTGTATGTCTTACTAAGACATAAAGTGTATTTGCTGTCACCGATGAGATTTTTGATTCCAGGAACTGCATTAATGCATTAGCCTGCAGAAGCTCCCCTGAAAGCAGAAGAAATAACACTGCCTCAGATTTAGAAGTATTGTAGTGAATCATGGAATGAGTGAAGTGCCTGTTTGAAAGTTGAGGAGAGGGATGTTCAAGCAAGACATCCAGATACATACAAAGCTTTTATGTCCTGATGTAAGTTGGAGAAATAACTACAGTTTTACTCACTAAAGGTTTCTGTTTATGCTATGTGAGTGAGAGGGGAAAGAAGAGGCATCAGTCAGAAATGGGGCTGGAGAAAAGGAGCTAGGTTAAATGGTGCAAGGTGAAAGAGAAGAACAGGTTTATGTCAAAGTGAGGAAGAAAAAATACCAGGAGCAGGTACATAAAGGCAGTGAGGATTAATGAGAAACAAGAGGGAACTGAGGAGGCAGCAGAGCCAGGACCTGGGTTGAGCCCTGTTACACCAGGGGCTACTGTAGTCTCCAGCTCACTGTTGCAAGCATGTTTACACACACAGAACTTTCTTCATAGGATCCATAGCTGACAAAACCCACTAACTCTTAGCAAAATAGTTACTTCAGGCAAGAATAAAATGAGCAAATAGAAAGAAAACTCCCTCCAGTGGCCAGCGATGCAGAGCAGAGACAGGGTCCCTGGATCAGCAGTTTCCTGTTGTAGGAGGTATATGGAACAGTAGTTAAGAGGCCTGTGCAACAACAAGGGATCATTTGGACTTTTTCAGAGGCTACCAGCAATTCCAGAGACACAGCCTAAACTTCTTGATGCTAATGAGAAGCTTTCTACTAGCAGCTAGGTGTACCAGCTCACCAGAACTGAATTTGGATTCAGCCCTTTTTCCACTGTCTGATGCTGTAGCTGAGCTGCATTCCTCCATGAGGCAACACATCGTTCCTTGATGCTGATGGAATGGCTGGATTTTTGGAGGTGATCACGCTTCCCATCTTCTGCACCAAGATGTTGCACCACTTCTAAAGTCTTTCTTCCTCTTTGAGGTTCTAGAAGTTTCCTTTCCACATGGCTGTAACTTGGTAAATGTTTACTATTTAAACTCAATTTCAGAGTAGTTTTATGGAAATGATTTTATCTACAAAGATTATTGGAAATGGTTTCAGAATAATTTCAGAGCACAGCAAGCACGATGAATAGAGAAGCTTAGTGCTACAAAACCTGCTTTGCAAGTTACCTTTCTCAGCTTAGATGTAAATCTGGGCTCTGACAATGACAAATCCCCACTTCTGACTTTTGCAGTATATTTTCCTTTGGTCAGAGTTGTTTGTTTTATGGCCCCCTAACCCCTTTCCTGCCTTGAAATTTTACTCTTAAGCTTACCATACAAATTACCTGATATGATTATTTCCATGATTAAAAGTACCCAAAACTGCAAAACACAAATGTAAAAATAAAGAAATGTAGCACAATGTCACAACAGTACTCTTTCATAAACACTTGCTTTGCACTGAAGTAGACTGAGAGGAATAATATATTATGTGAGTACAAGAAATATTTCCTAATCCCTAAACACTTCTAAATCTTCAGCAGCAGGATCTTGGGAAATATTCTGTATAGCAATATATAATTAGAGTCAAACTTTTAAAATAGAAAGTCAGTGGACTGCTTCCCAAACTACATGTACAGATGCAAGACTGCACTGGGTGCTGTTCCTTCAATGATATTTGCAAATCACTATTTAAAGGTTTATTCTCTTTCATGTGCAAGTTTACTAATACTTCTACACAGCTTCTTTCATCTGCAAACCAATTGATACAGACCACAATGGTCTGTTCTAGATGACAATGACGGTAGAGAGAAATCAGATCCAAGATGGTTCTTGATATTCTTATTTGTTACAATATTTTGGGTTCCAAGTCTGAATATGAGAAAAAGACTTCATTAATTTTTGACAAGGTTGCCTTTGCTGTGCTGTTAGTTTACCATCTCCTTTTCTCAGTAATATATCCAGTATATTTATGAAGGCGAGTGAATTAAATCACTACACAATGGGAGTACATATATTTGGATTTCACTGTGAAGTGAGTTGCATCACCTGAGAGTTTCTGGCTGACAGGTAAAAGGAGGTTGACATACAAGCAAAAACATTAAAGTCAATTTTGACTGAGTTTTCTCAATTCCTGTGCAGATTGAGTTTTCTAGAAAAAGAAATAATAATAACACTATCCTTATATGCTCACTGCTATAATTCATCCTGCACATGTTGTTTACTGTTTTCTGTAAAGAATCATTAATTGACTGAGTCCTCTTCCAAATACATGAGTTAAAAACTTATGTTCTTCCATTTCTTTTGGTAAAGCCAATTTTAAAGTCTTTAGCATTATTTCAAGATTCATAAATGTATCATATCACAAAAAAGCTTTCCCTGTAGCTTTATAATTAATTTATGCAGCCAGATGTATCCTTCCTTTTTTCCTCCTAGTTCCAGTTTCTCTGTGTTCTCTTGCTCTGAGTTCTCCAAACTCCAGTAGTACTGCCTTTGTGAAAACACAATGACCCAATATCCCCAGCTAGTATTGTCTGTAAGTAGGGGGTAACAAGAGTTTCTTAAAGCTTTTCATAACATGGGACCCTTACCAATGGAGTATTCTTTTCAAAGTATATTTTCTATTTTGATAATAGTATTTTCTTTGTCTAAAGAAGCCGGAGGATTTTGACCTAAATTTCTGTGTAAGTATGTTTAAAAACTGTGCTCAAGGGATCAATTCTTTGTAGTTTACACAGTGTGGGGATTTTGAAAAGAATAACAACAGAAAGAACATTTACAAAAAGGACAATTTTCCATTTAATACACGTAACAAATATAGACTAGACTTATTTTCATTTCTTATATCCATCAAAACATATCATTTGACTATTGTTTATGTTAGAGAAATGCACTGTTCTATATAGTGCCATTTCACTTAAGACTTTTTATATATTCATGTGAAAAAAAGAAAGAAAAAGACCATGGTGCTTACTATAGGTCTAAGAACATTGATTCTAAATAATTTCGTCCTATCTGGTCTTGGTTCCAATGTGGATGTAGTCTACTGAAAGAGTTCAATTTGCTCTTGTGTTTAAACTTCCCTGTTTTCCTATCATCCAAGCCATTCTTCTATTAGGATCTTATTTGAGCTTTTGTGACATTTCAGAATTGCCAGACCTGCAGCTGTTGAAGTTGTGCTCATAATGGCAGGGGTTCAAAACTAGAGACTTAATTCTCTAACAAAGAAATCTCTTCTGATGGTGCTTAGCATGGACAGTGACCTGTCAGTCAGTGAATCTATTACTGATGCCCACATGAAAAATATGGACATTTCTGCCTAGTCTGGTCCATCACAACCAGTTCAGTTCAAATGGTTCAATTCTGCAAGGTAGGAAGAGCTTTAAGTGCCCACATCATCTGTGCAGAAATGGGGACACATCCTTTGTCTTGAAAAATCTTGGGAGGTGAGGCTTTATGCACCCAAGTTTCAGCTCCAAAGGATTAAACTGAATAATCACTGAGATGATTTCTGGGAATGTAAAGAATAAAAAGTGTGCATACTTTAGAAGGTCATGGTCTCTGTCATTTTAATTTTTTTTTTGTATTTTTAAACTCCAACTATTAGCAGTATTTATCTGATTGTTGTTCTGTTGGATTTGCAACTCAGCCATGCATAAGGTCAGCAATTTTTATTGTTAAAGGCTTTTTAGGAGCTCTTATTTATTGATATCTTGCATAATTTATGTTTTCCATCTCCAGATAGTAATACACAATGTAGTAGATCGTATAGGTTTCTGTATAGGTTTCTAATAATGTACCGAGTGGGGCAGATGTGCAGAACAATGGGTTGATATTATATTAGCAAATGTAATGACTGGATGTGTATCTTCCTTTAATCATTGAGCTGTTTGTTGTGACCCACCGCTGACCTCTTTAAGAACAATTTTCTTTTCATATACATACCTTTGGCTGGCCTAATACCTTTCCTAGGTAATTATGCCTCATGTAGATAGTGTCTGTGCCAGGCAGATGGATGAATTGTGGCTTGACCCAACAGTTTCCAAAACCAGCAATCAGTTTCTAGTGATGTTTTAGAATTTAAATTATTCTCTAACTGGAATAGGATCTCTAGAAAACCTTTAATTAAAATAAAAATCTGTTATACACACTTTGTGATGCAAAATGCAGTATTTATTTGCCTTGGAGAAAACACCAATAGACTTCTAATTTTCACAGTGACTATTATGATTTCTTTGAAAATGGTCCTATAGAAGGATTCCATTAGCCAGGTGCCATATTAAATATATGAGGGGGCAGGAGGGGAAGCCAACAAAAAAAAAAGTCCAGAACCTATTAGGAGTCCCCATGAGCCCATACCTAATATCAGAAGATAGTTTCAGCAGTCAAAAACTACTGACCGAATAATGCCCCTTTTCCCCTAAGATCCAAAAGGCAATCATATTCACAGTGAGAGGTAAAACACAGGATGCTGAACATGTATTTACAGTAGTATAACTGAACCCATTTATTTAAACAGGTAAAAACTTGTGTGTGGGGAAAACCTTCATAAACTGGAACATTTTAGTTCGTATTTGGAGTAGTTTGCCTTTCCATCTGCTCATGTTTAATTTGAAAACTGGTCCCTGGGTGCACTGAGAAATCATTTCATGATTATGTGCCTTCAGCTTATACTTGCAGTTTCACTGATGCTGATGTTAAGCAGATAAAATTAGCACTTTTATTTTTCCCTGTATGTGCTGCCACTTGGCTAGAATGGACTTTTTCACTGTTGTGCACTTTGCAAATTTTTTTGCACCAAATAATTCACAACTAAAGGAAGGTTGCTCCTGTTTTCATGAAAAATAGGATCTCTCTGCAACTTACTGACCACTTGTGGTGGTTTGACCACAGCTGGATGCCAGGTACCCACCAAAAGCAACTCTATCACTCCATTCTGCAGCTGGGCAGGGGAAAGAAATATAATGAAAAGCTCATGAGTTGAGGTAAGGTCAGGGAAAGATCACTCATTGATTATTGTCACAGTCAAAGCAGACTCGACTTGGAGAAAGTATTTGAATGTATTACAAATCAAAATCAGAGCAGGATAATGAGAAGTAAAACAAATCTTAAAAGCACCTTCCCTTCACCTCTTCCTCCTTCCCAGGTTCTGCCTCTTCCCACCCAGAGGCTCAGGGAGACAGGGAATGGGAGTTATCAGTCAATTATGACATGATTTTTCTACCACTGCTTCCTCCTCAGGGAAAGGAGTCCTTGCCCTGCTCCAGCATGGAATCCCTGCCACAGGAGACAGTCCTCCATAGACTTGTCCAGTATGAGTCCCTCCAAGTGCTACAATTATTCATGAATTATTCCAATGTGGGTCCCTTTCCACAGGGTCACTCCTTCAGGAACAGCCTGCTCCAGCGTGGGTCCCCCACAGAGTCACAAGTCCTACCAGTAAAGCTGCTCCAGCATAGGCTCCTCTCCTTATGGGGCCACAAGTACTGCCCCGAGCCTGCTCCAGCGCAGGCTTCCCACAGGGTCACAGCCTTCTTCAGCCATCCCAGAGCACGTGTGGGTCTCCTCCACAGACTGCAGGTGGATCTCCTGTCGACCTCCGTGGGCTGCAGGGGCACAGCTGCCTCAACACGGTCTTCACCATGGGCTGAAGGGGAATCTTGGCTCCAGTGCCTTCTTCCCCTCCTTCTCCACTGATCTTGGTCTCTGCATAGTTGTTCCTCTCACATACTCTCTGTCCTCTCTTCTCTGATCAAAATTACTTCTACACAATAACTTTTTTCCGTCTTAAATTTGGTGTCCCAGAGGCACTACCACCATCATTGATTGGCTCAGCCTCGGCCAGCAGCAGGTCCATCTTGGAGCCTCCTGGCATTGGCTGGACAAACAGGAAGCTTTCTGAAGCTTTTCACAGAAGCCACCTGTGCTACCAAAACCTGGCCCAATACACCAATATGGGGTCAAACTTGCTGTCATACAGTGAAAGTGCAGTTTCAGTTTTTCTCTTCTTCTGTTCTTTCCTCTGTTCTTTCAATTTATTTTTCTGCTTACACTAGTTCCTTATTAATATTAAAACTGTCACTGTAGTAAAAGTAGTGGTATATAAATTACTGTAGTTTAAATCAAAATGTGAACAACCTGCAAATTTTGCCCTTATTTAGCTGAACTGTTTTAAAATTTCACAGTCAGTTAAGTCAAACCTTTTGGTTAAATTGGTGTCGCATTACATATCTAAGAATATTAATATCTTCTTACAATTTCTTCATAAAACATTAAAGCAATGAGGATGCTAAGTGTGAAGAGAATGCAGAAGAAGAGTGCAATTATCTTCTCCTGTGAATTTTTTTACAAAGTAAATCTGACATTGTGGATTGACCCACATCTTTATTCTGCAAATTCTGTTTGGTAACCTAGAACAAAGGTGGCCAGTGATACTGGTCATGTGAAGGAAATTGTCTCAGGATCACAGCAGCCTTTTGAAGATTATCAGCTTGCTTGTTTGACGTTGTTTTGTGTGTCACTTCACTTGTAGATGCAGTTGTGCTCACTGAATTTAATCTGAAATTCAGAATTACTCCTGTCCATGGAATTGTTTGCCACCCTTTCTCTGGAATGTGGCTATGGATTACTCTAAATAAGTACCTTAATGGAAAATTTGCACTTTTGTTAAGGATTAATTTTTAAGGGTTTGGTTGTATATCTGACTGTAGCACTGATCATGTGGGATTTTCAAATATTATAAAGCTATGGTGCTTTGCAGAGAATGATCAAAATTACCTGTATAATTATTCCTTCATATCTTGCAATTAATGAATTAACAGCATTACATATGTCAGTGCACTTACGGGAAACCCTTCATTTCTTAATCACAGTTTGTTTTCTATATAATTAATATTGTTTGCCACTCTTTTATTATATTCTCTACTAAGAGGCAGACAGCTAAGCGTTGTTTTGTCAGTTTCTACTGCTGTTCTTGTCTTATTACCACGTCAAATGAAAGCTTTCAAACTCTGTATTAATTAAAGCAACTGAAGCTTGAATTGAGTTCAACTCTTGCTAATACCCTGCTAAGTACTTAAACAAGTCAATCTAGAGATTTCTTGGTAAGCCTAATTATACTCTTAGGAACCTGTGGGACTGAAAGGTCATCTCTTGTTGACTATAGATATAGACAACGTGACATCATGAATCTTTAATAGATCTAATTTGTCTTTTGGAGGTATTGTCAAGTATGGTATGATGTTGGGTCAGACCTAGTCATATGCAAAGTTTAATAAAAAATTTAAAGAAAGTGAAGATGTCATTATGCTGTAAATGCACATACTTAAGGGTATATGCAAGTATGGCAGATGACTCACTTGGTTTTTAAGTATGTGAACTTATATTCTCATTTTTTAAGTTGCATTTTACTCTTTATGAAGATACTCTTGTATGATAGGGACTGTGGAATGTAATTTTGAAATACTATGGGACATATTTAAAATGTAAATCCAAAATTTGCCTGTCTGCTTAGATCACTGAAGGAGATGATGGGACTCATGTATGCAGCAGAACTGCACAGGGTTACTTTGAGTAGTTGTGTTTAAAATGTTTACCTGATTGGTTTTCCAGCAGCCAGCCCATGAAATTGTATGACAAAACCATTTAAAACATTGAGAGAGAATGAAATGCACTTTTAAAATACAGAATTCTTTTTTTTTTTTTTTTTGCTTTGGTAAAAAAGGAAGTCAGGAGTTTTTTGCTATGAGCTTGATTTCAGAATACAAAAGTGTGTGCTTTGATGGATGAAGCGTGTGGGTGCAGAGATGTTCTCAGAAAAAGCATGTTGAAGGCAGGACCTTGGTGAGCTGTGTGTATAAACAGCATTACTCCCTGTGCTATAATCTCTCCAGCAAAAGTCAGTATGACTTCAAATCTGAAAACAGTGCCCTGAAATAATATTGATATGACTGGAAACAGAAGCAGGGTAAGAGAGGGACAAAAGCAGGTTGTTTGGATGAAAACTTTCCCAATTTTACACACAGATTTGAAGCATTTTTCATGGGGAAAAAGAAAATAAACCTCACAGAGAATTACTCCTTAAAATCACCTTCCAAATTGTGTTGTATCATATTTCACTGAAGGTGACAATCAGCTAGAGTTTATTGATTTATTGTCCAATTTCAACTAAGTCAGAAAATAGTGGAATATTGTGGCAGCTGTCATAAATGTAGGAAGTCCTTTCCCTCAGTTCCTTGTTTTCAGTATGTATCAATATTCCATTTTAAAAGTACCCTGACAGGGAAAAGCCCTCTCCCTGCTTCCCTGTAAAGAAGAATGTTCCTCTGGCAGGTGAGCTGCTCTTCACAAGTGTTAGCACAAGGTCAGTCTTACAAGCTGTTTGTTCCAGCTATAGTGTTATCCATTACAGAACAGATAAACACTCTAATGTTCTACTGTCAGCATATTTATTATCTGAATGCAGAAAGTTTAACATAGATATTTTCATCTGAAGAAAAAAAAAACCTCCACAGTGCAACGCACGAATGTTGTGCCATAAGCTTTCACATAAATTTTACAGAAGAGTTCCTTCTAGAAGCTTCTGATACCCATAAAATGAAAGCCTTTTGTTTAAATGTATGGTGAGTAGAGAAATGCTGCAATCTTCATTGAATTTCCTTGCTGACTTTGTACTTACTCTCTGTTGAAGAATTTTTATGTATTTTCTTTGATTCTACAGTCGTGTCTGTTCCTCACTTCTTAATGTAGACCAAACCCACAACTTACTACCTTCCAAACAGTTTTAACAAGTTACCATGGTGGTTTCTGGTATTCTCTTGTGCTTAAACAGTGACCCTCTGCAGCTAAAATGGAATACTGAATTAGCAGTAACTTGAATATGCACATACAAATGTGGCTTCTATTATCTTGCTTGGTTTTTACTGGCTTGTGGAGGGAAAAAAAAATAAGGATGGCAATGATGATGCATACCTGATGTAAATGAAATCCTAGTCTAAGAACAGCCATAGATAAATAACAATTCTTAGTTTTGCAAGATATTAGGAAATGAAAGCTAAGAAGAAGCCTCAAGATTTATTCAAGTGTCTGTTCTAAAGCACATCACCGTCCTCGACAGCTACTAAGGCATCTGGAAAACCTCCTGTGTTGATATTTTCCCAATCTCAATTGACTGAAAAACACTGGAAAGAGTTGCTATTACAGCTATGGATTTGTGTTTTGTTTTTGTTTTTGTTTTTTCCCCAGTCTCTTCTCACAGAGCAGATTAAGATGATTGCAACTTGCTCTATTCTCAGTGAACACAGAAAACAACTACTGATCACCTAGCTGTAACAATTTCCCGTACTGAAAGGCTATTATTGTCTCTCTTGTTCTTCTGGTAAAATGCTATCACCTCAAACTTCCTATACTGTTGGTGTCTAGTCAATTGTTCTCAATATATTTGTGTGCATATGCATTGTCCAGTAGTGATTTTTCAAAGTTGTTCTTAGACCTGCAAAAATTTTGTCAACTCAGTAACATCTGCAGGGTTTATGGACATAGAAACTATTGTCATCTAAGCCATTCATGAAAATGGCAGGTTTTCCAGGACCTGAGACAAGCCATTGCAGATCTTCTTGATACCTTTTCTCAGCTTGATGGAGAAGAGCTGATAACTATCCTTTTGCATGGCTCCACAAGCCAAATTGAGGTATTATTATTTTGAAATGCGTTTAAACTAGGCTCCATGCAAAGTCTCTAAGACAACAGGCATCTCTGCCAGAGCACTGTAGTTGAGGTAAACACCAAATGATCTCCAGAGATGCCTGTGTCTATCCACAGAATACCTGTGAAATCTAGATGAGTATGTTTAGGTACCTACATGATAAAGCTTACACTGGAGGAATGAAAGTGTTTGACGCAGGTGTCTAATGGTGCGCTAGTACTAGATACAGGTAGTGCATCTGCAATTCCTGTTCATTTCTTTTTATGTCAAAGAACTTCAAAATTCTGTAAGATTTCTGTGAGCCCCACTGTGACCATATTAGTGAAGCCAATAGGGCTATGGCCTGAGCCCTGTGCCATTTATTTTCCGAATGCTACATGTAAATCAACTACATATATTGCTATAGGACACAGCTTTGGCCTATGTCAATTACCATTTTCTCAGACCATCTCATTCATGAAACAGGGCTTGTTCCAAACAGGCATGGTGAATAAAGCCACTGTTTAAGAGTTGCATGATAAGAGTGCATTTGTTTGGATCTGAGCTGAGCCATCCATGCTCCTTAAAATGAGGAGGAGATGTGGTTCTGGGTATTTTTGGGGTTTTTTTTGTTTGGTGTTTGGGGTTTTGGGGAGCATGTGCATGTGTGAGTTTTTTTGTTGTGTTGGTTGGTTGGTTGGTTGGTTTGGTTTTGTTTGTTTGGGGTGGGGTACTTTGTAATGTGTTTCAAATATAGACAGTGAGGTTGGGTCTTAGATCTGACTGCTGTTCATGCTGTCTTTTTGTCACATTATTTTACAATTAAGTAAGTACCTTTGTGATATAAAATATATCCTTATGATGTAGACTGTCCAGTCTGCTGTGTGAAGTACCTCTCTATAAAAATCTTGACAGGTATAACATGCTAATAGAATAGGACACAGTCACTTACTCATTATTAGTTATATTGATATTGTTACTGCAAAGTAATATAAAGTAGGAAAATATATTAAAAATGTTTAGTACTTTGCTTTTTTTTCCACAGAAAATAACTTTAAAACTTTGTGTTAAATGAGAAAATAGAATGGAAAAAAAAAAAGTGGTATCAGCAACATTTAATGTAGACAAAAGACCAGTGGTCAGTGAAACCTCTTTTTAACTTGCTCTTTTTAAGTGTATGTAGTCAATCTTTACCAGGCCTTCCAGCCTTGCAGAGAGGCATTGGGCTGGAAGGGAGCGTTGCTCCATTTGAAACAGCTATCTACAGAGTGTAAGTACATTATAACTGCATTGATAGTTCCATTATCACAGCTTGATTCTATCCAACTCAGTGAGGTTGCTAAGTAATCAGTCAATTGCAGGTCTTTCTTAAGTAGGGTTCTGGAAAATAAAAGAAATGCTATATGGAAAAGTATTGCCCTTGGTGTTTATTTCCAATGGTGGAACTTATTTTAGTAAAATACTGGCATATTTTATTCAAAGATGGAATTGCGTGGCAAATCCACACTTACAATACTGATGTTTGAGTGTGAGGCTCTGCAATACTGGATAGCACTAACCTACAAGGCTGCTTCAAGATGCAAAAGAAAAATGGATAAGAAGAAAATAGAGATGTAAATCTGATGGGCATGAGAGAATGATATCTATCACATTTGAAACAGGTCATCTGTAGCAATAAACTGCTAGTTTCAAAACTGATACTCTTACAGATATAATGATGGTTCGGAAAATAGCTGCCATATCAAACAGGAGTTAGATTGTCTATTACTGCAACAGCGGGATCACCTTTACAATTGCCTGTTGCAAGGTGTCATTAAAAAGATTAGTTGAATCATTGGGCAATCTGAACACTGGTGCCAACGTGTGAAAAATGCTGTCTAGAGACATTTTATTTCCCCTGAAGTATTTCTGGTGTTAATATCACCAGACATTTGCTATTTGGAAACTTGGCTTTCAAACCTGTCTGGTAAAGCTTAATTTCATGAGTTTTTAATAGAAATTTTGAAGTATTCTTCTGTGAAGAACTTGATCCTTGACTCTTAAGGCAACAGAAAATCCTGGTAAATCTGTTAGGCCTACTCTTGCTAACCCTAATTCAATCTAGACAAGTACAATGTAGACTGAAAGAGCTAGTCAAGTGTAGAGAAAAATTATCAGGAGTTAAAGGAATTGAGAAAGAAAATTTTTGGAAGGATACTCTTTAGAATATTTGCGATTCCAGCTAATACAACACCTTTAAAATAATTTTAATTTTTTGTTTGTTTGTTTTATGCACTCATATGGGAGAGCCTAAGGAAGACTTGCTAGCAGAGACTACTTAGGGAACAAGGAGATGCAGGATGTGAAGATTTTTGTGGCTTTGGTCTGCTGAGATACTTGGAACCTACTCATTTCATGGTCTGTCCAAGCCTCAGTAGTATCTATCCATATTGCGTATTTACAGGGCGTATTCACCAAGTGAGATTGGTCATTCCAGTTTCTCTCCACAATGAGTAGATGGAGATCATCTCCTTCAGAAGAGAGAGATGTGTTCGAGGGGCTAAGTTTATCCTTCTCATTGACCTTTTTGGGGAGACTCAGGAGACACATCCTCTAAAAGCAGAATTGCTGAGGTATGTTCCTTCTGCATTACAGCAGTAAGTGCTTGTTGTTGTTTGAGTCTGAGTGAAAAGCAAGCTGTATGAGCCAATTTAGAAATTACAGTTATTCCTAGAGTGAGTTATGGGAACAGTTTGTTTGGGGATTGACGTGTTTCTCCTATGTTTCTATAGCCTTTGAGTGTGGACTTTTGGATTCAGAGCTGCAGTATTGCCACAACTGGTAGTGCAGACTGAGTTTTGTACTGTCTTGCTTAATCTTGATCAAAACAGAGAGATGTATGAACAACTCTGTCTTTTGTTCTCTTACTACACATAACCTTCTTGTAACCCTGCTGCTGTATCCCCAAGAGGTAAAAGTTTCAGGAGATATAGCTGCAGCATGCTGCAAAGTTGAGGATGTGGTTATGGTACCATGCATGTGTTTTTTTCAAAGAACTGCCTTGAGAATCCAAGGTACTTCTGAATCCTGAGTTACTACCCATTGTCCAAGCACAGACTTGTGAAGAACATGAGTGTGTAGTAAATGTGCTTTTGGAGTGGATGGCATCTGTATTTCTGCATTTATTAACTCTGTCTATGGGTCTGATGGCATATGCTGGAAGTTGCATGAACAACACTGATTTAATAAAAAACAGTACTGTAATTCTTCCAGCTATCCCTGAAAGGATATTTAGGGGGGTCATATTCTTAGACAAACACCAAATTAATCACAGTACTAAACTACAAGTAAAGCCCATATAAAATTTACTACATTTTTTACATAATTTGAAAACAAAAGAAAAAAACTTCAGTGTGCAGAATTGACAGTGGTAGCTTTTGTTTACACTTGTGATCTAAGTTAGTAGTGTATAACTATTTTTAATACAGCTCTGCAGTACTGTTTGCTGCTTTAAAAGTAAAGGAAAAAAATGTGAAATTAAAAATTGCTGCTGGAATATGTAAAGATAAATGCTGCAATATGGTAGAATTTTCAAGGGAGGTGAGTATAAGGATCAACCTTTAAACCCATTTAAGAGTTGAGGAGAAATATGTGTGTCAGACAACATAGTTATTACTACTTCATAAAATTTGCCAGAGATCCTGATGCATGTTTCTTGCATAAAAACAGTTCACTGCCCTGCAGTTCAGATCATTTGGCTGCTGTAAAATAATGAGGAGTTGAAATTGTTTGCCTCATCTTTATTTTATTTGCATCTTTGCATAGAATGAAGCTGTGCATGTGTGAAAAGAGGAGTTTAAGGGGATGGTGTCACTTTTAAATTCATTCATAAATAATGATGCATCGATTTTTATGAATAATCTTTCCCAGCAAATTTTCAGTGCAGTATAAGGGAATTGCATACTCAAGTGTTTTAGTCTTAGACAAGAGGTTTAGTTGCTTCCACTTAAAATGAATTAATTATTTGTTCTAATATTTAAATTTTTTGTAGCAGATACTATAATTTCTAATAGTTTACCACATGTTAAAGTGAACAATATGTACTGCAACTTCCTGTTGATGTTCAGCAGCTGTCTTGTACTGTTTTGATATAAAATAAGCATTAAACCTAGAAGAGATGTTTTTCCTTGATATTGTTTTTGTTAAAAATGGCCTCAGAATGTCAATCCCTGACCTTGTGGACTCAAGTACTTTGAATGTTAATATGTGTATTATTTCCTTGTGGAATGTAATTTTGAACTCTATTTGTCCTTGTTCTCACACATTTATTTTATCACAACAAGAGATTCCTGTGCTAGACAAATTATTTTTTCTACTTTCATGACCATAACAGTGATATAAGTAAACTGACATTTGCAGTTCTCATTTCTTGCATTATGAAGTTTTGATCCACCTTGTAGACAACTGCCCTTTGGGTTGGGTTGAAGACATTTCAAGACTCTGTTGCAAAAAGTAGATTTGTAAAACTCTTGCAATCAAACATAGTGGTTTCAGTGCCCTGTCCAGAAGAGTGAAAAATTCCCAATTTATTTTTGATTTTTCAAAATGTCTTGCAAATGCAACTAAGCACAATAATACAATCCACTTTACAATATGTTGTTTATTGTAAAGTGGAACCCTCAAAAATACAAATTCACCTTCATCCATGGCTCAAAAGTCTGTAGCTGCACAGCTAGTACTGTGTGAGTGTTTTGAGGATTTTTGCATGAATTAAAATCCAGGCAGATGAAAAGAATACTAAGTAAGTTGGAGAAGGTAGTCCTGGGGATTTTATTTTATCTCCAGAACCTGTTTTATAGGAAATTGTGAAAGCTGATAATTTAACAAGTCTTGACACTTCATTTGTTATTTAAATCACTACCTAAAATATCCAAGGTTGCTACTAATTATGACAATATACACTTGTGGAGGGTATATTTAATCTATGTGCTATGTTCTTTATTCCACTTCTTAACATTGGGATAAGACCAGATGTGGTAATGACTTACCAGTGATACTCTGTTCTACTGGAAGGCCTCTTTAACCCATCTAGTACTGTGTCCTAGCAGAGGTGGGGAGTAAATTTAGGAAATCCATATGACAGTCCTTATTTCATTTGTCATGACTCAGCAACTGCAAAGCTGCATAAAACAATGACAATGTTACTCCAAATCCATTCACAAATTAGTTTTTGCTAATAATATTAAAAAACTAGTACCATGAATGGTTGTCTTGTAAAATGCATATAGACTTAGAAACACATTTGCCAACAATTATGAACTATACATGATTTAGAGTTGAGTATGATCACCTACTCTCTGAGCCTTATTTCCTATAAATAGTTGTAAAATATTAGAAAATGTGTTCATCATGTCATCTTACTTATATTTAAGAAACAAAATATGTGAACATAAAATATACTGGGTTTGGACTGTGTGTATGTAATTCATCATGGCTAGAGACTTTTTATTTTAAAGGCTTAGGAATTTAACCTACTAGAGCCAGAGGTAGAGTCTTAAATTCAGTGGGAAATCCAGTTCTTAAAAAGACTTCTTTACTGCCTCTGGAGCATAAGAGCAGCCTAGTTCTATTTTTAGATTTATCCATAGTAAGGATAGAAACATTACTCTGCATGTGGATTGTTACCATGAGTGTGTTTAGTAAAACACATGTAAAATCATGTAAAAAGAGATAAAAGGTATGGTCAGAAATCTTAGCTGAAAGACATTTTTAACACTGCATGGGTTCATTTCCTTTACTGTTGCTATCCTGCAGGTACTTAGCATTTATAGACATCATACCCTTGTAATTGAACTTGCATGAATCATTTATTTACTACACTGCACTTACGGGTAATATATGTCAAGGGAATTCATTTTTTATTATAGCTGATGGAGCCATTATGATGTCATAATATATACAAGGATAGAGATATAGTTTGAGCAGAACTTCTGTCTCTTAAATATGTGAAACTCAATGCTGTCTACATTTCTATTTTGGAAGCAGAAGTGCAAGATTTGGTGGTGTAGTATTCTTCTAACCCTTGACAACAATTTTTTGGTCAGGATGAAGAAATATTTTATGCTACATATGGCAGTGATAGTATCTGCATTTAATTTGGTATTAAAACAAACAAACAAAGGGACAAAATGTGGAAATTTGACAAGAGAGATTAATACAAACCATTTTCCTTTAGGAGATTAAATAACAGCAGTATCTTTTAAGGTTCAATTCTAAGAACTAACTGTAAGGAAAAAATATATAAACATACGCATTATGTTTGTTAGAGTAACTGAGCTGAATTGCCTGATTAAAAGTCTAATATTTTGTTTTCTTTGGGAGATCACAAAATATCTCGTTTCTATACCCGTTTCCAGGCTGGCTGCTCTGCCAGGTCTAGAACAGAGTAAGTGAGCCAGTACACAATGCCTACTGAAGCCTCCCCCAGCAAGAGACTCTGAATTCTTGGAGTCTTCATGTCTTGGAAAGTCCAGTGTCTGAGTGAAGGGATGAGCAGGTTTCTGTGTGCAGAGGGAAAAGCAAAAAGTAATTTTCTATAGGCATAAAGCAGCTTGATGATCAAGTTTAAAGTTGAAATTAAAAATGTTCAACAGATCATCTCTGTTTTCACCTCCTGTGCTATTATCCAGCAAAAACTATGATATGTAATTAGAAAATAGTGCACAGTGGAGAAAAGAAGGAGCTTTGTCAGCCTGTACCTATAGCTAAAATACTTCAAATATAATTTTTTGGATATAATGGGCATAGGTTTGTATTTAAAAGCAGAATGCTGGAATAGGAGCAACTTGTTTTTATAAGAAAGCATTCAATAGCTGTTTAGAGATAAAACCAGACTTTTGCAGACACAGTGTCTTCTGGAGCTTCTTACAGTCCAAGAACAATGTGCACATTTGGGGGGAATAAAGGGTTTGCTGCCTATGAGTAATATTTATATGTTACCCAAATCTCTGAAGAAGCATTTTCATGAGAACAGCACATAAATCTCTGAGAATGCTTTTGAGATGCATATTTTTGAGTTGTAATAACTCTGGCCAGGGTAGCCCAGTGCTATTTTAGTTGCTTAGTCAGATGCATCCTTTCTGCACTCAAACTAAACTACCAGAAAAAACTTGTTTTCTTTGTCTTTTGGAGAACTGGATTCCACATGTTGGGGTTTGCTGACTCAAATTTAAAAACATTTTTTCTAGATAAGCATACAAGAAAATCTAAAGAGGAACTGTTATAAATAAAATATTTTGAATATTTTTAGCTTAAAGCTCCACCTCTTCTTAGAGGAAAGCTTGCTTCTCTGTTTAGTTGTTTATGTGGTAGTCTTGTCTGTATTTCATTAAAATTTAGAACTTACTAGGAACAAACCTCCAATTTAAAACAGAGTGAATGTCCATATCTGTGTTCTGAATATTGCTTATGATGATTATGTTACATTCCAAAAATGCATCTTCTCAGTAAAATTAGTAGGTTTTGAAGCAGAAACTGAGTCAGACAACCCTTTTGCCCTTTTGGAAAGTTATGACGAAAATAACAGTGTGATAAAATTCTGAGTACCTGGAGAGTCTAATAAGAAAGAAATGTCTGACTTCTTAGTCAGACAATTAGCATTCATAGATTTTGAAGAAATTCTTAGGCCTTTCACTTTTTTTTACACATATTTCCAGAGCTTGACCCCAATAAATATGTAGAAATAAAAGAAAGTTTTTATGGCTATTTTAGAAGTGAAAAATCTAAAAAAGCCTTCAGCTCTGCTTTTCTTTTTAAAGTAATACATTCTTTAACCTACTAGGTACACTAATGATTTATAAGAAAGGGATTAATACATCATCTGAGAAGCTGAGGTCAAGTAAGTAATTACTTGATCTCTGTAACAATCAAATCAAGTCCATAAGATACGTTATAACCATTATTTATTTCCAAGTTCCGGTTTGATTATTTTTCACTTTTGTTTATGGCAGGTAACTATGCTAAAGATTCACTGACAATGTATCTAAAGGAAAAATAAAGGCTGGTTTTTCTCCAGAGGAAGACTAAATCTCATCTAAAATTTAAACCAGATCAATCAGGTAGTTCATCAATAAATATATGCCATCCTCTGCAAGTGCTGCATGTGACCTGCAGCTTCAGGAAGCATGAGCTCACTGTGAGGTAGACAAAACACTTTTGAGTTATGTTCTCTTTTTAAAAGCAAAGATTGCTTCTAATTTATTGAGGCAAGAGATAATTGATTCTCAGATTCAATACAGGGACCCAAAGAATTAGATTCCATTTTTAGATCCCCAAATAAGGTTTAAAACTAGAAACTGAGGAAGTAAGAGGGTCTATGTAGAAATCTGAGGAACGTCAGACATATATTCAAAAGTTCATGGAGGAATCTGTCTGCAGAAAATCTCTAAATATCACGTTACCAGAAAAATAAAAAAATAGAACCATAAAGGAATATCTCATTTCAGTTTTTTCTACCCTTTAGGGGGAAAGCAGGAGCATCATTTTTCTTTCTCTTCCTTCTTTTCAGACTTACGTGGAACTACAGTCTTTTAGGTGATGACACTGCCAAACTGTGTTTCCACATAGCTGAACATCTTGATTGCAAAACAGTGCAGCTCTTGTGACTGCACACTTCGCATTTCTCTTTCCATCTGCCTTGTCTTTTTGTGTGCATCAGTGCCATTGCATACCAGGTTCCTGTGATGGTTTGTTTTATCAGATTAATGGGATAGATTGTAGTGCTGGCCCCCTAAATCTCCAGTCTAAAGGTAATTGTCTCCTTCAGCTGCCATCATTTTCTGTAAGGTAAAATTATACAGAGGTTGCTTCTTATTTGTCTATACTAAGAAGCAAAGCCAATTAGCAGATATATGCTAAGCTTGCAGTTCTAATTTCACTTTTATAAGCTTGAAAAAGCAGAGTATTAGATTTTTTGGAAACTTTTCTTGCACAACAACGCCTTTCTGACTCTAGATTTTCTTTGCACAACACTAACTGCATGTTTTCTGTGTTACCCATATTCCATTTTGGTGGGACAACTGGATGAGGAACAAAATGGGACTCAGGCTAGACTGGAAAATCAAGGTTGGTAATTCAGGGAAGTAATTTGCAGCATTGATAGAAAACCTTATAACAGAAAATTGTCTTCTGTATATGGAACCAAATTGCCTGTGCTTTGTTTGGCTGGGATCAGGGCTCCTTTTTGCCTCTTCTTTTGGCCTCCTTCTTGTTGATGTGAAGTGTGGGAATAACAGTGTGCCCAAATTTTTTTCTCTCTTCAAATGGATAATTGACTGGTTGGCAAGCATGAACATGTAATCTGAAAAAATATATGCAAAAACCTCGTAATTTCACTCCAATTTGAAAGGTGCTTCAATTAATATGCATAGCCTGGGTAGTTTAACATGATTCTGAATTGAGCTTTCTGTGTAGGAACTTAAGCTTCATCAGACTTTTGCATGTTAAATGCATGTAGATTCTCCTTCCTCTCCTCTATTTTTAATTAACCAGACAATCTTGTTTTTAGCAGTCAATTCTCTGTGTAGTTTATGGCAGTAAATTATATCTGCAGTCATTGTTTTGTTGTGCAATAAGCTATTGCTAACTGGCATTTCCTCTTTAATAGACTCTGTTAAGAATTATGTTAAAATAATTGCTGCCAGAAAGCACAGTACAGAACTCTTAATTACTGGCTAACAGTTGTGTCCTTCAGATCTTTCCTCCAAGCTATGCTTTCATAGAGCATGTGCTTTTAATTTGAATTCAGCTCCATAAAACTCAGGAGAATCTATTGTCTATCAAAGCCAAACTCATAATAACGGAAGATTTGTTACAGCAGATCAGACACCAGGTCTCTGTAGTCTGGTGCCATGCCTCTGGCAGTGGCTATTTCTTGATATTTTAAAAGAAGGTAAATCTCTTCCCAAAAGGCTAATGCATCTTACCCCTTATGTTACACCGCACATTTCTTTCTAAACCTTTGAGTTAGTTGTTTTACACCCTGAAGCATAAGATTTGATTACCCTTATTGTCTTACCTTACAGAGCTAAAAATGTTATTATCAGTCATAAAATTATTCAGTTCCTTTTAAAAACTTATCTGTGGTTATTATCTCCATGACCTGATCTGACAGCCAGTTCCAGTCACTACATAAAAGAAATGTTTCTCTGTATTGGTTCTGCATTTACTGTTCTTCCATTTGAAACCCCTTTTGTTTCATGTAAGAGAGAAAAGAGAGGAACCGGATCAGATTTTAATATATCCTAATTATCAATATCTGCATGAAATTCCCTCTAAGTTTCATATAATTTTGGGTACTATAAAGTTCTGAACTTTGCTAATTGTTTTATTCCATTCTGTTTATTGGTTCAGCCTTAGAACCAGTCCGTTATTTTCCTGTGTTTTTTTTTTTACCTGAACACATTAAAGCACATTCAGATTTACTTGGGGTATGATCTGAGGCCTACATTTTAAATTTTATATCCCTCATTTTCCCTCATATTGAGAAGTAATTTAGTAAAAGGAAAAGAATACATAGTCTGTCTTCTGAAGAATTTTGCTCCCAAGTTAAAGATTAGAGAACAATTATAAATTTTAAACAGCTGAAATTGATGATCATTCAGTCCTTCCAAGAGATATTTAGAATCTGAGTAATCAAGATGTAATACACTATCGGAATTTTGTAGACTGTTTATGGACTTTATTTTTAATTTGCATTACCTTGTGTCTGTTTAAGCTAAATTTAGTCAATCCTTGTGACAGATATCTCTTAGATATTTGTTAGGGGAAAAAAAGTGTAGTTTCATATATGCAGAGGCAAATGGAAAGCTACATCGCATATACGAAAAAACCTTGCCCAGTTACCATAGAAGCATAGGATATCCTGAGTTGGAAGGGATCCACAAAGTTCATTGAGTCCAACTCCTAGTTGGCTGCACAGGACAGCCCCAAAATGCCACCATATGCCCAAGAGTATTGTCCAAACTCTTCCTGAACTCTTTCAGGCTTGGCGCTGTGACCACTTTCCTGGGGAGCCTGTTCTGGTGCCCAGCCACCCTTTGGGTGAAAAGTCTTTTCCTAATATCCAACCTAAACCTCTCCTGACACAACTTCAGGCCATTCCCTGAGATCCTGTCACCAGAGAGGAGATCAGTAGCTGCCTCTGCACCTGCCCTTGTGAGGAAGTTGTAAGCAGCTATGAGGTGTCCCCTCAGTCTTGTCTTCTCCAGACTGAATTAACCAGATGACCTCAGTTGCTCCTCATATGGATTCCCCTCTAGACACTTCATGATCTTCATGGCCCATCTTTTGACACTCACTAATTTCTTACATTTTGGCTCCCAAAACTGCACACAGGACTCAAGGTGGGGCTGCCCCAGTGCAGGGAAGTGTAGGACAATCCCCTCCCTTGCCTGGCTGATGATGCTGAGCATGATGCAGCCCAGGACACAGTTGGCCCTCCTGGCTGCCAGGGCGCTGCTGACTCATGTTCAACTTGTCATTGACCAGGACCACTGGGTCCTTTCTGCAGTGCTGCTCACCAGCCTCATTCCCAAGCCTGTACCTACATCCAGATGCAGAATCTCATACTTGTCCTAGTTTAACTTCCTATGGTTGGCGATTGCCCAGCCCTCTAGTTTGTCAAGGACTATCTACTGGTTCTCTCTGGCTTCACTTTTCTGTTTTAAAAAGCTATTTTATAGTCTCATAGTGTACACTGAGATCTGTTTCCTCATATTTATTTTTTGTAATGGATTTTCATTTTACCACTTCTAGCTACTTGAGGATTATAAAACTTTACAGCATTTACAGTAAAAAAGCCCAATAAACTCACGCTACCACAATTCCTAACTTGTTCAGTTCCATTTCCAAGTCATTAATAAACAGTGCTCATCTCAATAGAAGCCCCAGGAGTATTAATTCCCACATTTTCTTCATTTTGGGGGGCAGCCACTTGTCATTACTCATTGTTTCCTATCACTTAACAATGTTTGCCCCACAGTTATTTACTTTCCTTAAAAGACTGTGATGGAGGGAATTTACAGAAAGCTCATTGGAAACTCAGGAAAATTAAGTCTTTTGCGTCATTTAAACTGTTATTTCAGCAACTGTTTCCCAAAGAGCTCAGAAAACCGATCCTTACTGTTGTTGTTGTTGTTGTTGTTACTGAGGGCGGTTTAAAGATAACTCGGGTTATACCGTGCGCCCCAAATCTTTACCTGTGGGCGTGTCCCCGGCCCGGGGGCGCCGGCGCTGTCCGTGGTGCTGAACGGCCGCTCCGCCCTGCGCGCCGAGCACCCCGCGCGTTTTGTGGCCGTGCGTGCGGGTCGCGGTCACGCCTAGCGTTCTGCGCTCCTACTCAGCGCTTCCTGCATCCTTCCTGGAGAGAAAGACCAGTCCAGGCTGACAGAACGCTGGCTTAACAGCAGAGTGCTGCTTGAAGTTCAGCAAATTTGCCCATCAGCAGCAATGAAGTTACACATAAGGTGAGGCTGAAATGAGAGCTGTTACCAGAGACTTAAGGAAATAATCACTTGTAGGGATGAAGATACTGAATATAGAATAATTCTGCCTTGGATCACGTTCTGACTCTACTACATTCTTTATATTTAAGTTATTAATTTAAAAAATATGGCACTGGATTTCATTAAAATAAAAATCATCTGGATAGATGCCTTTCTAAATGCAGATGAATTGAGTATTTGGTGATATTTTTCTATGTAAAAGGCCAGCGTCATTGCTGTCTTATCTTTGAATCGGTCTTACTGCCAAAACTGATGTCTGGAACAATAGAGATCATTCTGGAGCAGGAACTTCTCTCAGAATCCAGGTCTTATCGCGGCTTTAACTGGCAAAGGCTGCTATTCATACTGTCACTCACTGATGCTACATAATGGATGGTGTCTGCCTTGCACACCACAGATAACTCACCAGATTAGGAGTTGGATTTAATTCCACAGACTCGTCTGACCCCAAAATTGCCCAGGCTCTCCAAGCAAGACAAAAAATTCAACAACAGCAAAAGATAACTGATTATTTAGGTTGTCTGAATGTGTGACTTTCTTTTTTGCATTGATTGTCATTGGGAATGTTAACATACCCACTCTTGCTTGCTTAAGGCTGTTAAATACTGTTTCTCCATAAAAATCATGTCAATGTAATCTTATCTGTAATTTTCCCACAAGCAAGTAGTGAACATAACCACAATCTGTGTACATTAGCAGTGATTATTTTTCATCGAGCAATAATTATTCCTGTTTTTATTCTCTTCATGTGTGTGATACATGGCATAAGCTAACAGAATATATGTATGTATTCACTGCGAACATCGCATGGTGTTTAATGGTTTATGATTCTTCATGAGTAGGCCTGTAGAAATAGTCTGAAGGTGGTGTCAAGAGTACCACATACTTTATGACATAATGACAGGGAAAGATATACTGACAATAATAGCTGCCATTCAATCACCGTATTGATGAATAAGAGGCTTTTCTTGATTATGCTTTTAAATAAATAATAAATCTTATTTCCTTTTATTTTTTTTTTATATAAAAGGATTGAAACAAAGTAGGACATGTAAGGGGAGAAAGTCCTTCAGTATGCAATTCAGAGCTTCTCCTCTGAGTAACTGATATTTATTTAACTTTTTGTTTTCATCAGGAACCAAATTGCAAAAGAGTTCCAGGGGACACCATTTTGTAAGGCCAAGGAGACAGAAATCTTCCCAATACTTTTCCTTGTCCTGGGAGTTGAAGTCTGGGGTGAGAGTGGTTGCATGTAGTTCTCCATCCAGCTGGGCAGAAGAAGAGGGGCTGTTGTCATATGTAGCCTTTACTCCCTGCAGCTGCCTCAATCCACCAGCTACTAGAAGAAAAGAGAAATACACTGCAGTCTCTATTTAGTTGCAATAAATTACTTCCTTCCGCTGTCACAGTAATGGAAAGAATTCTGTATTTGAATCACAGTTCCTTCCTAAGACTCATACAGGACTGATGCTATGGGCTACTTATTGTATATCTTGAGTAAAAGAGGCTTAAGTTCTCCATTAATTCAGTTTGGAGCTATAGGATCTACCTTTGCCAGCAATAAAAATAGTGTGTATGTACATTATCTAATTAAAGGCTTAATATTTTATGTGCATAAAAATTATCAAAAATATTTTTTATGTGACATGCAAGTGGTAGAGGGGCATTTTGGGTACATATTAAGTAATTCTCAATTGATCTTGTCAAGTTATTGCTCCACAGCGAAGTAATATGAATTAATTTTTTTCTTCTTGTGTTCAATTTAACCATTGTTTAATTTAATTGGTATGATGGTGTTCTGCTTGGTCAGAATGCTGTTTGACCATTCCTATACACACAAATATATATTTTTTGTTCTGATAAATCCACATGAGTTTAAATGTAAGTGCAGTTGCAATTAGTTCCAGTGTCTCTTTCCCACAGGAATAAAAAACTCAGCCTTTCCTAGGGTTTACTCTGAAGCCTGTTGGGGGAGGATGGCTGCAGTTCATCCTTTCTTTACTGAAAAACAAAGAGGAGTTTTCTTTGTATTCTACTTTGTGCAGACATGGCTGCCTCTCAGCCCCTCTGTTGCTTTTTCAAAGGCAGATAGAATTCTGTTTTCTGTTTCAGGTACTCTTAAGTACTACCTCCTTGTGTCATATTCTAACATATTTTTTCCAAAATAGCACATCACAGTATTTCCACAAAATTGTCCTGATCAGAAACACAAGGCCACAGTTTGCTCCGTCCTGGTGTTTCCCTGATGTCACTGTGGCTTAAAGACAGGGTTGTGGCAGTGTAGGGCTGGTCTGACAAAGAAGCTAGTATGGCCCTAAACTTGCCTTGAACTCACAGCTTTTAACTTTGGGGTGGTTTTTTTGGTGGGTTTTTTGTTTTGTTTTGTTTTGGGGTTTTGTTGCGTTGTGGTCTTTTGTTGGTTTTTTTTTTTGTTTGTTTTTGGTTTTTTTTTGTTGTTGTTGTTGTTTGTTTGGGGGGTTTTTGTTTGGTTGTGTTTTGGTGTTGGTTTGGGGTGATTTTTTGGTGTGTGTTGTTTGAGACCTGTGCCTAACAGTGTACACAGTGCAAGATGGGTGAAGTCTGTAGGATAGGCATTTAGACTGTATTGCAGCACATCCTTCACCTTTGAAAGCCTTCAGTTTGATCTAGGAGGTATTCTAGATGTCTCCAAGGCAATCTTACACTGCTGAAGGCAGCAAAATATTTAGCAGAGTAATAACATAAACAGGCAGTGGTGGGAGGGTTATGAGAAAGCTTTGGTAATGACCTGCAACACTTCTCATTCTTTGCCATTTCTGAATTGAGAAGGGATAAAATATCTCCATTACTTCACTGCAGCCTTCTGAAGCTGGGAGGGCTGAAGATCAAGCAGTCTGGGTGTGTTGTGCTGGAGCACACAATCAGTATGCAGAGTTCAGTGAACCTTTTAATTGTAAATGGCACGTTCATTTTTACCATTGTAATAAGGGTCTCTCTTCTCCTTAATTTTTTTTTGTTTGTTTCTTCTTTAGGCTTCTCTGTCATTCCTAAATTCTCCCTGATAAATCTTTTTATGCAGAAAATTCTTTACAGTGGTGACAGTTCAGTGAGTTGTCCAGTGCACCCACTAATCGTCCCAGTTGATCTTCAACTAAATGCATTTTTTGATTGACAGTGACTTAATTTTTTTTAATATCAAAAACTGTATTTGCTCTTCTGTTTTTGAAAACAATGGGAGGCTGTAATATGCAAACAGTAAATATCCGTGTTAAAGAAATGCAAGTGGATTTGTTTTTCAAGTGTAACTGCATTTAATCTAAAGGTATTAAAATACATGTTTCTTTCCCTCCCCTTAATGTCATCATCAAATGAAGGGGAGAAAAAAACCCTCTTCTGGATATTAAAATGCTTCCAAGTATTCTTTGTTTTTATACAAACCAAAGTTATAATAAGATGATCTAACTATATGGTTAAAAATTCTAAATCTAGAGAAGGTATACCAAATTGAAGAAAATCAAACCAGGAACTTTACAATTAACTGAACTGACTGCCAGGCATTATTTTTTCAAAATAAATACTTCTATTCTAAGACTAAAATATATATATAGAAAGAAAGAATTTATGTACACATGCATGCATACATGCCAAGGGTATTCTCCCTTGGTTCTTCCTTGCTTTAAAGACAGGAGTTGCATTAAAATAAAAATTCAATTCAGAGTATTATCTCCCCAGCTGTCTATGCAGACCACTGGGTTGGCCTGGGAATATTCTCATTACATGTACTGAAACAGTTAGTCAGTGATTCATGCTATATTAATTCACAGCACAGACACTTTGCCTTTGTTACCAAACATTAGACAAATTAGTTCTTACAAATTCACATCCCACCCCCAATGCATCCAAGCTCCCCACTCTGGCTGGTTAGTATTGCTAATAACCTCCATTCAGAGCAAATTGAAGCTTTAAGAAGGAGGAGTTTGCTAAGGGAAGGGACAGAAAACGGGTAGCAGCACTGGGATCTAACAATACAGTCATTGGCTGGCAGGGCTCAGCTCAGTAATGACAAATGATCTTTTCATTGTCAGACCCCCCAAATTAATTTTCCCTCCCACTTCTCATGAGGCCACATTCATCACATAGATTGCATTAAATGTACTTTTGACAGGACAGAGAAAGATGAGTAGTATAATAATTTGATTCTAGTAGCTTCTTATCTGTGGAAGTTAACCAATGGGATGATACCTGTAAAGGTAAATATTTCTCTGAATGTTCCTGAGATAAATCTACATTAAGATTTTTCACAACCTTTGGGCAGAGGGTTAAGCACAAATGAATGAGGGAGAAAGCAGTTGAAGGAAGGTGGAGTAATACCTTTCTCTGTTCCCGCTGACCTCACAGTTAAGCCCTGCTTTCTACAGAGAGCACAGCAGCTGAAATAGATGTGTACAATTTATGTTTGTAATATTCTGTATGGGATAAAATTGCTTTTTTTAGTCTCTTCTTTGAAATTAATTAGTCAGAGATGTTGTTCAAGTACGCTTTTATAACTCCCCATTAAGTTTTTGCTGTATGTTGTCTCTTTTTGACCGTTTAAAAAAATGTAGGAAATTATGTTGTGTGGAGGAGAACCAAGAGATTTGTCAAGGTCAGCAGAAGCACTGGAGCACAAGGAGGCAGGGGAATCTCAGCAGAATCTAGTTGTCTGAAATATTCTGCTTATGACTGGATTAAGTCACATTTATTGAGCATAAAAGCAGAGTGTTTAGTGCTTAGACTGCAACTGGAATTGTTGTAAAGATTCTTGTGCAGCAAAATGCAGAAAAGCATGCTCACTGCAAACTTGTCTCTAGTATTTTCAGTATGTGATTGTCTTTCTGTATTTTGTTTGTATGTCTTTTTGTGTTTTGTTTAAAATAGCTGTAATAGACTGAACTGAGAACAGTAGGTGTCTGGTCACAGATTGTATTCAGTGCATGATGCCTTACTGTTAGATTAGGTTCTACTCAAAGCTAAGACTGATTGACCTCTCTTCATTTCCACCCACACTGGCCTTTTTTAAAGACATCCCAAATGTATTCCATATTGCATTTTCATTTCCTTGATTCACATGGTCCAACACCTCTGAACATTCCTTGGTAGTGTTCAAGACCAGGTTGGATGGAGCTTCAAGTAATTTGATTTAGTGGAAGATGTCCTTGCCCAAGTCAGGGAGATTGGAACTGTGTGGTCTTTGAGATCCCTTTCAGCCTAAATCAACGTTCTATGATGATTTTCATATTCGTCAGTTGGCTTCCTGATCTATTGCTGACATCCAGCATAGTGGGGCTGCTTGTTATTCTCCCTTTTGCTAGGGTCTGCTGCTGATTGCACATGAGCTATGGATAATGTCAGGTATGCTGCAGATATGAATTAAATATGAATTAAATATATAGATTCACTTTCTTCAGGGTTGCTGCTCCCAGGTTGCACTGTTTCACTCATCTGTCACCACTTGTGCTCCTATCTGGATAGAAATGAAATCCCACTTTGGAGTTCTTGGTGTTTTTTATAACATGGTAAATGTAATGTGCTTTTGTTATACATATATATATATATGTATATATATACACACACAGACAGACAGACATGAATGTTGACATAATTAATACTTCAATTAACTTCACACTCAGTATTATTGACACTTGTAGCCAGGATTTATGTCTCTCTTCAATAATGGCATCTGTGTTGCAAGGGAGGTGAAAAAAGTTGGAGTAGAAAAATTCTCATGTGCAGGTTGTCTGTTAATCACTGGATTGCTTAAAAAACAAAACCTTTAAACTTTCATAGCTTCCAGTTTTTATTCAGGTACATTTGAAAGGACTGTATTTGTTATGAAGATCATTTTATTTAATGTGCAATTTACAAAGTATGCATATTGTATATATTTCAGATAGAGATCAAAACCATTTTTTTCTTCACTTTATTTTCCTTCAAAGTTATAGGAAGAAAAATCTGTTTCATTGTAATAGAAAAACAAGTATTTCAGCACTATTTCTGTATTGCATTTTTCTTTCACTGGTGACAACTAGATAATACCACATTAGTGAATGCAAAACATATGTTTACCTACATGCATAGGCACAATATTAAACAATAAAGCTGTGAAGTCAAGGGAATGGAAATGAAAATAGCCTCCAGGGAAAATTAATAAAGGGGTGGCAAAGCAGAATTAGAGTGAGTAGCTCGCTTGCTTTAAAGGTCATTGCCCATCTTCTTGCCAGAAAGGACAGAGCATAAGCGATCACTGTGAAACTTGCCAGGTTTATTTTTTTGCAAGGGAGGTGGGTGAAGTGGAGGAGGGTCTGTACATTGCTCTGTGTGTTGGGGTTTTTTTGATGTAGGAGGGAGCGTTCTCATGTCTATCTTGGAGTTCTCCTGTTTACCTTTTTATATAATTAGGCAGACCAGATTGGCATTTAGTCTTACTCTGACAACAGTAAATTAGGCTTAACTCTTTAATTACAATGAGAAGGAAATCACCTTTCTGATATCCTTCAATTAGCTGAAGCAGCTGTTAAGTTATAATTAAAATTTCACTTGGATCATTTGAGGTTTTGTGATGTTTCCATTTAATATAAAAAAAACCATTTAAACATATGCATTTGCTTTTCAACAACCTTTTCTAATCTGTCTAGTGCTATACTAGGAATACTGATGCTATATTAAGCAATATATTTCTGGCTTTGTGAATAGACAGCTGGTTCTAGGAAAATGAAAAAAGGAATATAGAAGAAGGTGAACAGAAAATATCAAAGCTCGAAGGTGCACTGGAGCTGTCTCAAAAGTAAACTTTCTTTTTTCCCATCTTCTTTCTCATTTCTCATGCTCTTTGAGATTCTAATATGATCTTTAAAACAGGAAGCGTGTTTTGGAGACGAGCAATAACCTAAACACATACCCATTCTTGTATTCCGACCTCTTATACCTTCTAAGGACCTGGGCTTGTAGATATTTTGATTGAGATAGTCTGTCAAGAAATATTTCACATTCTAAGGAGAATTATATTCTGATCTTAAACAACAAAAAATATTAAAATACTATGGTTTACTCAATGGATCAAAGTTTTCTTTCATAGTACCTCTTACTTCTGTCTGCATCTAGGTGCTCAGCTGGTGGTGAGGACATCAGCAGCATGCAGAAGTGGATTATATCTGGCAAGCACTTGGTAAAACCTTGCAGCATAATATATTAGATAATAAGAAGTGGTTTCCATAAAATTTGTTGCTTCTTAATTACTTAGAACAGTAAATTCAGAGAACATCACAGGAAGGGAGATTTGCCAAGTATGAGAAAAATAGCTTTTTTTGAACCTCTTTTTTTCTTCTATGCAGTCTCAGTGCCTCACTAATAGTCTAGTTTATCATGGACCTAAATGGACTGCAGGAGCACAGCTACCTCACTATGGTCTTCACCATGGGCTGGAGGGGAAACTGCTCCAGTGACTGGAGCATCTCCTCCCCCTCCTTCTGCAATGACCTTGGTGTCTGCAAGATTCTTTCTGTCACATATTCTCACTCCCTGCTCTGACTGCAAAGTGCACAGGGCTTTTCCCCCTTTCTTAACTCTGTTATCCCAGCAGCATTACCTCAGTCACTGATGGCCTTGGCCTTGGCCAGTGGCACATCCATCTTGGTGCTGGCTGGCACTAGCTTTGTCAGACATGTGTTAAGCTTCTGGCAGCTTCTCACAGAAGCCATCCCTGTAGTCCCCCACTATCAAAACTTTGCCACACAAACCCAATATATGGCTCTACAAGGTCTTCATTGAGTCAGCAATCACCATCTGTTTACTAAATAATAGGTTTTTTACTATTTCATATCTAATACAGCTTTGTCTTCATGTCTTTATATGTTGTCATTCTAATTTCTGCTCTTTTCACCAAATCGTTCAAGAATTAAAGCTAGGTTTTGTTCTCTTGTAGGTGTGTGCATTGGGGATGAGAGGGTTTAACTAAGGGGGTTTTGCCTTTTTTCTCCTTGATGGAAGAAAAATTCTTTCATGTGGCTTTTTCTGAGCCTGGTTATTAGGAATAGGAGGAGTTCAGTGGTCTGACAATATGTGCAGTAGCTAGCAGAATTTTTGTTGTGCACATTTTCAAGGTAGAAATACAGACAAGTCTTAAAAGATCAGATTGCCAGAACATTTATTCCTTTAGTCAGTCTCATCTCCTTTTTTTCTTCATTTATTTCTTTCTCTTCCTGCAGCTAATGCTGAGATTAGTTCTGTCTTGATTTTCTTTGAAGCATTATTGTACTATGGGCTGCTTTTTAGTATAACATACTAAAAATATATTGATGGCTTAGGCCAAGTCACATACCATCAAAAACCATAGATGAGAAAATTTTTGATTGTGCAATGTAATTTCAAAATAATATTTTAGTAATTTTTTAATCTAGTTGTCATTACATCAGTCGCTTCTTCACATTCAACTTTTTAATATGGCAGGATGGTGGTCTTTCTGTGTATCAGTTGCACTTCTATTTGCATTAAAATTTTGGTGTCTTCTTTAGAGCACCACAATTACCTAACAGGATTTTTTGTTGCTGTTTCTAAACAGATTTTCTAAAACTGTTATATCTGTTGTTTTAAAAGTGTCTGTCTCTTCAAATACTTTACCTGGATACATATTTTTCAAGATTGTGTATGTTAGATTTTCTTAAATTCCTGGATTTGTGAGAGCTCTGCAGAGGTGTATATAAAAGTGGGTAGATTGCTCCCTCATCAAGCTGAGTTGGGTAGCTGTAGCACAATTTGCAGGACTGTAGATGAAGTGTGTTAATAGTTTTCAATGGCATTTTCCCTTATGGGTGGAAAGTTTTTTTCCATTCTGAAATATATCTGCAACCTTAACTGGTATTATGAATTCTCAGTCTTCATTTTTTGCCTTTTTCTAGTTTGACTTATTTGCTACTGTAAGATGCACAGAAAATGACAATTTGTCATTTGGAGTGGTTGCTTTTCATGAGGTCTTGCAATTTATTTTCAAACTTGGGCATAGGCTACTGTGTATTTATCTACTCAAGTAAAGGAGGGAAACATAACCTGGATATAAGTGTGGGTGTCTTATTTTCAAAGGAAAAGTTTCTTTGGTACAGTTGTGAAGAGCCCATACCTGAAATTTAAATGGGTACATTGTTATGCAGTTACCAGCTGGTATTATTTGGGGAGGAGAAAAAAAAAGAAAAACCAAGAATAAGGTCTGAGAAAACAAGTATTTGTTCAAGGAGGCATGGAGCCTTTGCACACAGCTTTTTGTTTCATTTATCTGTAGTTCAGTAAGTTTAGCTACAGGCAGACCCAGCAGGTGCAGTAATTTTCCTTGGATTTTCTTCTTTTTTTCCCCCCCTGAGAGCAATGACATTTTACATCAACTGCAACGATTGCATTGCTCAGTTTAGAGACATCTGCTTTCTTAAGTATTCCTTAGAAGCTCTAAGTTGATTTAGGTTTTTTAATTTTAAAGTTTTGTAATTTTTGCTGTATTAAAGAGTAGATTTTTATGTCACCTGGATGTTTCTCCAAAGCTTGTACCATGTAAGCTCTTATGGAAGAGGACATTGCTGTCATTCTGTCTAAATCAACTTAAGAGAGCAGTGTCATTACAGATGTGCAGGCTGGTGTGTAGACTTAACAGAAAGCAATAAGGTGCTGCTTTTCATATGGAGAGAGACTCCACATTGTGTTCCCAGATTTAGATATTTGATGTTGGTGTATAAAATGATACTTTAATATTTGCATATCTGTTTTTCATAGTGTAACACCATTATGACACATGACATTAAGCTAGACTAACACAGTGGAAATACAAATGTGATGTGTTTTGTCTTATTTAGTAGAAAACAGGAGCATTTAAAAACACATTTATCATTGTAATTCAGGAGCATGCACGGGGACTTTGTCTTGAGTCTTAACCAGGAGATAGTTGAAAATGGTCTGCTCGTATATTGTGTGTTTAAAGATTTTTAAAGAGACATCTCAGTAAAGATCACGAGTGAGTGTAAAACTGCATATCTTTGTTTTTCAGTGCCTACATTGCATTGATTAGCAATGCCATTTGCAGTGTGCCACACAAACTGATGCAGCTAAATTGACAGAAAGGAGGAAACAGCATTAGCTAGTGTCTTGCCATATTCCACCAGACAAGCTTTTATATTTCTGGTATCTAAAGGCTTAAAATATTTTAATAGAACCCTGGCTTGTAATAAAACTTGAGAGCCAGACATAAGTAATTATGTGTTATATTTATGTTAAGTCATCGAAAATGCTAATAAAACATATTTGTGGGTTTTCTCTTTAATGAGTCTAACAATAAAACAAAATAATTGCCCAAGTTCGCACTAGCTTTAAAGCCCTAAAAGAGGAGGTTCATCATTGTCTTGATAACAAGCTTGTTTGTTGTGAATTATGGCTATTTTCTGCAATAAAATTTGGTTTGGTGGAAGAAATGGATTTGCAAGCCTGGTTTTATTAGTGTGACTAAATACTGTGGAACTAAAACAAGGAAATTCTTGCATACTGTCACAATTTGCATCCATATGGATCATAAACTCCTCTATGCATATTTCACTCGTAGACTTCAAGTGACATTATCTCATCACAAAGAGAGGAAGAAGGAATGCACTTGAATTTAGAAATTGTCCTCGTTACTGAATGTCAGATAAAGGCAAAGCCTTTAAATAGGAGTCTCCCTGATTTACTACCTTTAATGTGCAGAGGAAGGGATGTGCAAAGCACATCATTAGTGTGACAGGGTGAAAGGGGCAACATGTTTCTTCTGTTACAATGGAAAGAGGATGAATCTGGCACAGCTCTGATGTCAGAACCTCCATCACCTTTCTCACAGATGATATAGATTTTAATTGTACTCTGGGCTGATTCACATCACACCAGTTCCTACGTGACATTGAGATAGATGAAGCCATTTGTTGGCATTATCAGAGCCAGATGTGTGCTTGGCTGCAGCTACAGTAGGCATTATATCTCATGCATAATCCTCTCATTGAGAGAGGATCACAAGCATCTGAACCATATGGCAAATAATTTTATTATGATCAAAAAAAGGACTCTTGAAGCTAGTTAAACACAAGAGTCCTTGAAATTCAATCAGAGGAGGTTTTTATTTTCATGTAGCATTATCATCTTAAATTAATTTTTAGCTCTGCCATCATCTGTGAAATACTGGAATATTATTTTTCCCCAAAAGTAAGAAATTAATGCTGTGATTACAAGAAACAGCAAGCAGACTTGCATAGCTTGATTTTTTGATGTTTGAAGAGTGCCTTGCAGATGTTAATTCCTTTTTTCACTAATTACACACTTGTATCACTCAGAAGCCCAAACAAGAAGTAGGAAGTGCCTGAAATTAAAAAAGCTGGGGAAGGGGAGAGAATCGTGCACATTAAGCTATGGGAGTCCTGTGTTGATGTCTTAATGCCTTTCTTCCTGAGCGCTGTTACCATTTCCTAGGCATGAAAGCATACAGCTGTAGTAAAAGCCCATAAGCCATTGTTCTTTACATGAAAAATAAAGAAGTGATGAGGAAGAAGAGAGAAGCTTCAGCTCTGCACAGTTACTTCTGGGAAGCTGGGGGCAGGGGAGCAGAATATGGGCATCAGGGACAACAACAGTCAAACTTTTTAGCCTAGGAATGACTGATAACTCTCAGCATGATGAAGGTATTGCTCATGGCCCTGATCCTGTTTCCTTTTGAGTACACAATGATAAAATCTTGCTGATATCTTTGGCCACCCTTGGACATACCAGCATCATGCCAAGAGATGGCCAGAGCAGGTATTGCCTCAGTACAGGGATTGGCAGCTGCTGGAGGATGCTGTGTTAAAGGGGTGGCAGTGTCTGCTGTTTCAGACCTGCAAAGGCAGAAAGTGATAACACAAATCATGCTGCATATGAATAGACTGTATGTGTGCTGGAAAAGATGTGCACTATTGAGAACTTGTCCCTGGAGACATGAGCATTTCCGTGGGCCACCTGGTAATAAAGTGCATGGCCTATCAGCAACTTTCATGCTGCAAACTTATGGAACATAAATAAGGGCTCACCAGAGCCAAATAGCAACAGCTGCCTTATCTGGAGGATACCTTTTTTATTCGGTACTTTATTGACAAATAATAAAGCCTTTAATTGGGTTGTGGGAGGAATATAGCCATGTAATTTACAGGACCTTTAATTTTCTAGTGCTGCATGCCTGAAACAGATTGTGATTGTTATTGCAGCCTCCTGAGTTAAGCAGAGGTCCTGGCTGAACTGCTGAAGTACCATGAATTGTGCATCTTTATTCTCACATTTTAAAAGTGTCTATGTGTACCTTGGGGGAGGAAGAGGAACAGGAGAAGGAATCCCTGTTTCTTCTTCAATAAAGTGGTAATTAAGAATTTGTGATTTCAGTTACTAAAATGAGAGTCAGCAAAAGCCCCCCAGCCAGGCTGTCGCTCTGGTGGCTTTCCCTGCAAAATGCCCATCACTCTCAGCAGGATGTGAAGCAGAGCTGTATTCATGGAGCAGGCTAACAGGGAAGAATTGCCTTTGCTGCAGCAGCTGCTGAACTGAGACTTTCTGGATCATGAATGTATGTAAATATGTCCAACTGTTTGCCCTTCACACATCTTTGGCAAGTTTGGACTAAAAAATATTGCACTGCTCCATTAGTTTGCTTGTCTATTACCACAGCAGATGCTCTTAAGAGCACTGAGATGTGTTTCTAGGCAGGCCTCCCTGTCTGAAATAGGATAAAGAAATAAAGGCTAGAGAGGCCCCAGACAGCATCTTGAAATGGATATAAAGCAAGCTTTGCCGGCAGGGCATGCCACAATGTCCACTGAAAAGACATAGGGGTGGTAGCTCTTCAGTCCATTAAGCAAAGCAGAAAACATTTGTGGCTTCTGCAGGTTTGTTCCTTCTTGAACTCTCTCTCCAACAGACTAACAGCTACTTTGGAGAGTTTGTGCAGGTTTGATTCCTGACTGTATCTGCTGAGTGACTGAAATGGCTGCATTTGGATGCCAAGCTATACTTCACAGGCATTTCACTGGCAATGAAGGTTGTGTATACATAATGGATGAAGAAGGCTGACAGGACCTGAATACTTGGGGCTTGACAGATTATCTTGTGATGCATTACAATTAGGTATGCATCAGTGTCACTTCATTTATTCGACTAGTAAGGGTGCGTAACTCTTAGATTTATTTGGAGGTGGATTTATTAAGAGCCTTAGTCATGTCCTCTTGAAGTTTGGAATTGATTTTTTAACATCCTTAGCAGCTTTCTAAATCACTTTGCTCTTAACAAGTATGTGATTTTTTTCTCATCTTTTTTAAGTACTTGGGATTTTATTAGCACATATAATAGAGGAGTTTGTTTATCTTTTTTAATCATTTACTTTGCTTAAGGTAAGTACTTGCAAGACGAGAGACCACTTTGTAAATTAGCAGGACAACAGATCAATTTGGCCTTTGGGTAGAAGTCGTCTGGGTTGTTTGTACAAGAAGCAAGTAGATAACAAGCTCCAGACACCATATACTAAATGGTATTACCTAGAACTGGAACATCTAGTGAATAGGAAATTAGATATACAAGAATTTTGTATGCCTTTTTTGCTTTTTAAATAGTGGTCATGAAAAGGCCTGTCGTGGAAAGATTCAGAATAAAATGCCGCAGGAGACAGGAGTGATCAGATCTGACTTCATTGCAAATGGAGCCTCTCGGACTGTCAGGTTAAAGCAGGAAAGGGATTAGTCTTACAGTCACTGTAACTTTCTAAAGTACCGTAAGGCTTTCACCCTTGTTTTCTTCCAGATACATTTCTCTCTATCTTAAATGGAAATGCAGAACAATCTGCAACAAATACAGGCAGTGTGCCCAGCTGTTCTGGGTTGCTGTAGGCAGGGCCTTTTTTTTTCTTTGAAGTCATCATTTATAAAACAAACTCTCTGCTTTTGAGTATTTCTTGGCAAAGGGAGTGGGTGTAGGACAGCAGGTGGCCACAGAACCCAGCAGAAGCTACAGTCCTCCAGATAAGCAACATTACTCCCCCGCTGCTTCCCTCCCCAGCACATGCCAACCAACAAACATGTTACTCTCTTCATAGCAACCTCCTCGTTCTTCAGATGGGAACTTAACGTGGTTTGGGGATAAATTACGGTTATAGCAAAGCTGATCCAAGCCAACAAGGTTTCAGAGCATTTGCTCATTCTTGTAATAGCAGATGATAATTGATGGATGACCGGCATGCAGGAACCTGACAGGCTGGTTGGCTGCCCTTTGCACTCTGCCAGTTCAAGCCTTACAAGTGTGAAATAGCCAATTACTGGAATACCTATTGAAAGTAATAGGCCAATGAGCAAATGGCTACTGTGGGACACGGTGGTGGTGTAGGTGGAAGAACGCCAAGATAAAGTTCTGCTCTGAGCAGCTGCTCCCACCACAGCTTGGTAATGCTATTGGATGACCAAGTGATAAGGGAAAGGTATTTCCCCATTTGAACTGCAAGTGTCCTGCCTTGTATTGACTTAAAGTTTATGATGCATGATACCGTCTTGTTACCCAGATCCTAATTTGCAGAAATAAATCCTCCTTTTAAAAGGTAGTTAAATAGGTAATAGGGATAGTCACGGCCATAGATTTTGTGAAAAAGCATTAAATACAATTTTTGCTTGGAATGAAAAGTCATACAGTGTGCAGAGTGTTAATATTTGCCAGCCATTTGCTATTGACAGAACAATTTATCTTGATAAAGGACAGTGAAAAATTCCAATCTATTCACTGGCATCACATTATCAGCAGTAATATATGACTGCATCTAAATATAAGGTTCAGATCTGATACAGCTGAGGGGTTTCTGATAATTTTCCTGTAAATATATTGTGTACTGGACAATGAAAAAATGTCGTTTTTACCATGTAATTGGATGACCTATTTTTATGTGAGGTTTAAAGTTTTACTGTGTTTAATGGAATAGACCATAACATTTCCTTTTTGCGTAACCTGTTTCTTTTTATAAGACTTTAGCAATATAATAGATATTTCTAGGTTTGACAGAGCAGAACTAGCAGACAAAGAAAGACAGAAGCTTAAGTATTAGTTTGGTGAAAGAAAGATTCTGTGACCACACAAACTTGCCACAGGGGGAAAAAGATCTATCTGAAAATATTATTGTGAAATTGTCTGCTGTCAATCGTTAGCTTAATGTGGATAGTAGGTCTTCTTTTTTGACAGGATAGGAATGCTTATGGGTAACTTTTAGGCATGTGCTTCTTAGCTTTCTTAGCAAAAAGGTAAGTTTCTTAATTGTAAATTGTATGAAGAATCTGCTTATTTAATTCAAAATATTTTAGAAAGAAAAGTGGCAAGTAGCTTTGGAAGAAGAATTTCAAAAGTGGTTGGCAAGTTGTTTTATCCTGGTTTCTGTAATCAAAAAACAACCATTGCATAAAGACCAGATATGTAAATGAACCAATGCCAGCACTCTGTATAATCTGTGGTTTTTTTCAGTTCCCAGTCAATTGTTTGGTGCTGAAAAGAGAAACAACAAATGGCATTTTGCTCTTTCCTTTGAATCTTCTATTAACAATTATCAAGTGCATTTTAGATGGAAAGAACAGAAGAATGATTCATTTGATATTAAACAGAGATCTGCAAAAATAAGATTATTGTTTAAATCAGGGCAAAGTACAGAAAAAAAGAATGAGGTAAAGTCACAGACATTTTAATCATTATTGCTTTATTATTTTTAAAAACATGGCATCTTTTACTTTAGACTTAAAATTCTGAAGGGAAAACTACTATACATTTGTATTTTTCACATTGTGTTTTCTCCTGAGTGTAACTGATTGTAAAATCCCTTTGTGTGGTGCTCTGCATGAGGAAGAGAGCCTCTTTGCTTATCTCCTGAAAAGACAGTAGATATAACTCATCTTGTGAAGATTTCCACCAGAGATACTGGCACTGTCCTCAGGTTTAAAAAAATTATTAGGCATGTGCTGGGCAAAGAAATAGTTTCTAATGTCTGAAGCAGTGAAAAGTCTTGCTAAGGAAGGCCAAATGTGAATAATTCATTTCCATTTAAAGGAACAAGATAGGTTCAGAAGTTTCTATTAAGTTTTCATTTGTGGACTCCTCTGCAAGGCTAAAGATCTTGTATGCTTTTAGCAAACTTGGATTTGGCCCTACCATGGTTCCTAGGAGACTGGGGAAATGTAATTTTCCCTTTTCTCTTTTTCTTCAATCCAACAACTTTCTTCTAATACTTTACTTTCCAACTACTTGACTGCCCTCAGAAGAGAAACAGTCTGGTGTTATACCCCACACCATTTGTCCTTCCCCAGTAACTATGCCTGCTGAGCATTGTTTTTTTGAGCAAGGCTGATACCCCAAATTAGGGCAATCCTTCTGTCATTCCCTTTATGTCCTCTCTGTTGTTCCTCTGAGAAGTTATGAGGAGGAGCAGAGGTATCACACTAGCCTGACTGGAGATCCAGTGGGGAATAGAAGCTTACATAGGGAAGGTTGTCTACCCAGCCATGAGAATAGAGCTTGCTGTCATTGGGGGCATCTTTTCCTCAGCAACTGATGGCCTGGCTCTCAGCAGGAAGAGCTTCCTGTTCTCTGGCAAGTTGGAGTATGTTGGGGGTTTAAGGGCCTTTGCTATACACCCTCCTGCTTCTCGATTTGTTAAATCTGTGTAAGGGTTCTGTGTGAATGTCATGACATTCAAGGAAGGCAATAAAAGCTGCTCCATGTTAACAGTCCTGTTTGGTGTTAAGGGAAGAGAGAGAAGATCTCAAGAATTGTTCCAGCTGCTTTAGATCTTTTTTGTTGGGGACCATATAACTGGTTTATCTTTTTTTTTCAGCTTTCTGACACAGGCAAGAAAAATGGGCTCTATAACCCTCAAATGAATGTCCAGGTATGACAAAACAGAGGTAGTTCCTTTTATCCTGGTAAAACTCTTAGCTGCCATCAAAGAAAAGACTTTTATGTCTGTCAGAGACTGACTTCCGTTATAAATCTAATTGAGGAAATCATGAGGAGCAGACAAAATGCTGCAGCCAATTCTAAGAAAAACAAGCTGAACAATTCCCTCGTTATGCTTGACTTGAGAAGAAGGATGGACACAGAAGTTATTAGACATAGGTAAATGTGGAATATCCCAAGCTGTGCATTTACATTCCTTTAAACACTTAGTCCTACATTAGTACTGGTAGTCCTGTGCTGGTTTCTTCGCCTGTATTTATAGTGTTTTCTTTCTTCCCTTTCTTGGGTTTTTGTATTTCATCCAGCTTTGACTTGACGGTGTCAGACAGTTTTCTTAAAAGGATGAAAGTATCACAAAAGGTAGAAGCAGATATGTCATCGTTGTGTCCTCTTTTTTTCATCTTTCACTAAAAACTGTCCATTTATTTTTGTATCCTGTGAAACTGCAGTATTGCAGTGGAATTTAGACAGAGTGATACAGGAGAACTTCCCAATATTTATTCTGTCACAACACTGGAGTTGCAAAGTGAAGGATCAGACTTCTCACTTTCAACACATGAATTGATGACACACATATTTCACTTACTTTGTAGGTTATTCATTGTGAGTACATGCACCTTATACATGTTCCACCTGGTCTGTCGGCTTCCCCCCGCCTAGTTTTTGTGTAACACCGCAGTAACACATTAATGAGACACAACTACTTAGGTGTGGAGAAGTAGAATGCTGATGGTTTACGAACAAGCACACTCCAAACTGTAGTAAAACAGTCACCTGCTGCCACTGATGCCTAGCATGTCACATTTTGCAGGAATGCAGCATGGGATTACTTTTTTTTTTCTGCCCTGTAAAGTTGTTTCTTTGAAAGGAAGCCTGGGCAGGGCAATGTGGTGTCTCCCAGGGCCAGGCTCACTCAGAGGCTGGGGGCATGGTGGTGGCTATGAGGGAAGCTCTCCACTGTAGTGCCGGCACTGACTCACAGTCTTGCTGGAGGGTTCTCCATCAGCACATCATGTTTTCAAAGCATGTGTACCTCACATGATTTACCCCTTGGAGGTCTGATTATGAGACCAGCATCTCTTGATTTCAAGCATAAAGTTGTAAGGCTGTAATATAGCCTGTTGGTCAGAGGCAGTTCAGCAAGGAAATCATACAACCACATAATTATTTAGGTTGGAAAAGGCCTCTATGATCACTGAGTCCAACCACTAACCCAGCACTGCCAAGCCCATCACTAAACTGTGTCCCAAGGTGCCACATCTATATGTCTTTTAAATATCTCCAGGAGTGGTGACACAGCAACCTGTTCCAATGCATGACCGTCCTTTTGGTAATGAAATTTTTCCTAACATCCGATCTAAACCTATCCTCATGCAACTTGAGGCCATTTCCTCTTGTCCTGTCACTTGTTACCTGGTAAAACAGACTGACCCCCACCTTGCTACAACCTCATTTCAGGTAGTTGTAGAGAGCAATAAGGTTTCCCCTCAGCCTCCTTTTCTTCAGGCTAAAAAACCCCAGCTCCCTCAATTGCTCCTTATAGGACTTGTAAGAGTCCAAGTGTGAATGCAAATGCTTTACTTGGCTTGACCAGAGATCAAGCAGTCACTAGGGCACGTGTCTGCCTTTGCTGCTGAGGAGGGAACTGTACTGCCAGACTCTTTTGCATCTATTCGGTTTGCAGCCTGAAGAGTCATTGTGACTTTGGAAGAAAACAAGTTGCTTTTTGTTACAGAAACAAATTCAAATTGAGATGCTTACAACACTGATTTGGATTGCTCTTCTCTTGTGGTTATCCATCTAATAAGATCACTAATGAAAGATGTTCATAAGTTTTGGCTTGGGGGCAACATTCTATTCAAACCTACTTTAGCTGGTAGGCTGGTTTGAAAAAAACAACAAAACACATGAAACTAAACAAAAATAATCCCCAGAATGTTGAATTGCTTTATGGTAATTAATGATATTGTGCTGAAATAATTTTTTATTTCTCATTTCCCATTTTAGCAGTGGATTTCTTGTGCTGGGATAATTTTCAGCTACTGTGTATTGGTTGGAGGAATCAATTGACTAGAAAAAGAAGAAATAATTTTGAATGGTCGGCTAAACTTCTTCCTGCCTTAATTTGTTTTAAGCTACCAAATACTTAAGAAGGATTACAATTGGAAAGAAAAAAAAGTGCCTCAAAAAACTGTTAATGCTTGTGAATTTTACAATCTTGTTTCAGATATTATGTAATGAAATACTTGAGTACATAGGTTTAGGCAGAGTGGAGAAGTGTCTCCTTTTGAATGGAGGACATAAGGATTTAGTTCTAGCCATATAAAAAGCTACTTAAATGTCTTGATTTATTTAAATATGTGTAGATTGAAGGAAAAAATGCAAACTATGATGGCTTACAAACTTCCTTTCAGTATACGTGGGTGAACTGATGACTCTCAAACTGCTGTACTGTAGGTGTTGTGGGGGGTTTGGTTTTAGTATTTTAGGGGAACAAAGGAAGGTAATCTCCTCTATTAAAAAATCAGAAGCAAGTTTTCAGTGCTTGAAATAGAAAGATATTGCTTTATTAAAAAAGAAATGAATGTTGCTATGATGTGTATGTGCACCAATCAATCACTAATGGTAACAAACATGGCTTTTTAAACTCATATATACCAAGCATGCTGAATTTCCTACTTTCACTTCATTTGCAACACTCATTTTTAACTTCTGTGTCAGAAGAATTTCATGCACTTTTTTTCATTTGGCTCTTTCTCTCAGCCACAATTAATGTAACCATAGCTGCTTTTATTCACATTCTATATTTTGCCCATATTTTTCATTTTGCTCAGTTCCCTTGAATATTTGTGTGTTTGTTTTTTTCCCAGTTCATGGTATTTTGAACTTTCCTCAATATAGTTCTGCCTACTTTGACATTTAAAGGGAGTTTCATTCTTTTTCCCAATATGAATAATGAAAAAAGTGAATAAAATCCCACAGGACTTATCAGACATTATATTTCTTGTTTTGTTTTCTTTTCATGTCTTTTTGCCCTCATCCAGTCTTTTCATTTCATGATGATCAGACCAATTTAAAAATATTCCATGCCTTTATGGATGTTGGCACATCCTCAAATCCTGTGATGAGGTTCCCTTAGATAAGCAGAAATGACAAAACAATTAGGCTTTATACTATATATAGAATTAGAGCAGGTGTTCATCAGCTGTGCCATGACTGACAGGCTGCCATATCTTTGAATAGAAAGTCCGTCTCCACTTACAAATATTTGTTAATTTTTAATTAAACTCATTGCAGACCGTCACTTGATACAGGATGATACAACTTCAATTTTTTTTGTGTCCATTCAGATATGTATCACCCCTTACTTCACTACTTGGCAACCTACATATTTGAAAGAGAAAGATGCTCATCTATGGGCTTTTACAAAGAAAAATGAAACCTGAAAGAAATGCTTCCTTTGGCATGTGATGAAATAGTATCCCAGTTAGGTAAAACAGTGTTTTCATAAAAAGTCTATCTAAATGTGGCAATTAACTTAATCTTTGTGCACGAAAAAAAAGTTTTTAATTTGTTAAGCATCTCTAGATGAAATAAAGTTGGGGTCTGCATTCAGTAGCCTGAACCTCAAAGTGGCCTTTTGAGAAAGGTAATGCCAACAAGCAGCTGACTGTGCTGTTAATGGGGTTGGTTTGACTGCCTTTGGGACTGAAGTGACCTTTTCGGAAACTTTCAAGCAAATACGTGAGTGTCTCCTCTAACTCCAGCACTGTGTGCATGTATGTTATAGTTACCTTTACCCTTAAAACTTGCTGGAAACAAGCATATCTTGTCTGAGCAAAGGAAGACAGTTCAAGAACTAATATAGATATTGGACGTTTGGTTCTTTCTGCAAGCAAAGGGAGAAGAGATGTTTGAAGAAGGTGTTGGACAAGGAGAAAAATTAATCTCTTGAATGGTTAACCAGGACTTTTCTTTTAACAGAGCTCTTTATTTGGAAGAGCTGGGCATGGCACATCATTAAAGTACAACAGAAAGTATTGAGTAATAAATAATTTTAAAAGATTGAAGAAATCAAATAATTCAGCCATTTGCACATCAATTACAGAACAGGGGCGGTAAATGTTGAATGGATGAGTGACATTAAAAGCCCTCTTCATGGTCCAAAGTTAATTTGAATAACATTAATTTACAGTTGACAAATTGTGTCTTTTTAGCATTGGTAATCCAACCATTTATTAAACTATAAAAGCAATGGCAATTAAGTATTACTGCCCAGTAGTGTTATTATGGTTAGTTACAGCAGGAATGGGTGTGAAATAACTTGCCTTGCAACACTAGGGAGAATGCAAATGTTTGCTCTCCTAGGGAGGAAGGCAAGAGACATGTGCCAGTGCCATGGGGTCCTTGCCAACGGCAGCATCTTCTTCCTTTTGTTTTACCTACAGAATAATTTTTCAGGGAAGTGAGAAGGAGGCTTGCAGGGGACAGGGGAACACAGTGGGTGCTCTGTCTTTTGCTAGCTGCTGACTGGAGCATAACAAAATTGCCCGTGACACTGACACCCCTTCATCCCTCCACCGCCAAAGGGTGAGGGAAGCCGAGAGACCTCCCTGATTATCCTGTCTGGGTCTTCATTCAGCCAACACTCAAAAGAGGTCAGAAACAACCACTGAGAAATATTTGCTTCCCTTCCTCATGTTCTTACCCAAAACTGTATTGGCCTCTGACATGTGGTATCCCCAGCCAGTGGAGGTATGGTCTAAACCAGGCATCCCACACTACTTTTCTTACTCAAGCAATGGTGTCACCTCTTGCCCGCTGCCTCCTGCCATCATGTCGCCCTGTATTCCTTGCATCCCCCATGTTAAAATGAAGTACTGCAAGTCAAGGAGTGAAATCTCCTGTATCCTGAGGAATGGAGAGGTGAAGGGAAGGATTTGCACACAAATCTCCCTTGTCCTTGCAGACAAATGTGATCTTTTTGAAGTAACTGCTGTGCCAAGATGTTGGTGACCTCATTGTGTGAGTTGGAAATACTGCTAATGGGTCTTCTCACCAAAATACTTGGGCTGAGGACTGTGTTACTTGACATAGCACTGAATCTGAGCCACAAAGCTCACATTTTTTCTGACAGGTTCTCAAAAGCATGGTATTTTTGTGATGAGTAGTGTCTTCCTCTGTGTCAGCTTTCTGAAGGAGTTTCAGTCAGTGCTTGGCTGAATGCGCAAGGAGTCCCATGCCTGAGCGTGTCTCAGCATGCCCCACCCATTTTAGCCTCTATGCTGGTCACTTTGGCTGCAGGGAACAGGCATTTTGCTATCAAGGAGTGTTCTAGCAGGAATGACCATCCTCCTGCTTATTTACGGAGACTCTTGTTCTCTGAGCTGCTTTTTTGACCCCAAGCATGATTCCATAAATAGAAATAAAAATTCTGATGTTAGCCTGGGTAGTAAAGAATGTTTTGTAGAGGGCATTTTTGTCTTCTCCTAAGAATTACCCATGGGCTTCATGTGCAGTTTAAAATGAAGGAATCAATATTTTAATTTCCATCCCTTTTATGCTAGTGCAGAAGCCCCAGTCTCTCATTAAAATTCTCTGCTTGTCAGCTGCATATTTCTTAGGCCCCCACCTATTATGTCACCCAGACTTCTGATAGAAACTTATTTGGATAATGTCTGCAAGCAAAGAATTTTCCCCGAAAAGGTTGAAGATGGAGACACTCTGTCAGGACCTGACAGGTGTAAATTTCTTAATGTATGAGGAGTATATGAAAATACAAATCATCACTGAGAACCAGCCTGAAGCAGACTGAGAAGCTGTCATAAGCAATTTTCAAAAAGTATGAGTTATTTGGTTCTCTTCCAGAAGGCACCACTCTGCAGGCATAAATTTGTGAATGGTACTTGACAATTTTAACAATTCTTCCTCTCCCAGCACTGAGCATGTGACAGAGATGTAATAGGGACTGTGTGCTTCCCTCTCTTCCCCAGCTGTGGAGGACCTGCCATGATATTCAGGAGTTGAATCCTGCTTTCCTGAATGTGAGCCATTTCTCCACCAAAGCAAATTTCAAGTAACTAATTAATCTGACATCTAGGCCAGGTTGGATCTGATTATTTGCCAAAAGAGGTTTCATAGATCCTCTTATTTTCCATTTACTGAGAGCAATGGTAGGCAAGAAAATAGCAGATGCCTTGTGACAGACACCTTGGCTGTTTTGTATGCTCCTTGGATTTGTAGATTTTTACTTTGGGTATGTGGAAAGATCATTGCTAACTGGATGGGCCTATTCACTGGTGTATGGAAATGGACTTCAGGAAGCGTTGTGCATGATTGGCAAATCAGTTCTAATTGAATAAATGTCAAGGTCAAAATAAACAAGTGATGAAGATGAGAAAGCCCTCGAGTGGTATCTGTTTCAAATTGTATTAAAGGCTGTTCAGTAGCAAAGTGCTTCAGGGGAACTATGTGAAATTAAAGAGCGATGAAGATGCTGCAGTTTGGAAACAGAAGTATCTATTTCCTCAACTGAAATTCAAAACTGGTGCTTAGGAAATATCCTGATTGAGGTGGCAAAGTTAATTTCTGTCTTGAAAGTGGACTAGAGCAGAAGGGGTGACAGATTTCTGACATGTAGGAGGGCATGTGGCACACCCCTCCTTAGCACTTTGAGCTGGGATACAATGGAGTGCCACAGTGGCCTTGTGTCCCTCGCTCCAATCGCAGTGACCTGAATACAACTAGCATGAACATCTTACCATGGTGAACATCTTCTTGGGGACATACATCTAATACTAAAAACTTGTTACATTATATGTAAGTACAGTCCAAGATCCTAAAGGAATCTTATGTAGGGATCTAGATTATTTTATTGTAAGTAATTGTGAAACTTGCATGTAAATAGGCTAGAGGAAACATCCAAAGTTTTTTCTGATTCTTTTACATCCTCATTAGTTTTTGTTGATTATGGAGGCTCCCTTTAAACTGTAAGTGTAGGTGAGTATAGAAATGCATGATGAAGAGTGCAACAAACTCCCTTTGTCAATGTGAATTACTTTAAATTAGGTTTCATGAGCCACGGTATGTAACTTAAATGCAGAGTGTGTGTTTTTCAATGTCAAATCTAAATATTAATCTCATTGTTGAGAGGGGACAAGAGCAAACACTATTTGTTTGAGGTAGAATATAAATTGTCAAGTTAAAGTATTGGAATGTTGTTTACTAGGTTACCATTGTATTTTTTAAACAGCTACTTGTTGTGGTCTGATTTCAAAGTCATGCAAGGTATGTTTAAAGTTCAGGAGGCACTGGTCATGTACTTGAGAAACTTAAAGTCTGTTTTTGAACTTTTAAGTGCCTTAACTTCTTGAAAAGATTGTCTTTCTAGTACCCAGAGGGAGATCTTGGGCTTTTTCCTTGCTTCTATTCTCCAGATTTTGGGTTGGATTCTGGAGAAGACCACCTTCTAAAAGTGACAATACCAAAATCAAATTACTTAAGTATGAAGAGTATCAGCCAAGCAATATCTCAGTGGTGGTTGATGTTAACAGCAAACCATGCTATGGCCTTTGGGAGTTTTCCAGACCAAGTAAAAGATTTACTTTGTTGCAATGGTGGCAAATATGTGAAAAGACCCATCTGTTTCAAGTTAATTAAAACAGTTATAAATCTGATTTCGAGGTGATGCCTAAAAGGCTAGCCCAAAAACTGAGGCCAGGCAGGAGTAAGGGAATAAAAGGTGGGTATTTATTTGAAGGGCCTTCAAAGGTACATTTAGGGCAGACAAAGCCCCCTCCTTGGGGCATCACCCAAAATGGACGACGAGTCACGAGTTCTCCACACTTTTATAGACTTGGTCCATTCGCATATCAGCATAGATTTACCAATTAAAACTGTACAATTTCCCCCTAGCTCACTCCCCGCCCCCCCCCTTTAGAAGCTTGGGCCTGGGCGGCCCGACTGTCCCTGGATGAGTACAGAATGTTAGTGTTATGTCTATAGAAAACAGCAACCAACGAGATATAAAGCATACACGCCAGACAATGCAGGATTTGAAAAATATAAGGGTTACAACCTAAGGCAACAGAGGTAGTGAGATGACCAGTCAATCTTGACTTAATTCTTTTTAATTTATTGTTCTGAAGCCAGAAATCATTGATCACTTTGGTACCTGTGTCCATACGAGAAAATGAGAGGAGTTTTCAGGCATCCAATAATCTGGCTTTAAGATTTTGTTTGATATTATTTTTAGCTTTACACAAAATGTTGGAAGTGAAATGTCATTACTCAATCTCTGTATGTTTCTTGAGAACAGGTGAGGTGCCACAGGAGTAGAATACATAAGTTGTTATGAAACTATTGAATGTTTTTAAATGATACTGAGAAATGCAAATTCCTACACAACCGCATATTCATGCAGAATGTAAGAAAACAGATGTAGGTGATCTATTTTGAGGTATTTTTGCTTTGTACAGTCCTGTGTCCTAATGCCAACTGCCCTGGGATGCCTTCTGAACCATCCGAGCGACTCGTTACCCACTTGAGAAGGACTAGGAGGCCTTGTTGTTCTTATACAGCATTTGCCATTGCACATTTTAATGAGCTTAGTTTCAAAAATTGTACCTGATGATACACATAAACTTGATTTTAAGAATCTTAATGTCGGCACTCATGTGTGGCATTGTAGAATGGTGCTGAAAATCTGCTCAGGGGAGTAAGGATTTGTGAGGTTGTTCTCTCCTCTTTCATATTGATAATCGGCCTTTGTTAGTCAGAGTCTACTTGTTGCAAGTGCGATGTAAAGAAAAGCTTGCCAGGTCTTCATAGTTTAGATGTTATTATAATCATTCAAAGTAGTTTATATTTTCCAAACTAGCTGTAAGCTGTTGCATCTATCTTGCTCCTGTTTTCAGATATTTTTATGCCTAATCCAGTCACAAAGTAAAGCTCAGTTTGTTTTTCAAACAAACTGACTGCTGATCCTACTGTATCTTTTGAAGGTAAATTCTAGCACTGTAACAAGCCAGAATCAAAATGACTAATCACTTATAAGCCATTCTTCATTAACTTGCACTAAATTATTTTCATTTGGCAGATAAAATAGCCACTTTTCTACTCTTAATTAGAATTTGGTCTAATAGGATTGACAAGTCAAGCTGGGGGGGAAATGCCCTTCTTAATTGCTATTAAAATGGAGTAGTTTTTTTAACAGCAAATTGAATTTGTTATTCATGTTGTATGAATATTCTGCCTGGTGAGCAAGTGTATTCTTTTGTTTTTAAATCTTGCTGGGATTGCCCATAGCAAAATAAGCTTAACTAGTTTTATGTTAAACAACTGTGTTTATACAGGATTGCACTGTACCACGACTGTAATCAGGATTTTAAATTGAAGAGTTTGAGGGAAGTAGCCTTTCACTTTCTTCATTCACTTTTCAGTGTCAAATGAGATCACATCAAGTAACTTTTCAGTGAAGCGAAAAAGGGATATTCCTTAGCACCCATTTTCCCATCATAGCAGTGTAATTTTTTTCCACTTAACAGCTTCAGGATCACACAAAATCTCTCTTTTGAAAGCTGTTCTCTGACATTTTTGTCTACTAACTTCGCCAGGCATAATCAAATTACTGATTTCTTCCACATCCTTGAAAATCTTACTCCTAAAAACTTTGCCAAGTGTGGATAATTGGTGTGTATGCAGTAACATCCTTTGTGCTTCCTGTGGCCTGTGAATGGCCCCAAAATTTCTCATCATGACAGAAGCAACTTGCCTCATGCTTGCTGGTACATGAAGTCTAAGGGCAGATATCACATAGTTTATAATTATTTGGAAGGGTTTTTCATCAGGATACCCTGATGAGCCACTTGCCACAGTTCTCTTTAACTGTAGCAAAAAACTCTGGAGATGATCCCCTACTTTCTGAAACATTGGCTATGAGCTGCCTGCACCAACTTCAGCTGAAGCTAGTAGCTAGGTCAATTTGTTACATTAAGTTTTGTTTCAATTATGTAATCTCTCATACCATTTTTGTAGCATAAAGCAATAAAACTGATTGTTTCCCTGGAGATCCATCTTCACAGTTTTTGCTCTTTTCCAGTTTCTTTTATCCTTTAACCATGGTTTGAATCTCTTTTTTTGGCAAACAGTGTATAAAGTCAGTACAAAACCCAAAATGAATGCCCTCGCCTCCCAGAGAAATACTAGTCTTTTCAATTTTTTTCATAGGGACTTGCTTCCACCTTGAAGTCTTTCAGATATTTTTTTCATTAAGGAAGAATTTGTATGAGATAAGAAATTCTTGGTAAGAATTGGAAGATTTAAGAAAGAGTTGGCTGAAATGCTTGTGATAAGGTGTGTAGAACAAGTGTGTAGAACAAGTTCAGTGAAATCAATTATAGCTTATGTTTCTCCCTGCTACTCTTCACTATGCATCAATCCTAAAGTAGACAGAGCTCTTTTGATTCTCTTTCAGGAGAACATATACAGTTCCCAAGTTCGCTCCGTCCTTGGCCTCTTTGCTGACACTGCCAACAAGGTTATTGAACAAAGTCGTGTGATTTTAGTGATGCACACACCTGTCCAGTAGGAACTTGGCTGAAACTGCCAGCTTGTTTCAGATAGAACACTGAACAGCTGTCTTGTCATAGTAAAGCTCAGTCACTACCAACTAAGGTTGAAGTCAAACCTGTGACCTGCAGGTAAAGGGCTTTGTAGCCATTACCTGTGCCTTGAACCATCTAGTCATTTAAATGTCTTCAGAAGGGATATGTGACAATTTGACAATTTGGTTAAGAGAGAAGGGGAAAGGATTTTCCAAAATGCTTATCTTTTTTTTTTTTTTCCTGTTAGTAATTCCATGCATTTCGTACTGATTTTGTATTTGCATGGGAAATTTGAGAAGATGCAGATGACACCAATTATTTCTATAGGCCAGGCAGATCCTCACAGTTACATCACAGTGGTACTCAAGAGGTGATGCAGTATTATGCCATGGGATGCATCTTTTTCAGCTCAGTCTTCACATATTTGAATGTCTCTCTCTGTTTAAAAAGATGAGTATATTCACATAGTGTCTTTGTTTTGTATAGATCCTGAATCCGCAGTTTTATAGCAGCTTTCCAGTCCCTATAGTGCATTTAACTTAGATTTGACAGAAACCACAGAATGGTTTTGTAATGGATATTATCTGTGCTCCTGGTCCCTGAAATGCCTTTTAGATGGGCTAATATCAGCAAAATTTTAGTGGGTATTCAGGGAATTATATAGAAAACATCTAATTGGACTTCGTGAGAAATTGTTGACTAATACCCTTCTTATGGTACCTTGGTATCATCTATGGCTGAGTAATCTCTGTAAAGTGATTTGTATCACAGCCGAGTTAGTGTCAAGGGTATACTTTGGACGGAAGGCACACTTTAGAAATTGGGATCTCCTTTTTTTTTTTTTCATGTGAAAATACATTACATATGCTCCCTGTTTTTCTCAGGGACTGTCACAGAGCCCTAAAACATTTACAGCTTTGCTTATGTTAGAAGGAGGGTACGAGAAGAGAGAAAATATGACAGTGGGGGCTGATGGCAGCATGAAGCTGCAGCTTTCCATGTGCTTTCAGTGTCTTGTTTATTGCTTTGTGCAGAACAGCCTAGATGAGGCTCATCAAGAGCCAATTCTAATTGAAGCTGTCCTATAAAAGTGCTGCTATGAGCAGATGTGGCTGTACCAGGAATATTTTTTTTAATGCACTCAAAAATATTTTAAGATCTGAAGTATTTCTAGCCAGAAATAAGATGGTTGGCAGAGAATGAACATTTAAGCTTCATCGCAGACATATATCTCAGTTTTCTCACGCCGTAACAAGTCCTCAGTTTCTCCTGAGAACCTGGTCAGTACCTGCCCCCATTAATGGTGTGTACTTTAAAGGGTTTTAGTTGTGCTTTTCCGTCTTGACAAAACCCACACCTTTTGTGACAGATTTTTATTGGAGGTTGGAAAAAAATCCCTAATTTTTGAAGGATATCAGGGAATATATGGGCACAATTTTACCTTATAGTTTCACAATGGGGCCTGCTTCCAGCTCTTCCAGGTGTACTTTTCCACCTTCAAGATAACTTGATTGGTACCTATTGAAAATATAGGTAAATTTGACAACTCTTTTCCAACCCACATATCACAGCTTAAACAATGGTAGGTGAGATTAGGCTCATCTCCATTTGACATGGGAAGAAAGTATAGGAAAATTTATTGTGGATTGAGCCAGTGTGAAAATGGGTGGTGACTGTGTGTGGCAAAGAGTAGTTACCAACCTGGGTAGCAAAACCCAAGCACATAAGCCTTTCTGTCTGCAGCTTTGTGGTAGCTCACTGCAACCAACCAGAGCTTCTCATGCTGTGCTTCAGTAATTCCCTTTCCTGTCATTGTCTTTCTGGAAAACTGACCAGTGAATTAAAATGTGGATGAGTCAGTCTATGTGAAGTAACCTATCATTGCACATTAATTTTGGATTTGAGAAACAACTTTCTCTGGGAGTCAGAAGCTCAAAAGAGAGGCATTTTTTAGAAAGATCAGAAAGGTTGAACAAATGTGACAGCACTTGGAGAAGGTGGGTAGCTGAGTTTTATTTTAGGCTATTTAGACTATGATCTGCTGGTAGAAAAAGGGCTTAAAAAAACCCCCAACCAAACAAACTAGCAGTCATGACTTGAAGCTGAAAAACTTACTCAGCTTTTAACTGTGCAAGGCAATGGTTGATTTGTGAGCGTGATTTCTCCTAAGCTTTCAGTTGTGTGTTGTGATGAGAACTTTTGTTTCTAGTGGATCCAGCACTGCCAGACTTATTACTTTATCTTGGGAGAATAGACATTATCTTGGGCAAAAGTGTAATGTTCACCATGGGCAGGGTGCTTTCCTGGAGGATTGAACGCTGGCAGCAGTGCCATACCGTGGCTGGTGTTGGAGCGGCCAACTGGAGGCACAGGCTGGGGAGGCATTGAGGCGATGCTGGGGAAGACCAGGGAGAGTAAGGTAGGAAGCAAGGAGCTATTTTATAGCTGAATTCTGAGCAAAGACTTCTTTGTCATAAGCTCTGTCAAACAGCCTCGTTGCTATGGCAACCCTGGCTAGATAACCCATTTGGGAAAATACTTGTAGGACCTAACACTCTATCATCTGTCATTCAATAATTTTGTGTTCATAATAACTAGGAAATCAATGGCCATCCTCTGAGACAGTTTGCTGAAAGGCTAAGCGCTCCGCAGCCAGCGCGCAGCCCAGGCTGGTCTCAGCTCACTGGGAGGCTCACGCTGGCCGTGGAGCATGGGGCTCATGTGGACCTGAGCAGAAATTAAGGTTTGTGATCTAATTAAACTGTGCTGTTGGCACCCATAACAGAGAAAAGAAAATGGCAGATGAAGCAATTCAAGTAGTGTGAGGAAACAAAGGTTTACATAGAATTAGCTTTTCATATTTTAAAATACCAAGGAAAACTATGTGCTCAAGTTATCACATGGCCAGTGTGAACAAATTCTATAACTTAAAGGCTTTTTTTTCTTATCTGGGCTTTCTAATTAAACTGCCTATCATCATAAAGGCTGTGTTACCTGCATGTTACATATTGAATATAAAGCAATCATGAAACAGTAATTAAAATTCTTAAACATGCACCCATTGACTTTACATACAATTAGTTTGCTGCAGTGTGCCATTCATTAATAGCACAAATTTTCAGATCTGAGATTTTGGTTGGCTGTGCAAGGAAAGATGTGTTTAGTAATTATTTTGACAGTGTTTATCTGCTTTGAAAAAATGTGCTAATATATATCTCTGGAAAGTAATTCTCTAAATAAAAAAGCATCTTAAATTGAGGCTTAGGAAGAGAGAGTAAGTCCTTGCTGATAGGAGTATTACAGACATGAATAAAAGGTGAATCTTACCACTCTATTAACAGTATTTGAATTATGCTCGTTCTCATAATTCACAACAGGAGGTTTCTTTTTCTTTCAAAAATTCTTTTGGAGCACAAAGATAAGGTGGCTCTTCTCCAGCTGACTGTTTCAGCACATCCTTGGTCCAATTAGCAGACAGTGCAGGGCAGATGCATGCAGGGCCACGGGCCGAAGGTTTGCATAGTTTGTGCTGGGGAATGTGGAGAATACTCAGGTCAATTTTTATGGGTTTCTGTGAAAAGGACATGCCTTTTGAAGGGAGATTAATGGCTCACTTTGTGAGTGTAGTACTCAGTAATCATGTGAAGTGATACCTCAGGTATTAGCATGGGGTCTGAGAAGGCATGCGGTCCTTACTGCACCCAGAGGTCAAAATGTGAGCATTCAGGGTGGTGACTTCAAACTCTTCATTGTTTGATGCCCTGATATGGTTTCTTGAGGTAAACACTTGCTTCTGCAGTGCTTTGAAAACTTGTTTGTTTACAGCACATTCAATTACAGGCTCAGTGTGTGTTCTCTGAAAAAACATTTTCAGTTGTTCAAGTCATCAGAAATACTTGCAGGTCCTAATTCCTGGCTCTGAGTTGTGTTAGTTAAGTCTCTTAAATTATCCTCTTGCTCTTTAAGTTTAGATTGGCTTGGATTCCACTAATATGTCAGGTTTGGAAAAAAATTTCCTGGAATAGATCTGTTTGTGAGAAGAGACCTGTTTCTTTCATGTTCTCCAACATACTGTGTTCAGAGAAGACAACAGAGGTTCAGAAGGGTGCTGGTCACTACCTATCTGTGAAGAAACCCAGAACTCAGTTTTAGCAGAGGGGGAGTCAAGATTTCATTGTGAGGGATCTGATGAAGAAGGAATTCCTGAAAGAAATAGATTTAAGGAAATAAATGAATGAGATCCCAGAAAAAGTTTGGCATGGAAAAAAAAAAAAAAAANGTTATCCCCAAGTTATAGAGCTTCATATATAGCAGTAGAGAGATGCAATGGGAGGAATGTTAAGTTAATCTTTAAAAAAAAAATGGGTAAAGATAAGTTAAAAAAAAAAAGAAGTTAAGGAAGTTAAGGTAAGGCCTATGGAAGAAGGGACAATGGTAGGAGAAAGTGACAGATGAACTTTTAATGTCTGAGTCTGGTGGTGAAGGTAAGCCTCTTGACTAGGAAGTGATTAAAAGTATGTTACATCAGCAAAATTGCTCAAAATTGAAATATTCAAACAACAGCAGGCAGGATTTACAATAGCCAAACTGTGATGTGGCTCAACCTTTCAAGGGGATTCTTTGACTTCATATGGAAAAACAATCTGCTCTATATGGAGAAGGCACTAAAGGGTTACCAACAGACCAACCATTGAAGAGAACTGAGAAACTGTCCTTGAGAAAAGTACATCCAGATAATGAGCCAAGAAAGACAAAGAGCAGATGGCTGGAGAGGAAACAAGTAGGTGCTTGAAGTGGCACAAGTAACTTTACACAACAGGTTCACATAGGAATTCTTCTAGATGTCATTTTTGTATAAGAAGTGGTCTTCTCCCCTATGTGACAAAATGACGAAGTCGTATTTCTTTGTGAGAGTGTCTGCTTCGTATGTCCCGTGTGGGCAGTGCCAGAGCAATGCTCCCACAGCCTCACCAGTTGCATCCCTTCACACCTGGGCATTTGACAAAGGAAAGGCCATCCTGTGTGGAAAAATGAACATGTTCTGCTGTGTCATTAGGTGGCAACTTTTGTTCAGATAATTAAAGAAGCGTAGGGAAGCATTAAGAAAATTCATTTATTTGCCTTTCTGAATGGAACTGGCAGCTTCCATGACTTCCTATGGGGATTCTCATATTTACTTTGTTTAGATTTTAAGGAAAGAGTATTAGAGATATGGATGCATATATTATTTATTGGTTAGGTCTTGTGTTTTCTCCCAGCATTTGTCAGTAACTGCTATTTCCTGTCATCCACTGGAAGATGGAAAGGAAGAGAATTTCAAGAGCGTCAAGGGAACATGAACTGTGACTGCCTCTTCCATACTTAATGTGAGTGGATAAATACACGACATTAGTTTCCAGTGCTGGCATTCACTTTGGATGTTCAAGTCCTCCTTCCCACTCCTCGTTCCCCTCCTCTCCTAATAAAAGAGGAAAGACAGGAGGAAGTTGCAACATGACATTGACTGTGTGTTGCAAAATAAATATTGCCTCCCCTGCTTTGATGAATCTGTGTTTAGTCAGAGGTTAGATCAGTAAGGCTGGCACTGGAGAGTGTGAAATAGCATTGATCAGACTGACTTCTGAAGCAGGGTGAAAGACAAAAAGAATCAATTAAACCTGTGTCTCAGGCAATCCTGGTTTATTTTACTGTGTGCAGGGAAATCAGGTGTGTAACTGTTGCTTGCTTTGATACCCGAGCTGGCACTCTTGCTGGACCTTTTCAGTCATTAATGGATGAATGGAGAGATAAATGCAGAGTTGTGGCAAGGCATAGAATTTATGTTGGGGGTAGGAAAAAGGAAATATAGAGAAGGATATGCAAAATTAAAATCTCACCATACAGTAAAGAAAGGAAAGGAAAAAATGTGATAAAACTGCATAGGTTTGTGTTGCTGGTGAGAAGCTGCTATGAATTTTATGTGTGTTCTCTGCAACTTATTGTAAGAGTTTCCCTCAATGAGTTTTTTGTTCAAAATTGGATTTAATGTCATACTGGTTTTGTTTCTTTGCAAGATATCTAAAGATCTCGAAATGGTTTTGTTGTCCCAAACAATTCATTAGATGCCATCCTCTGGTGTGTGTGTCATCACCTGCCTGCTGCTGGGCAGCTCCCTCACTGTGGGGTTTCTTGGTGCTTTCTATACTGGTACTGAATGTTGAAAGTTATTTGTCATATTTCAGTGTTATGAATTGCTATATTTCATCATTATTCACACATTGTAAAATGGTGAGAGATTTACCTGATTTTATAGGGAACTTTGATACCTCTGTATGAAAAATTCTGTATACAACTTGACTTCTGTTGTTATGTAAATATTTTACTGATTTTTTTTTATATACAAGTTAAATTTAATTATTTTTAAATAATCTCTTTTACTTGCATAAAATTGTTTGCTCTTCTGCTTCTACCTAAAGGAATAAAAAGTATTTTCAAACAGAAAATAGACCTTTATATAAAATCGGTCTAATCTTCATCAACAGTACAGATAGGGTTAAACTTGCTGGGGGTGGCAGTTTTTCAAGATCTTTGCTTCTCATCCTTATTTTTTCACTTAACTTGCCATTAGGATAGCATGTGTTAAATGATTGATTTTGTCAGTTGAATTGTGACCTTTTGCAAAATGCTTATATGATGAACTATAGTAGGCAATAGAAAGATGACACAAGTGCCTTCTGCATCCCTTCCTAGACATACAGAAACTGGAGCATTTCCCATGGTGATTTTGATGTGGTCATAGCTGGGTCTGCTAGTGACCAATATATGTATGTCATAGCTTAAAAGGAAAAAGACACTCTGTATCACAGAAATTACCAGCTAAAAAAGAGTTTTTGATCAGCTGACACAATCCCTGAGGTCAAAAACAACACAGTTTTGTTTATGAGTTTGTTTAAGAAAGCCAGAAGAAGCTAATTTAATTTAAATTTCTGGTGGGCTTCTGGGAGGAGTAATCAGTGAAGCTGTCACCTGGCTTGTTGCATAAGACTCAAGTATTTTTTTTCAGCAAAAATGAGCCTGTCCTGATGTAGGTTCTGAACACCTTGTGTGAGGTGTCAGTGTTTTGGTCTTTGTGCTGGAAAGCACTTGGTGCATTCTTATGTCTTGTTGGCAGAAATAGCTGTAATGACTGCTTTACTAAATTCTCACTGGCGTTTGCTCCGTTTCTTTAAATGTATCACTGATTTTCTGCTTTAGGAGTCTCAAACATGATTTTGGATGCTAAGTATGCAAAATCATCCTACAATTTTTATTTCAACCGAAAGTGGGAATGTTTCCTTAATAACCTCAGTTCTTACATGACAACTCATTTCTGAGGAATGTGTAACATCCAAAATTTTGGGTCGCTAAAATACATGAATTCCAGTTTAGATTTCTAGCTTGAAACAGAACTCATGTTTTCCCTGAGCTGACAATATTTTTGCTCACTGCACGAGTTTCCTAATTTATTTGGCCATCGCTATCAGGTCCCTAAAGCATTACAGTAAATCCCTGACACATCTGCTGAAGGGGAAGAGCTTCTGGTTAGTCACTCCAGTGACAGGGTGTGGTCACTCTTCAAGGCAGTAACTTTTGAAGGAAACCACAGTGGGACAGTGAAATATGTTATGTTATATGCAGATAGTTTTTAACTATAGAAAATTAGTGTTTTGCTAGAAGTCATTGACTCAGAAAACTTGTGATTCAGGTACTGGGGAAGAAAAGACATTGCTTGCCATAGCAACCTTAACATCCTCTTACGGTATGTGTGTCAGTTGTGCTAGGGCTAATTTATCATGTAAAGTGTATGCTCTGTATGTCACATTTTACTGTCCGTTCATTTGTTTTGATAATCAAGATCTTGACAGATTTGTCCCACATGGTAGGATTTATAGTAAGGATTTTCTTATCACTGAATTAAGTTGATACATATAATCCTAGTGTCCTGCACAAGAACTGAATAGAAATGAAACATATTCAGACTATACGCAAAGTCTTGCAGAAAAAAACACTCATCCTTCCCCAATCAGTTATTCTCCTTGGGTTTTTTCCCATTTTTTTTTTTCCTGTGATTTGTTTCATATCTTTACAGGAGGAATCACAGAGAAGAGAATAGACATTGAATTTGAGAAGATTGAATATTTTCTCTTCTATGAAAAGACCTTTCTGTTTTATAAGACGCAAAGTGTAATTCCGTAAAAAACACAAGCGAGTTTTGAAAATACACTGCTTTTGCCTCTGGTGTGAACACTCACATACATGCTGCCTGTAGTTTGAAGCGTGATAAAAAAATTCATTTCTCAGAGATGTTACTTCCTCTCCTGAAGTAAACGAAAGCATCTCATTGTCCTCTCTGAAGACAATGAATTGAAAATGTGGGGTCTGACTACTTATGGGCAAATACAAATGTGAATAGATTTAGCCACAGGAGATGCCTACCTGGCCTGAGGCCCTTTGTTCTTCTTTTGAGGTTAAATGGTTTGGTAGTACTGAAATTGGCTCAGGAGTATATGAGATTACATTTATCCATTTTCGTATTGCAGCAGGGTATTTTAGTCTGGGCAGGCAAGTTGATGGGTAGGTGTGGGAGCACCAGGAAGGTATGTGTCTGCCTGTGATGGTCTTTAAACACTTACAAATATGTGCACAGGAACTGCCTTCCCAAAGGAGCTGAGAAAGATTATACAAGTGGCCTTGAACCTTTTGAGATAGAGAATTCCAAAAAGTATCTCCTAAAATATCTATCCTGCAAAAATACAATTTTATTTTATTATTTTTAAGAAGTAGCATTGTTTGTTTTTTGTAATGTATAAGGGTACCAAGGGCACTCACTGCACTGTTGGACAAAGCAGGTGGACATCTCCTAGTAAGGAAAGAAGTTTAGGTAAACCACAAAATCACAGAATACTTTGGGTTGGAAGGGACCCTTAAAGATCATCCTTTTCCCAGCACTAGTGCTGGAGACAACATCACTGAAGAATTACAAAGGAAAGACTTGGAACAGGAAATATCTATGTAATTTCTCACCGGTCTCTGGTCTAGACTATGCTTTATATTTATTTATGATGGATATTAGCAACCAAAATACATTAGGGAGCTTGGTCATGTATTTAAAGAAGGGCTTATTTTGAAATCCAAAGCACAAAACTTCTGGGAGTGCATGTATTCACAGTGTGAAAGTTTAATTTGGAACGATTTTCATCCCAGATTACTTGCACTGGTTTGGCTAATATTTGATACTTATCAGTGAAGAAGGGTGCTAAGTGGTTCATCTTCAGAACACAATGCAGGTTTTTAACTGCTTTAGTCTTGGTAAAGTGAATGAGACCATTGCCTCTAGAATTTCAGCTTCCCACCTGAAGGTTTCTTTTAAGTAATCTTGATGTTTGTATTGTTTCATATGTTTTTATGCTAAATGCAAGTTAAGTGCTTCATTTTAATTTGCTCCATTCTTTAACTGTAATGTAATTGAATTCTTTTCCTCTACTGTACATTGTCCTTTGGCTATTTTAGGAAGGTATGTTCAAAAAGAGTATTTAATGCCCCTGTCCAGAGGGCTCAGACAGACCAGGAGTCCTGGCAAGCTGCAGTAAGGCTGAAGCAGAGTACAGCGGTGGCAGTGGCTGAGCAGAGGTTGGGTGGCAGTGATGTCCCTGTGGCCAGGCAGCAAGGGCGGGTGGACACACACCCCTGCAAACCACTGATGTGTGACAAATCTCCCTTCTGAAGCTGACAAGATTTTCATTTTTGCTTTTTATTCTAGGAAAAAAGAGCAGGGTTCAGACTAAGGATCTGAAATTTCGTTCAGAGATAAAGCAGGATTTGCTATGCTAATTTCTTTTCCACAGGACATCAAAATAGAAAAAAAGAGGCATTGTTAATCGGATTTGTCTCCATCCATGTAGCTCTGCAGGAGGTTTTTTACTTTCTCTACATTTTTCTTCCTAACTTCTTATACCTGAGTTCAGACCTGACATTGCTGTTTCATGATGGGTGAGCATTGGAGGGATCTGAGGTTTGGCAGGACATGCTGGCAGGCTGAGCTCTGTGTGCTGTGAGGGCTCAGGGCACCCTGACATTGGTGGAGTGGCTGGCACAGAGCTGGAACCAGGCTGTGCCCAGGCAGCCTGCTGGGTCAGCATCCAGTAGAAAGACCCTTGCACCTCCCTGACAGCTGCCACAGTAACCCAACACCAGCAATTTTCAGGGAAAGACACATCTAAAAATGTTAATTTTCTTCTAGAGCAGACGGTAGGGTAACTAAAGCCAGGTTGATTGGGCTTTGCTGGGATATTTACCTAATGATCTTCTAGAAAGCAGGTGCACTGGCAGTGATTTTAAGCTTTAGAAAGCTCAAACAGTGTACAAAGTAAACCTTTGACTCTGGGGATTTTAAAGGAGAGGAAGCTGCATTCATTTCAGATCATTACAAAGCATTTGCTGACAACAACAGAATTAATGGTGCTTTTATGGTGGTCAGTTAATGATTGTCAACAAACAGAGTTGATTTTAGCTCAAATTGTTATTTTAAATCAAACTAGCCAGTCTAAACCAAACTACCTAGTCTGACTAGCTGTCAGATGTGGGAGTAGTGTGGGCAGTTCCTCCTGCAGCATTGTGTGGTGGTACCCCTGCATCCATCATTCTGTCAGGTGTGTGTTGGGAGCCAGAACTGAGATTCAGTCACATTCACCACCTAATACTTTCTTTAAGGTGATGAAGTCATTATTAATTACACATAAGCATCAAACTCCCCTCTGCCTCACTACTCCTTCAGACTTAGGTCATATCTATGTTACAAAATTATTTTTTACTATAGTAATGTTAACTTCTAACAGTCATGTTACAACATCATTACACTTCGGCAGAGGAGAAAAGCAGCTGCTTTTATGGCCTGATTCAATACAGGTCTCACTTTTAGCTTCAATACCATGAAAATCCATACAAGGCCATGAAAACCTCCCTAATCCTTGTGGGTTTTTCTAGGGCACAGTAGGCCATTAATATGGGGCAAGACAGAATAATCTATTTTATTGCATGTATCCCTCAATAGTTTTTGCAGACTGTCACTTGTATGAGGTTTGAAACTGAATGGTAGCATGTCCATATTGGTAAACGTGTCTCCATACTGGTAGTGCCATATTAATGATAAACCGTTCTTCTCAGCATCTTTACTTCACTTTTGAAATATTTGGGTGTGCCAAAACTACTCTTTTAGTTTTATTCAGCTAATGGTACTTACACTGAAAGGCAACTGGAAAAGAAATAGTCCAGCCTAGCTCTGGCTAGACACAACACAAGACATGTTAATTACATTTGAGTGCTGCAGACTGCAAGGGTGGCCTCAGCAGAACTCGGATGGGTGTAACAGCCCTCCATAATACATTCTTTTAAAAGCTCTGAAAAGTCTTAAAAGGCTTATTGAATTTATGCCCTTGCAAGACTGGTGTTACTTATTTTATAAGAATGTAAAAAGGAAGAGCTTTTCTAATGACACAGGTATTAGAGGAAAGAACAGAGCCAAAGAGTTCCTTGTCGCTGCTATAATCCTCTGAACCAGTTCCTGCAGCTTCAGCAGTTGAATTAGTTTTGTACTGTAAGTTCAGTTTCTCACTGAGGCCTTTCATTGATATTTGCCTTTGTTTGATCTGGGCATGAACTTGGCATGTAATATCTCAGTTCCAAATGGTCTTTCTCACACAGATATAAAAAAAACTGAGATGCGATGTTCAGCCGTGGGGGGAAATCCTGTTTTTGTTTTTGTTTTTTTTTTTCTTTTGACAAATGTAGCTCAAAAAGCTTTGAAACCATTTAGGACAATAATAAAATGCATTTTCATAAATGCATTTAAAGTTCAAATGTTAATGTGATCATTAATTAAAGCCTTGTAATGCAGTTGGACTCTATGGTGTATTAGCAGCTAACATTAGCTAAGGAGGTTTCAATTAAATATATATTCTAGCTTTTTGTGCAAGAACTGGTAAATTTGGAGCTTTAGAATTGAAATAGTAAAGAGGTCATTCTGCCAATATTAGATTTCTGAAGAGACAAATAATAAACACAGGCAAGCTATCAGCAAGGGGATGCATGGAGGGAAATCTTGCAGCTATTCTATCTCTCATAGCTCCCAGGAGTCAGTGAATTATGGGTGTCCTAAGCAGGTATATGACTACTGACAGTTATCTGTTGTGGAGTTGTCTAATACCATTTTGAGCTCTGTTCTGCTTTTCCTTCTTTTGAGTTTTGGTAATGCATTTTGCTGTCAGATTACTTGGAAAAAAGCATTCCAGGCTTCCTTTTGTTGCTTTAAATGTATCATCTAATTATTTCATTGTGTAATGTGAGAAGGAATGTCTTCTGTATCAGGACAATAAATATAGATTAAAATGAAAGACTCAGGGAAAGTGAACTATTACATATCTGTATTTTTCATCTGTGCTTCATAGCTCTTCCATTTTCTTTAAATGATTTAGAGATGGAAAGACCAGGACTGCTGGCTATATTCAAATGTGGGTATTTCTGTCATTTGTGCAGTTTAAACTGTTCCTGCTCTGTCGTCAGTCTTATCCTCAGGCAATTCAAGGAAACTATCCACAACTAAAAGTGTGTTTTCTGAGTAGATATAATTACTTGAGAGACCATGACTCTGAATATTTTAGCAATGTTCTCTAAGTGCATTATTTAATGTTTATTGACATGGGACTTCAATCTAAATTTATCTATAATCAGAGTTTGTTTCCACAACTTTGTTCATACACTTTAGGTTTGGCTATACAGATTAATCCTTTTTTCCTTTAAACCATTTCAAGCTTATTTATGAGTAATTCTACTCTGTATACTCCGTAGTATTAAAACTCTCTAGTGCAGTTAAGAGCCATCAACTTGGTTTCACATGACTGTGAGGTTTAAAAAAGGTGAAGTTGTGTGAGATAGTTTCCTTATAACTAACTGATGAGATAGAGAAAGTCAAGAGAAAGTAAAGGTCGGTCTAGAATATGTTAACAAAGTCCTGACACTGAAGTGTATGTATTCCTAAGGCCTTAAAATTCAGTATAGGCATCATTTGATTTTCTGCAACAGTTCTGTAATTATTATGGCAGCAGTTTAAGGAGTGATAAGGAAGACACTTAGAGTAAAAACTTTGGCAGAGAATATCCTGGATGAAACATTGAGAAAGAAAAGAGACAAAAGTAGTTTGTGAGCAGTCTGGAGTTTGGCTAGTAGACCTGGTAAAGGAATTGTACTTTTCCCAAAGAATGCTAGCCAGCTCATTCACATGGGATTGGTAGATAAACAGGGGTTAAAACAAGGGGGTTATTTTCTTTTTTTCCTGTGTAGAACAAAAGGAACAAGTAAATCTTGTATTTTAAGCAATCGTGGCAGAGAGGATTCCCCATGTTCTTGCTTTCTATTTCTCTTTAGACAGATATTTACATTTTGGACAAGGAATCCCATAAATCCCATGGGATCCCATAGATTCTATGTCAATTTAGGCATGAATGGGAAAACTAATCAATAGATAGCAATAGACTGGACTTGTGTAATGAGATATTATAGGTGCTCCCTACCTTCCAGGAGGCATTTGAGCCCAATGGATGATTCCATTTATGGAGCCCATTTGATTTACAGTCAGGTAAGCCTAAATAGTCTTCAGATCAATTACAGTCCTCCTGGGAAATACAGAACATAGGAATTCCATGTCCTGCCTTTTCTCTTGCCACCCTTACTGTTGCTGTGACTTTGAGCAGTGCATGAAGCCTTGGCAGCTGTGCTAAAGGATATGGGTTAAAACAAGTGTCTTTCCTATGGATGTAAATTAATGTTCCAGAGAATATTACATTTTGTGGTAGATACAAATTCTTAGGTTTTATATTCATGCATTTATAAGTGTGTTTTGATGACCGCAGGAAATACAGAGCATTTTTACTTTGTGTAAGACTTTTCATGTAACTTGTAGGGAGTGTGGTAAGATTTTCCAGTTTATTATATTTGCAAAAATCAATTTTATTGAAGCCTAAGCCTAAGCCGATTTCAGTGACTTCCACAGTTTGCACCTTCATTTATGCTACTGGGTAATGTACATTATGCTATTTTAGACTTCAAGCTGGCTTGCTTATACGCAAATTCTGAGTCTTTGGGTTATTTTTACTGAAGGTTTTTAAGTTTTTCTCTGCGATCATAAGTCTGGAAAATTCCTTGTTTTTCTAATATGCAAACTGACTGATGCATATGATCACCTTATTCCAGCAGCTGAGGTTTTATGAAAAACATTAAATATCACAACAAACTAAAAGATCTGCCTGGTCTGAGGTTAAGCTTTATGAGTTCAAGTCTTTGTTCAGAATGGTGGGGATATGTAAACGCTTTCTGCAGCTCCATTTTTCTTATGATACTTATTTTTACAGCTATGCAGCCCTTAGACTATAAATTGTATTGCTATCTATTCTGTGAGCCAGATTTCTGGGAATTCCTCAAAATTTATAGAGTAAATGCAGTGGGGTTGGTACATCATGGGGAGAGTGTGAATTCAAGGGTTTGCAAAGAACACTTGGAATTCCACATATGCTGTATTTCACCACTGAATTTGGATCAACAGCTTTACTTTCCTCACTTAAAATGAATGTTGTATTTTATTATATGTCTTTCAGCTGTGTGATGAAGAAGATATAAAGGAGTGAGTGGTCTTTAATTTGCAGTGTCATTGTCCTGAAATTTTTGCAATGATAAAGTTTCAAGCATGGGTGCTTATAATTAGATATTTCTATACCTCAATGAGGAAACTATATATCAAATGTATGTCATCTCCTAGATACTTATAATGAATTAGGGAACCTAAACAAGGGCACTTTGAAAATATTAGAAGAAATTTTGTTGTAACTCTCTTAAAATAAAACTCCATCCCTTTTCATTATTGATTGTTGGTTTAACTGTAACTTATAATTCTAGTCTTTATAATAAGGTTAAATTTAGGCAATTAACATAGAGAACTCCACAATCAAGAAAAACATTGGATTATTGAAATATCTATGAATTACATATAAAATAAGAATTACTTGATTATGTTTTTGTACTTTTTGGATCCCTTTAACTACAAAATGTTGGAGGAAAATAAAGAGGATGAAGTGGAAAAGAAAGAGATTGCTTTCTCCCCAATATGAAATTCAATTTGACCAAAGCACATCATATATTTTTTTTCAGTTAATAGTTCCACCCAGTTTTGCCTTGAATGTCATTCTATGCTTTTTAGTATTTTGACCATGTGTAAGATCAAAATTGCATATTCAGATGGATCTCAAGTACCTGAAAGTACACCTTTACTTCTCAAATCTATTCAGTCCTGCAGACTGTGTCCATTAGTGGTTGCAGAAGAAGACAGAACCTTTTTTCTCTGTATGAGCAGAGGGCAGGCACTTCATAAATGAATGGTGAAGCTTGTTTTGGCTCCAGAGAAGTAATCAAAAGAACCAAAGCAAGAACAACGAAGAAAAAAAGACACTATAAGGGGAATCTGCTGTAGCTTTCCATTGCTTATTTCGTCTATTGGGTTTTTGTTGTTGTTTTTTTCCTGTATATAATTGGATTTCTGTAATAATATGTCCTTTCCCTCCCCCCGATTTTTTAAGAACTAATTTTAAGAGACTATCAAAAATATACCAGAGTAAATCACGTTTCCTTTCAAGAACGTAGTTTATCTTTCAAACTGTGTATGTGACAAAGGAAGAAGTTGTGTCAGTGGAAGAAGAGAACATTTCATTGAAAGATGGCATGGTTGTCCTAGCAAGATTGTTGTCTTGTTCATTGATCTGACTTTCTTAAGTTCAAAATTTCCACATCTGAGAATCCTTCTGCACCTCACAATATAGAAACCTTCAAAGATTGAGTTGATGTTTGCTTCATGGGTTTAAACCTCTCAGCATGAACAGCATTTCGTGTAAGCATGGAGGAGAAGAACAGCGGCTGATTCTTTCTAACAATGATGAACTTGCCTCCCTGGTTCATCTTTGATATCCTTGGATTTTGGAGGAAATTCATAAACAAACCTGCCTGCTCAGGTTCTTTCACCAAATAAAAATCAGTCGTAGTGTTCTGTTTCAGAATAGTGCTGGAAGGAGATATGAGAGGAGCTTGCTCTGTTAGTGGTCATTATATGATTCCTCCTGACTCTGCTCATTTATTAAGGGAGATGAAATTTAATTAAGATTTAGTCTCAACCTGACTTTAATTTACATAGAGGGTCTAGCAAACTTTACTCATATGCAGAGTTTGCAGCAATGGTCCAGTTTTTCCTGTAGGTTTCTCTGCTTGTGTTTTATCCTGGCTGTTAGGTAAAATTAGGGCCCAGGAAACTGGGTTATAATATCCCAAGGGTCTGAACTGATAAAGCAGCACATGATTGTTGATCTCTTTGCTACCCAGTGTTGGTGGTGTTTGAGGTGCTGCTAGATACAAAGCCAATTTGTTATCAATTACTCCTCATTAGAATAATTTCCTGTTATCGATTTCAAATGGTTGACAAAGCACTTTTAGGAAACTACACCCCAAAAAAAAGTAGCTGTACATCACTGCTTAGTAAATGCAACTCTTTAGGGCCCAGTGTCAATCTTAACTAACTCCTTTCATTGGTTTCCAAGTAATTATTTCTGCTTTGGATCCCACCTGCTATCCCCTCCAGATTAAAGATGCTTTTAAACAATCACTTGATATGGTTCCTTATGAGCAAAGTTGCTGAGAAAGGAAAGATAAAACAAAAGCAAATTTTTCTTTTCTGTCCTGATTTGTCATGGCTTGGGCTTTTTATCTTGCATAACTACCAATGATACACAATACAGGAATTAATGTCAGCCTTGAATTAAGTGTGATTTCCATTGGCCTTAGTATTTAACGTGGGTTTAGTTTAATTTTAAATGCACCTTTGCCTTTACACACACACTGACAATCATGGCAGCATTAAAATCTAATTTAAAAATGGTAATATTGGATATAATGACATGTTAAAATAATAGCTTTGATATCTAGGAGTCTGAAAGGGTGTATCTGTTGAGTTTCTGAAAAATTTGGCCTATAATTACTATTAATCTGTTATACATGCAAGAAAGAGACTTGAATGTGAGATTATTTAATAAACAGTACAATGTGTGTCTATATGCAAAAAGCCCCAGGTCAGGCACACCTACATTTCCACATATACTGGATACGCGTGACGAGCTATAGACCCATGCCTTTTATGAGTACAGTGGAATTTTGGCTAAATTTGGCAGTGTCAAAGTTGAAGCTATCAGTATAGCCATCAGGGTTAATTTTCTCTCCTTCCTTCTTTAGTTTAAATTTTTAGCAGCATCAGCTCTGATTTCACAGACACTCTCCTGAAATGCTTGCAAATATTTTAATTGTATTCCGTGATCTCTGTTGCACAAGCTGGAGACCTAACATAAGACTTGACTTGTGCTTTTCCCACCCCCATTAATGAATTAGTCTCACAATTACTGTAAAAATTGAGGCAAGTGTGGGTGAAATGCATGCAGCTTACTCTCTCTAACCTTAATAAACAGAGTTGGTATTGACACAAGTGAATTTTGTTTAACCACAGTACATTTGCTTCTTAATTAGTGAATATTCATCTGTCATCAGCAGCAGCTATGACACCCCTCCCTACTAACACGTTCTGTCATAAATAATCAATGAGATGCTATTAATATTCATGAGTGGGAATCTGTGTAGTCATGTGCACTGATGCAGAGACAGGGGGAGTGTTGCCATGAACTGAGTCGAAACTCTGTGTGTGTATACGTGAGTGTAAGATAGTTAGGGGAAAGGAAGAAGAGCATGCTGCTACACACTGCCCTGCCTTGTGCTTCCAGCTAACAGTGGCGTGCCTGTGTGTCGGGGCTGGAATGACTGATGAAAAACAGTAGACAAGTCTGGAGGGTGATTCCCCGTCAGTGCATTTGCCTTTCAGTGCTGGGGAAATTGGAGGCTTTGCTCTTGTGTTGCTTATTAGGATGGGCTGCAATCTGTGCACCTTTCAGAAGAGAGAGGAGCACTACAAACTGCTCTATGAAGTTTCACAGGTGAGTGCAGAGGATATTACTAGCATCTCCAGAGTAAAAATGTGTGTGTGCTTTACAGAGAGTAAGTAGAGATGCTTTTGTTTTGCGTTGCCTTTTTTGCTTTCCTTTGCAAAATTGCTAGCTAAGTTGTTGGGGAGAGGTTGGTAATTATTAGTATTTTGGGTGCCTGTTTTCTGCTCGTATGCCACTCCCCCTTCAGATGACTTCCTGTGGGATTCTTTTAACATTTTTGTGCATCTTCTGCCAAGATGTCAGTCATATAGCAGCAGTCTCGTTGAACCATATCAGTGATGTTTTAAGGGAGCCCTTGGCTTGGATAATAAGACTGATTTCAGATAAGTTGCACTACTGCCTCTGAAAGCCTTAGATCTATGATTTCAGGCATGTCTAAGTTAAGGAACAAAGTTTTTGTGGCATGTCAGTGCTGGCTGAGGAGTGTGTTAAATTTTCAGATTAATTAATTAAAATTGAAATAATTATGAAAAGTGTTGTCACCTTTAGACATGTATTGAGTACAACAGGGTACCATGGGTGAGATGTGCTGCTTGTTCTTTCATTGTGTGTGTGTTATTTCAGTTTACTACCAGACAAACATCATAATCCCATTTAGATATTTCAGTGTCTCTTTCAGCATCCTAGCAGTGTAGTGCATAGCAGACTAAGCAGTCTGCTGCTAATGTGTTCCCAGCTCCGTCAGAATAAGATGAGAAAAGACGAAACAAGCACTTCCCATAATAGCCCATAATTTTTGTTCGGATCCTATTGAATCAGTATTTGACTTGCAGCTTTTTGTTTGGTTTTTTCCTCTTGGCACAGCAGACTCCCACATATTAAAGTTTAGTGCCTTTCAGCATCTGTTCTCTCCTTCTCTATAATTCGTTCTGGCTTTGACACGTTGCCGTTAACAGAGGCTGAACACTGGCAGTTTTGGACTGCACTGCTGCTGACAGGCAGTGCAGGGGAGAAAACAAGCTTAGAATGTTGGTGGTCTATTGGCACAGCAGCAGCTAAGTGCCCAGTGCCGACTGGTTCCCTCTGAGTTCCTCCTGACGTGATTCATTTCACAGTGGGCTAATTACAAAGTGGATTCTCTACACATGAAGCAGCCTCCTCAGTTGCGGTGTTAATGCACATTTTCATGGTAATGTGATCAGAGCCTCATTAGCCAGTTTCCAGAATGATCCTCTGCATTAATTAAATATAAAAATGACTCTTTTTATCACCACAGAGAGGAAGAAGAAGATTAACATTGTTAATTACTACTGGGGGCCATACCTCTGCATCATTTTTTACCACAGAACCAGCAAGTGTATTCAATCCTAAAAGAGTGTCCATTTTCAGGTAACATGCCCGTTGCCTTGCCTGGTGAAGATGGTCTCTAGGTGGAACACTTCCCTTTGGTTCAATATTTAGTTGTAATCCCATAATCATTTTTTCTTACAGCAATAGCACAAGAAAAAGCATAGCAGCAGCACATTTTCCTCTCTTCCCTTTCCCCCTTCCCAGCTCTGGATTGCCAAACGGATCTGAAAGTGTAAAATGGAGTAGAGTAGCTTGGTGTCTGCTTTTCTGTGCCAGGGAATAAGAAATGCAGGTTCTGCTATGAAAGGAATTACACATTTCTTAAAGGGCTGCATGTGTGTATGGAAAAAAGGCTGTGTCTGGTTTAGAGAAAATGGATTTTCAAAATATTCCTTGCAGTAATGTTGTATGGTAATAACCATGATTGAAATTATCAGCAAACCCAGAGGTGGGGTTTTTAAGAGATTCTAGAGAAATTCTTCCCTTTATCTGTTATCTTCTCTGCTGTTGAGTTGGAGTGTCTGTGGTTGTGAGTAACCAAGGTGCAAAATTAACTAATGCTTTCACTTTTTACTCTGGTGCTTGCCAGATAAAGTGTTATCCCTGGGAGGATCTCAGGGAGCTTCCTTGGGGAGTTGAAATGCAGTGAGCCTGGTGCTGCATCTTGTGCTGTTAGGGAAATGTCAGTGATAAGGTGCAGAAGGAGAGCAGAGAAATCACTTAGTGTGCTCGCTGCCAGATCCTGTGTTCATCTGTAAACTCATCCCTATCTTTTTTTCAGTGTGTACAGGTCAGAGCCCAAAGGATACTGAGCATATTTTTAACCAGGTGCTGCAGTAAAGATCAGGTAGTGTCTCACACCATAACTGCTTCTGTGTACAATACTGATTTGTTGCTGGGAGGGGGGAGCAGCAGTAGAAAATAATAAATTAAATTAAGCCAAGGCAGGCATTACTACTTCATTTGCAAATCCCTTTTTAACTCTCCAGTCCTGTAATTCCTATACCACAGGCTTGGCTCTTTCATCTACATGATTTCTGGAGAGCTTGGGACAAGTTAGCCTGTCAGGGACATGAATTGACTGAGGATGAGCTGTGGCTCACTAGCATATGTGGATCAGATAGATTAATTTATATTCATATAGAGAAGCAATCCTAGCCTCATCTGTCACCTTTCCCATGCTAGGATACCTGATACTGTCGGTGGTCTGTGCACTCGTGTACTTAAAAATATAGTAAACAAAGGAAAGCATGTTGGCAGAGGAAAACCATGCAAATGCTTACAGTGCGGCAGGTTTTCTGTGACTGTTTTTAGTGAGGCCAGATTCAGCACCACAGAGCTTTCTGTAGTAGAGCCGCTGAAAAATGAAGACATCATTAGAATATGTATAATTTCTCACTCTTCCCCCCATTACTTCAGGCTTGTTTGTCTTTTACAGTGCCAGCAGTTCAGAGACCATGGGGGCTCTCTCCAGGAGCAGCATTTACTTGTATGATGGATATGTTTGTTTTGTTAACTGTGTTTTGCACACGCAGAATGGAATTAAAATAAAAAGTCAAATAGTCATATTTTAAGAATGAAAGCTTTTGAGATACCTCTACTCATTGGTGAAGGACCCTTGTGCTTCTGAGTGCCTCTTCACCAGTCCTCAGCATGGCTCAGGTTTAGTTCTTGACTTCACTGGGGGAAGGTATCAGGCATATTAGCCCCCTCAAGTCCTCTTCTCCATATGCCTACCAGTACAGAAATGAAAGATGTCTCAATTTGAAATTTATGGCCCTACATGCTACTTCATGGAGCACTTTAATATTATTTCCTGTGTGCTGTATAAGCAAGATTGAGCTAATGAGTTTGCATCCAGGAAGTCTATGTCAAGTCACTTAGAGAGGGTGGGATCTGGTATATGCTCATGTCCATTAGGAGCAGACCTCACCATTCTCAGCTGTTTTTCTCTTCCACTGCAGGGGTGAAAGAAGTGAGTTAAAGTCATTTGACAGCAGCATGATGAGGACTCTTCCTGTTTAGCAGAGAGGATAACAGAAATATAGCTAGGATTGAAGGGAATCAGCAGTAATCTTCTCTAGCCTTGTTTGAGACTCAAAAAGATTCAAGTTTTCCTCAGAATGTTGTGGCTGTCATATAAACATTTCTTTTTACTTGAATTTTTTTTTGCTTTGTTTTCAAAATCCACAGTTAACCCAGAGAAAAAGAGGGGAGAGAGGGAGAGCAAACACTGCTTTTGGAGGTAGAGCGAAGAATAGTGTGAACTTCTCCTTTGAGTTACATGCTAGGAATCAGATCTAGCTCAGGTGAGCATAGAATTGAAAGGGAGAAAGGTGAAAAGCTAGAAGGGAAGACAGAGGCTATCTGGGATGGCTCACAAACTCAGTGGTGGAGCTGGGATTAAAGCTGTAAGGTTGCACATTTATATTTCACATTTGACCTAGGATAATAGTAGGGCTTGCTCACAGTGTTTTTAAATCCTCTGAAGACTGATCATGCAGTTTGCTTCTCATGTTGCTTTCCATAATTACCATAAAGCTCAAATTTTTACCAGTTTAGAGTTCTGATTTTATGTTCATTTTGATATCCCTTGGGCTACTTGAACTACAAAATTTTAGTGGTACATCTCTTCAGACTCAACCCTGCCCACTGAAACAGCATAGGCACTTCTGCATGTTTCAGGAGATGCTGCTTATAGCTGGCATTGGAATAGGGAGACTGGGGGCCATGCAGTGTTCCTTGGCACGGGGACCTGCCTTCTCTGATCTTGATGAAGTTTGAGTTTGTTCAGAAGATTAATTAAATAACTAGATGATGCAATACTTATGTTCCTCTTGAAACAACCTTCAGCCACTAATTTTCTCTTTTGGTACTTAACGCCATGTGTGGTATTTACATGACAATTCCTCAGTGTGGTGCTTGTAGATACCTGCCACAACTTTTGTGTCACCTTTGTTTGCCGTATATCAATGCCACCTCCAAATGCCCCCATCAGCAATGGGAAAGTACTATTTTGTGTTTCATCAGCACAAACACATTTTCGGTTTATATCTAAGCTCTCTTTTTATTAGCAATTCTGTAGCAGCACACTTTTACCTCTAGAGAATATGAAAGAAAAAAGAATCTCTATTTAATTGTCTGGAAATTAGTTTAATTATTTGAGTTTAATTAGTTGATCTTACTGCATTTCCTATCTTTTTCTTCTTCCTCCTCTAAATTTTTTAAACAAACAAGTGATAACCCCCTAATTCTTATTTTTTGTCTAAGCAGCTTTTTTGAGTACTCATTTATCTATTTGAAAAGTTCAAAAATAGAAGAGTCAGCAGGCTTGTAGGAGTACAGTTTAACTGAACACTTTTGGAGATCTGCTTTATGTAATTCCCCTCAAAGATGCACTGTTTCATATTAGTAAAGTAATGTATATTTGGTAAAAATGTAATAAAGTAAAACTTGTCATACATTTCTAGCCTTGTCCTAAAAACTTTCTTGGAATTTCCTAAAAAAACTTGTGCTGAACTGAAAAGACTGAAAAACAAGTTTAAAAAGCTGACTTTTCCTACATATAAGAGATTATCTTCATGGTTAGCAGTCACAGCTTTCCTGGTTCTTCTGTTTCCTTGATTATTTACTTCACACTGATAATTAAGCAGCATTAAACAATAGAAATTAAATTATAGAAGTAAGTTATCCCATTGCCATAATGTTTCTGCAGGCTCAGGAAGAGATACCACTGTTGTGACATTGCTAACAACTGAGCATTGCTGACAACTTGTTCCTGGTGGAGGAGCTCACCTTTCCTCACTGGATACTGGTCCCTGGACCTAGAGAGCATTGGCTGCCAGCAGTGACTGTCCCCAGAGCCCTGGACACCCACTCCTCAGCTCTGTGCTTTGAGTCACTGCATGCCAACTGCTTAAAGAAGAAAACACATCTTTAAGGCCACATTTTGTCTGACTTTAGGTTCTTACCACAGAGCTCTGTTTGAGTGTGAAGGGAGTCCTGGAGGATTAGGATTTGGGTCTGGGAACACACAGGCTGCTTAAAATAACCAGTTCTGGATGTCTGGTTGGATAGTGTCTGTAGACAAGACATCCATGCATGCACCTACAATGTAAGGAGGTTGTCATCTGGTTTTCTGAAAACCTAAACCTGTTAACAGGAGGTTTTGGGATCATTCTTTTGAACATGACACCTGAATTAAATGCCAAGTACCTAAGTATTATTTTGGATCTCGCGCCATCTGTCTTTGATAAAATAATTACTTTTTTTTCTGGTAAAAGAGAAAAGATAAAGAGTCATCCTGAGATAAGAAAGCAGACAATAGTATGTGAGATAAGAATTCAGGGGATGGGTACAACAGAGGCAGCTATAAAAAGCCAGACTGAGATTATGTCTGTAACCTGCAGGGATATTCTGTGATTCTATGATTCTATACGCAATGCCATGTAAAAAAAAAAAAAAAAAAAAGGTTGTTCAGGTACTGAATAGCATGATTTTCTCTGTTATTTTGCTGTTCCTTGCATCTTGAATTTAACGATTGGGATTCAGGATTCTTCTGATGATCAGATTTTTAGACATTTTTACAGAGCTATCCTTTCTTGAGGCTTGTTTGCTGATGTGATTTGGTATGGATATAATCCTTGGGCCTAAGGCAAAATGTATCTTTATGTGAGTTCTATATGTCAGTGATGTGATGAAGCCAGTCGTACTACCTTGAGCATTTTGTCAAAGCAGCTTTTTTTAGAGGTTCAGTAATTTTGTTTTGTGGTTCATTGAAGAGGGAGGGCCTTAAAATGTCAACCAAATACTCCACCACATATGTGGAGTTAATTGACAGTAGGTTGTTTCACCAGTTTTCTCTCAGGAGCTAAGAGCTTAATGGAGATGTACAGAAGGGCTTGGTGAAAATCAGAAGCTCTTCCACCCCTAGAGATTTGATGAGGTCTTATAAAAATATTTTTTTTTAAATGCTGAAAAATTCTTGGATCTTTGGCTTTAAGACTTTTTGGCTTCAGAGTAAGTTTGACCTGTTATTTTAAATGGCATGAGCTTTTTGTAATGATATTTGCTTTTCTGTTAACCCTGTGACTTTGAACCCACTAGCTAATTTCAATCACAAAGGCTCTTCTCATCTGTTAGGTTTGTACAAAGTAGTTTGATGATACTGTTAGGTGAATTTCTTTTTTTTTTTCAAATGTGAGAAGATTTCCAAGTTTGCAAACATCATCTCAAAATATCAAGGCATGAAAGAATTAAAAAATTTCTATGCTGATTATTCTTGATATCCTTACTTTGTGGTTGCAGTGACGATAGTTGCTTTTGTACTTTTTTGTGTAATAATCTTGTTGTTTGTTTTACTTTGCTCAATAACTGTAACAAAAATCAGTCTGTTAAGAGAGGATATTAAATCAACTCCTGTTCAAAGGTTATCTATAATATTATTATAAAAATAGTCGGTCAGAAAGAGAATTTTGCCAATACTTTTATGCTGTGGACTGAACCTAGAAATGGAATTGCAGTGTCTTTATATAATGCACTGCAAACTCTCTTCTATAATTGTTTGCATTTTAGTTTAAAATACTGCTGGGGAGAGGCAGATAGCAAGGTGACTATTTGGTCATTTCTGCATAATAGATTAATAGATTTCCATGATCCTCAGTGTTGTGGGGTTTTATTGTTTCACTTTGAGGAAATTAGGAAATTTTACATAGTTTTTGGATCCTTCATACAGCAGGAGAATTTTTCTGTTTGTTTGTTTCATGTCTTTCAGTATTTAAGGGGTTTGTTGTTTGCGTTTTTTTCCTAGCTCCTGGAATCATAAGGTTTTGTTTAAACTACTTTCCATTAGAAGCAGTCTCACTCATGATCAATGAGAAAAGCTTGCAAATATCAATCAGCTTTAATAATTCAGTTTGTGAAATTGGAAAGGAATTAGGATGAACTTGAAAGATAACGTTTAGAAAGTCTTACTCTGGTTTGATATTCTTCTTCATGTCTAGGGTAGGCAGCATTCCTTGAGAGGTGAGGCTGAAACCCAGCCATGTGATTGGGGTGCCAGGGATGCATAGCCCTAAGAAGGAGGGTATGGTTTGGCTCTGTACTTTCAGGGCTTGTCCAGAGACAGCAGTGCCAAACAAGCACCATACACGGCTGTTTCAGTGCATTTCAGACCCAGGCTTTTTCTGGCGAGGATCTGCAGAAATGTCTTCAGGGACCATCCTGCTTGGAAATCTCAGTGCAGCTTCTACATTCATGTGCATCAAACTGGTGAAGCTCCTGGGAAAGAGCCTCAAACCTATTACATGTTCAGTTGCTCTGTAATGTCAGAATGGTCATGAACTGCAGTGCCAGAACCTGTGTCCTGAGGAATGAGAGGAGCATGGGATTGGGTGAACCTGGCTACATCCTCGTGAGGACTGAACAATTGAAATAATCAGAGAAAAGTATGCTTTTTGGTTACCTGTAATAAAACCAAACAATTGACTGTCCTATCTTATATGTTTGATCATATTTGTAAAGTGCTTTTTTGCAAGTATAGTGATGAATTTGCAGGGAAAGCTGCTCAGGGAACAATCATTATTCAGTTCTTTGACTTACCCATGGCTAGAATGTGAAATATTCAGTCCTCATGATATCCATGGTCATAGGAACTGCCAGCTCAAAATGAATTTTAATGGAAGGTTGATTATTAGTTAAAGTTCAGCATTTGGAATGCTTTCTCAGAAGTCAAAGATCCTAAAAGTGGGGATGACATCTTTCATTGCAATATAGTTTTTCACTTGCATTTGTCATGTAGTTTAGTATTACAGTCAGGAAAGACAGAGACACATAAGTTTATAAATGGAGAATTACAGTAAGTGTGGGTAGTATCTACATTGTTTCTCACTGAGGAATATAATTCCATCAAAATGCTTCATAAAAATTTGAAATGTTTCATCAAAACATGGTCTTAGAGAAAAAGCATGGGGAATAAATTTCCAGAAATGTGTGAATGTTATTTATATATCCTCATAATTAAATATTTAAGTTGATTAACTTTTGAAACATATTCAATAGTTTATGAAATGGTGTATTATTTCATGAAATTGTGAAGCCAAAAGTGAGTCGAGTGTTCCTTTGTCTAAAAGTGTTTTGCTATTTCTAGAGTTAGGTGTACTGTTTGCAAAATCTCAGAACTTCTCTTAATGTGATATTTCCATTCTCTCTGGATTTGCCATTCTGAAATATGTGACTTACTCTGGAAAACTCCTCTCTACATGCACTTGTATTTACCAGCATAAACTTGTAAAGATTTGTTAGAAAGCACTCTATATTTGTGGGAGACAAGAAAAGCAGCAAGAAGGGTTTATGTAAACAGCTTCCAATGAGGTACTTGATAGAAAAAGAATACACCATCACCTCTACAGTGCATTTTGTGATGACAGAGAGGAATGTTGCCCTGTTTAAGAGAATATGCCAAAAGCTGTCTTTTTACTTTCTGGATATTGCACACCATTAGATGGGTGATTGGGATATATCGAGGCATAGGGCCTACTTAGTGCAGCAGTGGGACTTAGAGGTCTGGCTCTAATTCCTTCACTTGTGGGTATATTTGAAGAGGTTCTGCTTTTCTTCTTGTGTAAAGTTCTGTATTATTTAAAGCTTTAAATATTGACTGTAGACGTCTCAGCATACGGCTAATGAAGAAACTGAATTAGCATTGCCTAATAATGATGACAGTGATCACAATAAGCATCATAAAGTGCTAGGTGGGGCCACTTAGCATTTATTGGTAAAGTTATAACATAAGTGGATCATTGCAGTAGAGAGTAGACTTGCATGCATTTCCAAGGTTTCCTCAGCATACAGAAAGTGTTTGATTCAGTTTGTTGGATGACTGTTTTTCTTCCTTCACTGGAAGTGTCAGTTTTGATAGGAATTTTCATTACAGTTTCATTACATTTTCCTTATAGAACTACTTCTCAGGTAGCTGATGGGGCATGTTGCTTTTTAATTAATATATTTCATTGTATTATGCACTTCAGAGGCTTTTTAGTGTGAAGAAATTCCTAAATGTTCTAATTTGTTGGCATTGCTTTCCTCAGATACTGGTAAAAATGGGGGATTTTGGTATTTGTTCATCAGTAGTGGAGTTCTGTTGCTGTCAATAAGTGCAACATAGATACCAAATCTCCTCACTCCTATAACCATAATATATTTCATAACTCAGGTGTGAATCTTACTAAACCATTTAAAATCTTCTTGATTAAGTGGTTTTAAGTTCTTAATACAGGAGGTCGTTCCCATTTATCTCCAAATGACCGCTTTGTCCCCAGATTTACGTATTTCCTTGATTTAAAAATGTCATTTTGTCATATTCAGTAGGAGAATGTCTTTGAAAGTCTGACCTGTAAGAACATGATGAATAGTGGCAGGGGAAGGATTTTGCCCAGTGAGAAAATACCAAATCATGTAGCACTGTAGTTTCACTTACTAAATATTGTCCAGGCTCTATTGTTGAATCCTATGCTGCCAGTGTCACTTTGTCAGGATGTTTTCTGTCCTGTGACTAGTGGCTTCAAATGTACTCATCCATCTTCTTGTCCCATTACATTTCATGTGACTGATGTTCTGCACCTATTAAAATTGATGGGAAAGAACAAAGAAGAAAAATGTGCCCTTCAACTGATTATGCCTTTGAAAGAGCAAATGAGACTCTACTACTGCTTAAAGTAAATTGAACAGTTATTTCTGGTTTTATTTATATTACTTAACTTTAATATTAGCAGTAGATGCCTTATTTTGTTTTTTTCAATATTAAATTGAGAGGAGTAAGTTTGCATCAATATTTTCTCCTTTAATTTTGTACAATGAGTGAACATACAAATTCTCTTAGATTTATCAACTCTCTCTGGTAATCTTGCCTGTGAGATATTGCTAACATGCCTGATTTACCCTCTCAGGGAAGGATGGAGGAATGGAGTCCAGGCCTTTCCTCTGAGGAAGAAACCCTTGCTTGGCCACAGTTCCTATATGCGGGGAGAGCACTTTTGTGGGATATCACAAGGTTCTGCTTGGTGATAAGTGCTTGCTTACCTTATGCCAAGTTCTTCAGGACAATTAATGGGAGACTAGAAATTCAAGGGACTTTGTAGTATTGGCTTTATCTTTATTTCATGGATACAGATGGCTTCACAAAGTGCTAGTCCAATGTTTCAGAGTTAGATGAGGGCCATTAACCAGCTCAATGGAGAGGACAGGTGTCAGATTTACTGACAACTGAAGATAAAACACTGAGGGAATTCAGAAGGAAAAGCTCCTGAGAATATCTGATTGCTTATAAATTTATGACAGCCTTCTCAGCATAGAAGCCAATAGCTCTTTCCCATTTGTGCATAGTAAAAAGACTGTAATTTCTTTTTTTTCAAATTGGAATTTTGACTACGGGCATTTGCTTGCCCCAAAAATGCAATATAATGGGCCTGTTTAGGCTCCCTGATGTTCCTCTAGAGATTTCAGCAAGTGCTGGACGCAACTCTGTTCACTTTCGTAGTATTACTCAGATGCATTAAAGTTTATTTCCATGAGAAGTTCAAATATGTTCTGGATTTGTATATCTCTGTGGGAGCAATTTGTGTTTCCTAGACTTTGTCTTGACATTAATCCTTTGTGTTTGTAATTCAGGTTTAGTTGGTGTTTTGTCTGAAGTTCATAGAGTGTGTTTGGCTTGTGGGCTAGGAAATGCTTCAGAGAGCTCTTGAATCTTGAAAGAGTGTTTCTTACACCATTATCTGTAGATATTTAAGATTGCTGATAGTATTCAAGGCCTTCAGTGTTGCTTTTTCCAACATTTTTCTCAGTCTGGAGATGGTGAACTGTGAAGTGGATAATACTTTTACATTGGCAACAGATTCACTGGGGTTACCCTAAAGACAGTTGTTCACATCTAGAATTTGTGAAGAGGAATTTGATTAAAATTAAAATAGGCAAATAAGACTTTAAGAACCTTAATTTAGTAATTTCTCTGTGAGCTCTCTTCTCTCTTTAGTTGCTTACTTGACCTCCAGTTGAGAGTGGATTCATGATTTTAAAATAACCTTCTTATAGATAATTAACTCCTGAAATGAGTGGAAGTTAAGCAAAAATAGAATGAGCCTGTAGTCAGATCCTACTTAGTACTCTAATCTTAGCAGGACAGCTCTGGACTATTTAAGTACGTCCTCACCCTTAACATTAGAGGCACAAGTAATCCAGGGGCATAAACTTCATATTGACACTCTTTTACTCTGTGCTAAAATGACTTGTGGAAATGGGATTGGTGGAAGGATGCACTCTGTATTTTATTTAGGGAAAAAATATGCAGCAGATAGCTGATGCTTTGAAACTTGCACCCCTGTAATGGTAGTTCTTTCCCACGATTATGTCTTCAGTGTGGTGTGAAAAAGGTGGGAAGCGGGACAGAAATTTCAGTTTACCCTTTTGGATTGCAATGACTGCAACAGCTGCTGGGACTAAGTCCCAGTGAATAAATTCTGTTGCCAAAGAAAACTTTCTTTTTTGCACTATTCAGAAAGGTCATCATTCAAACAATAGTACTGTTAATTTATTGAGAAGGGATAGGTCTCAGCCTTCCACCTCCCCATACCTAAGGAGATTTTAGTTGGAAGCTGCTCTAAGCCTGGGGTAACAGATTTTCAGAAAAGGTGCTGTTCCCATATGTTTCATTTATAAGACATTGAGAATTGCTTAGCTTCTTGTTGTGGTAAGGAAAATCTGAATGCAAGAGAAGAGATGAGAAAATTGAATTTCCTATTATTACACAGGAACACTGACAGAATATTTACTCCTGTCTCTTCCTTCTAATTTAATTCTCTGACTACCATATCAATCTTTGTTCATTGGTGAAACAAAATTAGAATATCACAGGTGTTTCTGCTTGTACCTCTGCAACAACTAAAAGATGTGAAAGAATTAAAGATATGAGCTGCCGCGGGTGGAAAGCGCGAGTAACTCGGAGTCTTTTGCATCAGTCCTGTTTGCCTAGATAACACGACTCTGGCCTTATCTAGTCTCTGATCAGAGGCGAGCCGAGCATCAGAACTCCCGCAGAATCTTGGCTTAGCTCACGCACAGCAGTTTAATTTATGCAGGGAAATAAAGAGAACGAGAAAGGGTTCTTTCCACTTATCGCCAGTAGGTTTTATTCCTGGAATATGGTGCGGAGAAGACAGCCAAAATGGCGATCGGGGCGTGTTATAAAACCAGGGCAAGGGGAGGGCAGTCGGGAGAGCCAATCACTGCGGAGGACCACAATGATTGACAGGAGCACCGGCCAGTGAGCCAGCCGTCCATAGCTGGCATGGGAACCAATGATCTGTTCCCCTGGGCCGGGAAAGCCCCTGCCGCCCTGGGCAGGGATGGCCCCTGCCAGCCGGGCTGTGCCATCCCAGCTGCCGCGCAGGGGCGGGGAAAGGACCAACACCGCCCGGGGGAGGAAAGGAACCGGCACTGCGTGGCGGGGGAAAGGACCCGATGGTCCTGGCCGCAAGCCACGCCCAGAGGCACTACAACAATGAGCCATTCTATAAGATTTATTTACAAGTTCAACCACAATGAATGCACCAAGTGTACAAAATGTTGTGAAATGGTTCCTTAAGGCATGTCAACCATGGTTCCTATTTTTTTCCTCTAGTGAGAGATTTTGTATGTATGGTATGGATGTGTTCAATAGTAGTAAATATTGAATTCTGATTGACTAGCTTTCTTTCTACTCCACAACACACGTATAGTCATTTGAATAATATGAATTACACTGGCATTAGTAATAAGTTTACTATCCTCAGTGAAAGTACAGTGAATATTGTTCCAGTGGTAGGCTGTTTGTTTTTCCTAGTGGGCAGTTATATCTTTTACCTTGCTATTAAAGAAGCAAATACAGCATTGCACCAGGGAAGTTTGCCTTCCCTCACCTTGCGTGGTTTTTGTTCAGCCCATGCAGAAGGAACACAGGATTGGACTGGCCTGAGCAGGATGTGACACTGTTTGCAATAATGACAGGGTGCTGTCTTTCTTCTTAGGGGATCAGAGGATGATCCATAAGCAAACCAGTCTACATTTGTTCAATAGGTCTGTATTGATCATCCCTTTCCAGATATGTAACTGTAGGCCGAGTGAAGTTAAAAATATATGGCCAGGTGCTGTGAGATATTTTTCCCTTTCTTCTCTCAGCCGTCTGTGTGCTTACGGAAAACAACATGCAGAATTAAACCTTCCAGTAAGGACACTTCTATATTCTAAGTGTAGTGGAGGTTTATATTTAGAGCAGGAAAAATGTTACACTTCATAGAGATTGGCAGTATGTTGGGGCCATTTGGAGAACATAGGCAGAACTCCAGAGAATATTTTCCTAACATGCTCCTGGAAGCACAAAGTACAATTTGTTTCCTGGTCTTAGAAACAGGCCCATAGTTTTTAATCGATTTAGCATTCATAGAGTACCTCACACACTAAGATCTTTGTTAAGTGAATTATAGGCTGTGTAAATAAATTAAGAAGAAAACAATCTATTAGGGATAATCACCTGACTAAAATTGCAGGGCAGCATTTTTGGTAGGACCTATGAGAAAGTAAATTGATGGGAAATACTTCAAATCTCCCCAATTTGTATTTCATTCACAAACAGCATTTACCACTTGCCACAGATCAGAGTAAGATGATGCTAAAAATTCATAATATGTTTACAGTTGCAAGTGGCAAATGGTACAACTTTCAGAGCTGAGAGTATATTCAGGAATATTGTCCATATGCCTCTATTGGCTGCAAAGTAATGCAGCTTGTGTTACTCTAAATGAACATGCAAAGATTGGAAACTTGCTGTTGTTTGAGAATTTAGACCTTACTTGCACCTGCCTACACAGTATAAACTTCTGATTATCCTTTACACGTGTTTTAGCTCTAAGAAGCAATTTTTTTAATTACAGATACATACTGTTTGCACATTTACCACTAAATAGTTCCAGTAGCTTAGATAGTATGGACATAATAGGGTTAAGATTTCTCTAATTTTTACAAATTACTATTAAAAATTCCAAAACTTTAGAGCTGTGGCTGTTTATCCAAGAGTATAAATCACTTTACAGAACAGGAAACTTCAATTAAATATTACATTTTATGCCTTGCTATATATAACTGATTGATACTGGGAAACTGAGAAAGCAGAGTCCTCCATCACCTATATCCAGGAATGTGGAGAAAATACTCATTAAATTAACATTAGTTTAAGAAAAATGAAACTTCTGAGCCAATTACAGTTTACTGTTTAGTCTGAAACAAAAAATATGACCTTTGTTACAGAATATGTGACTTGAACAGGCAGTTCCATATAAAATTGGGAAGCTGCAAATGTTCTGCACTTGAGTGATGGTATATGTGTGATCTTAGTTCTGCTTCATTAGCCCCTAGTGAATGAGTGGTAAATTTTTCCTATTTATGCATTTCTGTCAGGGGATCATAAACCTGACTAGTGCATGTTTTCAGTGCAGCAATTTCTTTTTTTTTTAATTTCTTTTTGTTTTTTTTTTCACCTTTGATTAATAGTTTATATTCCACTTGAATAAATTTTTCTTCTTTTGAGATATTCAGATAGGTATTAGCAGTGGTTAATTATGCACTCAGTACCTTTTCTAATAGAACTATCTGTCATTATGGCAAGCTTTTATGTTGTATTTGAGGTATTCAGTCTTCTCAGTAAAATACTGCTTTTGCAGTATGCATGGGAACAATTAATTTTATTTCCTGCTGATTTGATAACTTTCTACTAAAATTTAATCTTCTGTGCTATAGAGTTTGTGGCCAATTGAAAGATTTTTTTCCTTGGCTAAGAGAGTATGTAATGCTTCTGGTTTTTACCTCCCATTGCAGTAAGTACACCTTTAGATTTTTCTGCACTATAATACATTTACATCTCCTTTTATAGGTAAAAAATGTGCAGCTAAATTGTTTTCTGTATCATTTACTAATTCAGCATACCAGGGATATAAACAAGATTTCCTTTTTTCTAGATGTTTCTCCAGTGGTGAGGTTTTGTGTTGAATGTGCTGTTAAGTAAGTCACCAGAGCTGGTACAGACATTATGAATACTGTACAGGTTGAAAAGTAGTTTGTTCTACTCAATCTTTTTTATAAAAATGCAAATTATTTTGTTAGCTTTGGACAGAGTAAGTTTTGTGTGCTTCTCTACCTCTATATTATTATTTTTTCTGCTTTCAGGTTTTTTTGTCCAGGATTTTCAAAAGCCCTTATCCAGAGTTAGGTATTTGTCACAACTGAATTTCAAGCAGTTTCAGCAATTTTCTTAGTGTTCTATGGACATTTCAATCTTAAACTCTGTTAGATGGAGCCAAACAAATTTAATTGGAAAGTGGTATCTTTGAGATACACCTGAGCAATCTTTCCCAAAACGCTATGCTGGTCCTATCACACCACAACCAGTTGCAGGGAAGAAGCACGTTACGTCTCCAGCCCCTGGCAGCTGACTGAATGTGCCAGCAGGCATTTGGCACTTTTTTCTGATAATGGTCTATATATCTTTGAGAAAGAGCTTGAAAAAGTGTCTGAGCTTTGGATGGTGTTCTACACAGTGGTTTACATTATTGGAAAAAGACAAGAGGAAGAGGAAAGAAACTCTGTAAATGACAGTTACTAAAAATACATAGCAGAGTTAACACAGGCATGTCTTAAAGGTTTTATTTTTTATTATTATTGTAAATGGATTCTCTGCTATATTAGAGCTGCTCTCCTAATCACAATAAGATCATAAATGGGAAAACAACTTAGTAATAACAATAGATATTATCAAAATCTAGGAGATGCTATTAAAAACTGGTTGCTGATTCCTTAATACTGACTATTCATAGAGTCATAGAATCATTTATGTTTGAAAAGTTCTTTAAGATCATCGAGTCCTACTGTAGGCCTAACATTGCCAAGTCCATTACTAAACCAAGTCCCTGAATGCCACATCTACACATCTTTTAAATATCTCCAGGGATGGTGACTCTACTACTTTCCTCAGCAGCTTACTCTTATACCTAACAACCTTTTCTGTGAAGAAATTTCCCTAATATCCAATCTAAACTTCCCCTGGTGCAAACTATCACTTGTTTCTTGGATGAAGCAACTGACCCTCAGCTCAGTAATAACCTCCTTTCAGGTAGTTGTAGAGAGCAAGAGGTCACCCCTCAGCCTCCTTTTCTCCAGGCTAAACAGTGCCAGCTCCCTCAATCACTCCATACAGCGCTTGTGCTCCAGACCCTTCACCAGCTCTGTTGTCTTTCTGTGGACAAACTACTGCAGATCGGTGTCTTTCTTGTAGTGAAGGGCCCAAAACTGAGCATGGGATTTGAGGTGTGACCTCACCAGGGCCAAGTACAAGGGGATGGTCACTGCCCTAAGTCCTGCTGGCCACACTATTTCTGATACAAGCCAGGATGCCACTGGCCTCCTTGATGATCTGGGCACAGAAAATGTGTAGGTAAGTTTAACAGAAGCTAGGATAAATAATAATTATTTTAATAATTATTAACAATTTCAGTTAGAATTGATGAAGACTTGCTCCATTAGCACAAAAATTGAAATTTCAAGAAGGTGAGAGGGCTCAGGAAAATTTGAGAGACCAGAAGCATAAGAGATTCCAATGGAAACAATCTGTCTCAGGGTATTAAATACTCCTATTTTCTTTGTCACACTGATGAATTCCTAGTATTCTGTTCCTCTTTTAGCCTATAACTTCTACAAATCTCAACAAGAAGATTTACAGGAACCTTGCACTTGGTTTATAAAACATCTATAAGTACATTGCACAGGGTGTGTAATAGTAGTACTCTAGGTCTATTACCCTAACCATAGTATCAAAGCATCCAGCAGTCTAATAGAGTAATCTTGATCTGAGATGAGGAAATACCAGGGAAAAAAAAAAGTATGGGAAAGTTTTGCTCAAGATAACACAGAGTGCCAAGAACATGAAATTAGTGCTTCTACCTCTTCCCCCCCATGCTCCAAAATAAAAAAATAACAGCTGTACTTAAACAGAAAAATAGAATTGGATTTGTTTGGGAACATCTTATTATGCCTCATGCTGTTACACCAGTTCTTTGGTTAAAGAAATTGTCTCTTGTTTGTGTTTTCTTGGAAGGGTAGGTATATGTAAAAATAATTGTGCTGGGATCAGCGTATTTTCAGGTTAACAATCAACTGCTGATTATCTGCTGATTCTTGCAAAACACAAAATCTGTTCTTATACAAACACTAATTATGGAATATCTGCAGAATCATTCAAAACTGGTTTAATTATACATAGTTTTTATAGCCTGCTTAATTGTATTTTACACTGAAGAAAGATCCAGACCTGTCCTCTTACTGTTCTGGATCTTTCTTCATTACACATAAGCTATTTTTACATCTTTGCTTTAGAGGTTAAACTGACTGGATTGTCCCAGATGCTTGGCTGTTGTGGTAGACAAATTTTTGAGTGGCTCCCCAACCTCTGTTAATTACTATATTGGGATGAGCCTCCTGTATCACATCAAACAGATTGCATCTGTTACATCAAATAAAATTGGTGTGTGGTGGTTATTGATGGGGCCTCAACCACCCCAGTTTTATTAAGGCCACTTTTACACCTAGGTTACAAGTTAACAGTGCCATTATCTTTCCCCAGAATCCCTTGGCATTTAGTACTGCCAGCAGCAGTAGAAATTACAGAGGGATTAATCTCTGGCTCCATCCTCCAAAAGCTTTCCTCTGGAGGTACAGAATGGTATGTTGTACTGTGTTAAGCAGTGAAAGATTTAATGAAAAAAAAAGCCCTCAGTGCCTGCCTGCATCTGAGTCTGTGTCTGTCCCTTTCCAAACCTGTCAATACCATTTTCTGTCTGTGCAAGCCTGTTGGGCTGCCTCAATACACACAAGGGCTGTTTTGTTGGGTTGTTTTGTTGCTGTAGTTGTTTTTAAAAGCCCAGTCCTGTAGAAAGTTGGTTGGCGCAGTCGATTTCAGAGGAAAATGAGGAGATGGGGTAGAAGAAGGAGGGAATTACTGATCTCTCTAGAGTCTCTTACATTGCAAATCATTCTTTCAGCTGTGGGAGAGGCTCTGGCACAGGAGCTGAGCAGGGGGAGAGAGATCCTGTGGATGAGGACAAAGAGCAGCACTGGGCACAAAAGGGTGGGGGAGAGGAGAGGGGACACAGTGACTTGGCAGGTCACTCCTGTGGCACACTGCTCTGCCTGATAAGGGTGGGTTTTACAGCAGGGATGCTGCCATGGACACACCTCTGTGCACACTGCAGAGGCACTGGGGTTTGGGAAAGGAATGATAAGGAACACAATGAGTAACTAACAAAGCTCATTTGATGAATGCAGTCATTTGCATTACAGTGCCAAATAGCTTTGCTCCTGGTGGCTGAGTGTCATACCCAGCTACAAATATTAACATTGTTTCAATGACATCTAAGGGTGACAGTAGATTGTATGGGAGGAGAGGCTGTTAGGAACTCTGAAATTTTGCAGAGGAAAAGGAAACCTAAAGAATAGTGAGTTGCCCATTCCTTGCTTTTTTTTGTTTATGAAAATTAATGGCAAGATTGCTAAAACAGACTTCTTTGAGTTTTGAAGGGTGTATACAAGTGAAGGAAAAATGCAAGACAGAACCGACTTCATGGTATTCCTATTTACATTTTGTGGCTTCTTTCAAATGCCAAATGAAATGCATGGTAATTGATGGTTTCTCTGCATAGGTAATGCCAGTATGTGCAGCATCTCCACATCAACAGACCAATCCTAGTGACATTGCTGAAGACTCAGTAGGAAAAGTTAGCCCAAATCAGAGATTTTCTCATGACTGTTTTCTGTCTTGTTTTCACTTACACTCACAATGTTTTCCAGTGAAATATAAATGAATACACATTGTGCTATGTTTTGTTCTTCATGCCTCATTCCCCAAGGAAAAAAAAAACATTACTTCTAATGTCAGAGAACGATCAAACAAGTAAAGTATATTTCATTCTTTTACCTACTACAAGCAAGGAGTATAAAAATCCATGACCCACAGACAAATGCAGGCTTCACCTTCCACTGAAGTTATGATCTACCACCAGAACCCTGATCTGTATCATCTACTTTTGCAATGGAAAAAAACAGAGAACATATAAGACTTGTGGAATATATCTGAATGTGAGTTCAATTTACAATGCATAGTCTTGATCCTAAGACACAGAAGCCAAGAATACCCTGAATTAACAAATAACCTTTGCCTTCTTTAGTGTCCTTATTCCTTCCTAGTATTTATTTCCCTGGTCATTTTCCTTGGACCATAAGTGTCCTGAACTCTTTTTATGTGTCTGTGGTTCATATATGTTTATATGCTCTGTATTTCCACTAGATGATAATAGCTGGTGGCAGTACAAAAAATGTATGTGGTAAGTGTCAGAAGGTGGAAGTGTGGTAAATATTAGCAAAGCACCTGTGTAAGTTTTATAAGAGATCCTTAAGCTCTTATTCTGTTGGCAGTACTTCCTTGCTAGAATACTTCTGAGAAATTACAAATGGAAGCTGAGAGAAAAGAGAACCACACTTGAAGGGAACTATAAAGTGTTAAGAGCCTTGGACCTAAGAATCTGGGGGGTTTCATCATTCCTAGGAAAGCCGGTGATTGCATACAATTCCCAGCAGCATGTAAGACAGGAACCTGTTTGCACAGCATGAAGAAATGGCCAAAATTTGGGTTAGGAAGGGCCTCATCAGATTGAGGGCAACCTACATCAATGACCAATCCTTCACATATTTCAGGATCAACACAATAGTTTTCTGATTCCAGTTTTATATTGTATGATCGTGTTTTGTTAGTGCTGTTATAAAAGCTAATTAATCATTTTCTCCACTTCACTTGCAGTTGCAAAATAAGGGTACAGAAGAGCAAGGGGGTTGTTTTTTTTTTGTTGTTTTGGTTTGGACTTTTTGTGGTCATTGAGTGTATAGTTTACGGTTTGTATTTTCAGTTAATGTGTGTAAAATAATATCTGAATAGATCCGTTTCAAAATTTGGTAGGTATTTGATCGGACTGCAGAAATACTTAAGGTAATTGCTGTAGAATTTCAGTACCTAGTAAAGGAAATTGGAAGCCTCTGCATCTTGCATATATTTTCAGTTCAATGAGTCTCCCAGTCTCAGACGGGAGCACAGTAAGGAAATATTAACAAAGCAACCAGGAAAATATGAATTATTGCAATCCTTTATAAAACTTTTTTCTTTGACATAGTCCAGTAAAAAGTTTGGTCATTAGTAGGAATCATTTTGGTTAAAAACCAAACTTAAAAATTTCTGTTCCCAGAAGTAATAAAAGGAACTTTTTAATTGACAAAACATTTTCCCCACTGAGATACTGACTTTCCAATCTGTCAGGCCGTCAAAGCGTTGTTGGCTGGAGGCTGAAGATCCTGACTTCCAGTTGCCATTATTCATATGAGCTGTGACATGTTGTATGCCTTCTTCATTTAAAAACCTGTGATATGTATAGTTTTATTTCCAATTAAATAAATACAATTATGCATGATTTCTGAAAGTGTGTTCAGAGTAGAAAGTTTGCCCTCAATGAGGAGAAAGTATTTATTTAAAGCATTAATAGCTATATAGGATCAAGTCATTTATCTGAAGAGGCTTAAACTCCTGGTAAGCTGGCTGGAAAGGAAATCCCAGCTGTATACTGATTTGGTGCAATGGGGCTGTTTCCAAAATGGGAATGTAACTATAAGAACATAACAAAGCTGTGAGATCTGAACAGCACGTCACCTCTTTCCTTCCATTGCTGTAACTTACTCCTAGGCTTTCATGGGACTCTCCTAGAGTATAAAATGCTAAATACATAGAGGCAGTTTTTCGTTGTGGAGATTTATCCAGCAACAACAGGTTTACATTTTTTTGCAAACAGAATATCATTCTTACAGTTTTCCAAGGACCTCTACAACTGGAGGGCACTACCTTCAGTTTTCATTCTCACCTCTGTGTGAATGTGCTTTTGTAGTTTAGTCTATTGCCAGTGTAAAACCAAAACTGAGGCATTCTTGCTTATTAATATATTAGGGATAGTGTACCTCCAACAGAGCTTAATCTCTCACCCTGACTCCTAGTCATCTTTCAGAAGTATACAGAAAGTGAAAATGGGCCACTTGAAACATTTTAACCTAATTTTAAAAAAAATCTCTTCTCTCCTTATCCTTGCAGCTCCCTGGTTAAAATTGTGTAGACTGCTGAGCTGAATATGGAAGCACAAAATGTTGTTCAGATTTCACTGTAAAATAGCTAGTTTTCTCTGTTAGACAGTCTCAAGGACGATTTCTGTAAACATAGCTATGTTGTTGTAAAAATTATCTTTTTGCATTCCTTTCCCATGGACACAGATCCCTTTGACGGACACTTCTTGTAACCAATATAGTTAGAGACGGAAGTGTTAACTTTCTCCAATGATCTGTGATTTCTAAAAGTGTATATAAGAATTAAACGAAAGGGGTTTTCCCCCTTTCCGCCCTTGCTCTGAACAAGAACTTTCGGACTCCAGCTCTCATTAATTCTGCGTCTCGACTGATTACCGGGATAAGCCGAAATAACGGGGCATCGCGGTAATAACTGGTGGCCCGTACGGGGATGACGTGGAGGATCATTTCAATGGTCCTTCCACTAGCAGAGTCTGAACTTCGTTCGTTCATTTTTTTTCTTTTTTTTTAAATGAAAAAGGGTGAGATGTTGCCCATTTTTCACTGTAAAATAGCTAGTTTTCTCTGTTAGACAGTCTCAAGGACGATTTCTGTAAACATAGCTATGTTGTTGTAAAAATTATCTTTTTGCATTCCTTTCCCATGGACACAGATCCCTTTGACGGACACTTCTTGTAACCAATATAGTTAGAGACGGAAGTGTTAACTTTCTCCAATGATCTGTGATTTCTAAAAGTGTATATAAGAATTAAACGAAAGGGGTTTTCCCCCTTTCCGCCCTTGCTCTGAACAAGAACTTTCGGACTCCAGCTCTCATTAATTCTGCGTCTCGACTGATTACCGGGATAAGCCGAAATAACGGGGCATCGCGGTAATATTCAGATGCCCACCCGTCACTTTGTATTAATTGATAGACTTCGAAGCAGAGTGCTGTGTGACTGACAGATGCAAAGCAGCACATGCTTCGCTTTAAATTTGGCATTGTCAAAATAGTGAAGTACTCTTGGAGCAAGCCCATTATTGCTAAGGATATGCAGCACAGCTCAGTGTGTAAAGCTTCTTAATTTAAGTGAAGGGGAGAACAGGAGAAGAAGAAAGAATAAATATGCAAGAAACTGAGAATCATAGGGCTGAAGTCACACCTAAGAGATGGCATGAAAGTGAAGCTCAAGAGGTTTATCATCCTTAGGGACAGGAGAGGTCTGGATTTAAAAGATACATATCAGTCTCCATGCTTCTGAAGGGGCATAAATAATATGCTTAAACTGAAACAATACAGGTTTGGGTTTGAATCCATGTCACAAATTAGTGGTTTAGCCACCTAAAGAAACACCATCAAAGGTATTGGCAAAAGAAGGGTTTAATATGAATTTTTGAAAATGCAACTTTACAGTGTTTGATGACAAGGTTTGCTCTATTACTTACTACAAGGGTTAAAGCATACAAAGGAAGATCAAATTAGAAGACATTTGGAATGATTTACATGATAGCTGGAAATGCAAACAGGAGTAAGCGTGCAAAGGGTATGGATGTACAGATAAGGGTGCAAAAGGGTTCAGCGGCACTTAATCATTGAGTACTTTACCCTTTACAAAGCAATTCAGTAGTGTTCGCTCAATTGTAACAGTGATTTAACTATAGATTTGAGATACATTCATACCATAATCAATTCCCATGCACACAAGTACACCTATTTCTCTGCATATAAAGGTATCTAACAAAAATTTCCCTTAGGTTCAGTGAAATAGATCAGATTCCTTTGCGTTTCCCAACAGAGAAGGATTGCACCTCGAGGAGCATGGAGTTGTGCATTAGGAGCAGTATTAGCCTAGACCTCTTCATCAGTGATAGTTCGAGTATCGCAAACTTGAAGGTTCATGAGCTCTGAGAGGTGTCCCACTCAGAGGAAGGTGCTGGCCCAGCCTGCTGCAGTCCAGGAGAGCTCAAAGGGCCTCACTTAGGACCACTGCTTACCGGGTTACAAGATGATTGAATCTGGTCATCAGTAAGTTTCCCTTCTGGCCATAACCCAACTCGGTAACCACCGAGCTTTTTTCCCAAAGCACAGTAAGAAGGTACCATTCCACTCAGGCTACAATTCACAATGGTGCTACTCCACTTGGACTAGGGTTCAGGTAAATGGTTTACCAAGGCTACAAAGAATAATTGCTTATCCTTCTTTTCTTACCTTGATTGGGCAGCTGGTGTTTATGACTGTTCCCACCTCAGCCATGCAAGAGGTCTTGGTTCCATCACGGAATGTCTCATAGCTGGCACAATCAAGGGACTCTTGATCCAAGGATAGGGGCAGGGGATGCACCACCACAGTCCAAGAATACCCTGAAGAGTAAGAAGGATGGCTGGGAGTGGCTAGTAGGGATAATAAACTCCTCTCAGGTAAATCCTTGAGACAGGGATGGATTAGGTGATCTCCTGAGGTCTGTCTAGGCCTGTTCTTCCATGCCTTTATGTCATGAGTGTGTATGCTATGCTTGTGCATATGTGTGATGAAGGAGAAAAAGGAGAGATTATTATTTTTACTTCACAGGGAAGTTACAAAATATCCTTCCATTCTCTGATCCTTTCTGCAATTGAATATATTCTAGAAGCAAAGGAAAAAATGGGCAACTTGTTTAAATTTTAGTGAAAGCCATATCTTCATTTGGTATTCTATAAAGCAGCATAGACGTGTGATAAAGAAAAGTGCAGTACAGCATCACTTGGAGGTAGAAAGGCTTCATTTATGGCTTCATTTATGTGATTATATTTCACCAATTCTGATATAGTGACCAAGCCCCAGGCAGCCTCATCCCATGGCTCATAGGATGACCTGTGATTTCCCATCTGGCTGCATCCAGACAGGGTACCAAGCTCCTCAGGCAGGGACCACTGCCCTGCCCTGGGTATGTAGGTGCAGGCTGCTAGGCCGCCCTTCCTCCTGCTTGCCCTACAGCACCCACCCACTGTATATGGCAGGAAGCAAATATGTTAGCATCTATGTGACCTTAGAAAAGACAAGTTCATATGTTTCCCATCTGGAAAGGGCACCTGTGTCAGAATGATGACCCTGCTCACCAAACCATGAGCAGCACGGTGTTGAAAAGTCAATTTGTCATAAAAGAGGGGTCTTGGTTAATCATTTTACGGTAATCATAGTCCATTGTGGTCTGTATTACCTTAGAGAGAGAATCCATTGAAAAGCTTACATATTTAAGTAGGACTTTTCTCCCTCCTGATGGACCTTAGCTATGAAGTTCCTGTGATCACTGTGCAGCTGTAAAATTCTATTATTTTTATGTAGCAGCTGACTGAGACTTCTCTTTAAACAAATGGGTCTTCTATTTGCAAAATATTTTATATATGGTACTTTTGTCCCACCTGAGGGGTATCATTTATTCCTTTGCACAAGTGGATGTGTTAATGCTCTGGTTTGAAGTGAAGACAACAGTCTAATTGCTTGTCTTATTAGCACACTGGAAATAATGGAAGACTATAGCATTGAATTGCCATTTAGCTACCATAGCCCTGCATGTACATGGAGCATGGCATAGCAGAGTTAATTCATTTATTAACTCCTTAACAACATATATTTAATCAGTTTTCTGGTGCTTCAGACCTTGCAATCAATAAATGCCTTTTACTTTCTTGCCCTTAATTAGTGTATATTTGTCAAGATTGGCTAATTTGTAAGTTGCAAATAGTACATGGTAGTGAATTCTTCACATCTTTAAATGAGACAGTTGTGGATTTTTGTCGTGATACCCTTGTAAGATAAAACAAAATGAATCTTACTGCTCGAATGAATCCAGTGGTTTTTTTGTTGTTTTTTTTTTTTTTAGTAAACCAGTGAGTGAATTGTTAAGACTAAAACTGGCAAGGGACAAATGTCCTGTAATAAGGTGGCATTCATGGGTATCATTGTACTTTTGTTTCCCTGGGTTGGTAAATAAAAACCTTCTGTATTGGTGCAGTCATCTATTAATACAGAATGCTCTGCACAGGTATAGAGTTTCTTAAGATTGTGCCCATGTTTGCATCAGAAATGGTGTCCACTGAGGTCTGAAAACTGGTTCCTAGTATGGATTAGGCAAGAACATCTGATAAAACCACACATGAGCAGACAGATCTCTTACCAAGATCTAATTATACAATTTTAGTAAAATCTGAAACAGATGCCCTTCTGCCTACCTATTGTTGAAGCCATTTGGTACCACCCTAATATTACACTAACACCACGCAGGAAGGCCCCTTCTATTCCCTGCTGAATCACATGCCTTGGGTGCTAATGTGATAACTTCACAGTCCCAGAAACTAAAAGAGTGTTTGCAGGACACGTGTGCAAATCTTCCTACAAGGTGAGCTGGCTGCCGTGTGGGGGAGAAGATGCATTTATTTATGTCAGTGGTATATGAGAGGGGAATTAACAAGCAGGAGCACCTTAATGGCTTCAAACTACCTGTTAATGATCATGGCGCTGGTGCCTGCCTGGCAGCCTCACTCTCCAATTAAGCATCTGCCCAAGCTGGAAGCAGGGCTCTTAATTGGAAAGAAACAGATTCAAAGCAGGTTGCATTTTCTGCCAAGACAGATTTATCAGTGAGGCCATGCCTCAATCCATTGTATCTCCTTTCCCACCCCCACCTGGCTTTTCTCTCCATGTTCTCTACTGCTGCAGGCAGTAGAGCAGGACAGGTAGCATGGATGGATGCTCAGCATCTTGGGGAGTTTTGGTTCTCCCCTAACCTTTTGCTGACCTGGGGCCCAGTGATGGATGATGTCCTAATTGCAGACCCTGGACAGCATGCATACATCCATTAAGATATATTGCCTAGTACACATTCAGGAGATCTGTTTGCAGCTATCTTTTACATAGAACTGATTGTTTAATTGCAGATTAAAGATTAATGCAAGTATAATGATTCCATGAGGACACTTCAGACAAAAGCATCCTGCATCAGGCAGCCGGCATCCATTTTTCAATTTGGCCATAAATTTGGCTGGGAATTAAATAGTAAGTAGCTGTGATTGCAACACTGGTCTCTGAAGGCACTCACGGGAATGAAAATAAATGAACAGGCTCTCACACAAAGCATGTTTCATTATGGTCATTAGTGGACAGATCCTCAGCAGGGACTGAAGGTAAAATTGTCTGCAAGAAATGTTGGCACATATCTGATGAAATTGAAATAGTAAGGAAGTCAGTATGAAAACATTCAGACCACAGAGCTTACAGATGACAAACTTATTTTCTCTGAGTTGTGGGCATAAGCTGCAGGAGGTGCAGATGTGGGGAAACCCTGGTATGCATTTCTGCATAGCTGTGTCTTGTCTTCTACAGAGTTTAAGCATATTGGAGGAAATACTTACAATGTCGTGAATGCATAATTGTATATGTTGTTTATGTACCAAGTGTTACTACAATTCATTACCCTGCTGATTTTGATGAATCGTTAACATTTTGCTTTCTCTTACGTTTTTCAGGTAAGGCCACTTTTATTTCACTTAAAATGCCCAGCTGGCTGGTGAGTTGTTTATTTCTCTTCATTTCTCTTCCCTTGTGTTATGTGCTGTGAACAGATTAATGGACTATTTAGGTTGGAAGGGAGAGCTAGAGGACACCAAGTACAGCCCATTCCCACAGAAGGGCCAGTTTTGTGCAGGTTGTTCAGGGCTTTCTCCAAGAATTGAATCTGCACATCCTCTCTGTGAAACCTGTCCCAGTGTTCCACCATCCTCACAGCAAAGTATTTTACCTGATGTATGGCTGGGATTTCACCTGGTTTGACTTGTGCCCGCTGAGGACAGCCTGGCTCTGTCCTCTCTGTACTCCCCTACAAGGCTGTTCGTGGCATCAGTAAAGTAAGCTTTAGTCTTTTCACAGTGCTGGAACCTGTCTTGAGTGATGGAACAGAGTTTCAGGCTTCTGGATGTAGAACAAAGCACTGAAGTTACAAATTATTTCAGCTCTGTTTGGTTAAAAACAACTTTTTGAGGACTCCATGATGTCTTGCGTAGCTTTCATAAATCTTAGCAGAAGCCACTCATTTTGAGTGATAAAACTTCCTATTCCTTCTGTGTAAATAGCATTTTCAGGATAATTGATGCTATTTTGAGACTAACTAGCAATCTTAAAGTTAAAATTGTTCTTCTTCTGAAAAAGCAATATATTGTGATAAAGTATTTCCTTCTTTTTCCAAGTAAATGAAGGAATCCACGTGGGGTTTACTGAAATGTAACAAAAGGAATCCATTTGGGGATTACTGATGTGTGCTTGACTCAGCTTGACAGAATTTCATGTAATTAAAATCAAAGTGCTGACATCTTCAAAGATGTTCAGTATCTGGGATTTTGTTTGTTTTCCATTAGCTGAAGAGTCAGAAACATTTGTTTGAAAATAAGGTCCCATTTCCTCCAGTGCTTAGAAACTTTTTAACCTTTTGTTGTATCCTTGAAGTTGCACTTAATTCCATAAATCATTAAAGGGTCACTAATTATGGTTTCAAAAAAAGAGATATGATTTAACATTGGTAATAAGTTACAGAATGAGATGATGACATAAATAATATGCTAATACAACAAATGTCACAGTCATATTGTCAATGTGTTCTTTCTTTTAGTTTATTTTTCTGTTTGTTTTTGTTTGTTTATTTTGTTTATATACTGATATACAAAGTATTCTAGCCTCAGACTGTTGGTTATGCATTCATGCAAAGAGAGTACATCAGCTTCCTGATAAATCCTCCACATTTTATAGCTGTTAACATGTTAACATACATTGATAATGCTAATCTGTATTTCCTTCTGAACATGTCAGCAGAAATCCATATCCCTCCTTGTCTGTGTACAAGAAAGCACATACTTTTGGGCAGTAGTGCAAGCACTTTCAGTTTTGCTGCATTCCCTGAGAATACAAAGTGTTTGTAGCAACCCACTGTTATCTCACTATCTATAGAATCAAGAGGAAAGCATGCTTTGTGCCTCCTTTAACCCGTCTCAGCTTTTGGAAGGGACCTCCTGAGCAAGTCCCTGCCTGCCCAGCTGCATGCCTTGTTGTCAGACCTCCCACTCATCCTGCTCTTAGCAGACTGGTCTGCTCCTGCCTGCAGGATGCTCCACTGTACAAATCCTCAGCTTTTAAGAGTCAAAAGGGCCACTTGGCTTAAGCTGCAACTGTTTAGCCATCCCATACAGATGCACTGGATAGAGAGGTGATGATCATGACTAGGATAAGACAAGATAAATTATTACTGCTGAGTGTTTTGTCAAAACCTTTCAAAGATCAGGCAAGGAGGACTTTTATCAGCAAGAGAGGATGCCTGCAGCAGTGCTGGGGAAGGCTCCTTCTTATGGTTTCACTTGTCCTGGTGAAGGCTTGAAGCCTTCTTGTATTTTGATTTTTCCAGCAGCCTTGGTGTGTTTTTTTTCTTGGCACTGACAGTCACAGTATTGCCAACTCCAGCTCTGAGCCTGCCTCTTGCATGAGCAATAGCAGAACAAGTAGTGGAAGTCATACTTGCCTAAATATTTGCTTAGACTACAGCATACATATTTATTCTAAATTTAAAAATGCTTTAAAGTTCAGGATGAATTATGTTATTTCTGTAAGGACAAAGCCCTGAAGCATGGAGGAAGATTGTGAAATTAGGACATCTGTGCCAGAGGGTTGTAAATATTGTTGTCCTACTACAGTTCTGTTACTGTAGAAGCCTATGTAACTGCGTGTGGCAATAAGGACTCCATTTCTGTAGTGGGATCCACATTGGCATTTATTTGAAGACTCAGAGGTACGTGGAATAAAGAGACCGGTATCTTGCATTGAAGAGACTGCTATGTGAGTTGAAAGAATGTGAAGCTTGCTGAGCCTGGGTTATGGTCTGGAGAAAATTAAATAAATGGTAAAATGCATTTGGAAATACTGTGTTGAGTTTCTAAGCAACCAACATCATAACCTAGTGAAATAAGAGATTTGTGACTTCTGCTAGATTTGCTTAATGCTAGTTTCACAGAGCAAAATCTGATGTGGTTTGGGAGGAAATAAGAATGACTGGTCCTTGTGAGTTCATGACAAATATTTTATCTCAAGTATTCACCAACTCACTTCCAGTCAGCAAGGTTAGAGGCTTATCTTTGTAATTGGAAATTAGAAAGCCAGCTACTTCATCTGGAGCATTAGCCATTTTCTTTGAGGTCCTACACATTCCTTTTTCTATATACAGACAATTGCTCCGGTAAAACTTTGAGGATCACCTAGGTGTACCCTAAATTTGGTGGCTTATTCAGTGATTAAAAGTTAGCTTACCCTTTAGTAGAGCAAATTAAAGCAGCAGGTAGAGAAAACTGATAAATGAAGTAATGCCCTGTGGGATGAGGAATAGGGACTAGATCCAGAAAACTGTTTGGGATCTTGAGTATTTTTTAAACTTCACATTTTCTATTTCTTTAAGGAATTGGGAGCCTTTGAACAAGAATCTAAGTGTTTTTCTTCTGGGGAAGCAATAAAGGGTCTGTTTGCTAATTAAGCTACAGTGAAATATAGAAATTCCTTGTGAAATCAGAAACATATTAATGTTGAAATATAGCTCAGCAAAGCTAGTTCCTCAGATACTGTGACTTAACTTACCCGATCAATAAAATTTATTTCTTTTTATTATTTAATTGCCTTTGCATAATTAGGGCACTGTGATGTGTATCACTAGATAACATAACTACATTTTTCAAGGATTCTGTGTTTGTTAAAATTGCTGGAAGAAAATACTTTAAAAGGAACAAAAAAGCAATTTGTTACTGTATTTGCCAATTATTTATGATTAATTTTTTCAGAGGCATAGGTATTGTAGGGTAAACTTATTGGCAGTGTCTGTTTTATCAGCTGAGATAATAAAGCGAGGAAGTGCTCTTTTTGCTTCAAAAGACCACCAGCTTTTAAAATATTGACTTTTGGCTTTTAGAGGGTAGCCTTACTATAAATAGGTTAGTGCCATGCTTCTGGTAGTGAATTCAGAAAGAGGAAGAGAGAAAGAAGATCATTCACCCTAGGCATGTTTTATTTATCTGCATGATTTATTGTTAAGGTTTTAAGGACTCACAGTTGTTAGTAATCTGTTTGTAATGGATCAATAATTCAAGCACCATAGGGCATAGGCTCTCCCAGTAAATGTCCATGTCTTTAAAGCAGCCACCTTGTATAGATGTGCAAATACAATTCTGATAAGGGGTGTTTGCATGGAAGTGCTGGTACTTCATGTACAGTGATGCTGCACTTGGTGATAACTCCGGTGATGCATATACAGGGCAAGTTGTTAGCTCTGTGAGCAGGCAGAGGAAGACATCTATCTTGTTTCATAGAGAACACAAGACTCACTGAACTAATTCCAGGAATATCGGCCTCTCTTCCATCCTGTTATTTCTTCAAGAAGCTGGTTTGAACATCCAGAGTGAGCTTTCTGTTATTGGTAGGGTATTTCTTTTATGCTGAGCCTAGAGCAAGATTTTATAGAGAGACTCATCAATCATAGTCCAGCATTGCTTCAAGATAATATACTTAGGATGGATTATTAAAGAAAGGTTAAGGATGTGTTAAAATAGTTTATTTGATATTAATAGCACACCTGAAATATGTGTGGTCATTCCAAGGTGCTGCCACAGTCTATTCATATGAAACAAATGAACTCTCTGTACTACATCCATTATGGTCAAACATCTGGAGATACACAGGTCATAGAGGAGTTCTTTGGGCAAGAGACAGCGTATTAGCTTGGGAGAAAGAGTTGGAGTTAGGATACAAAGGTGCGTAAAAGGAAGTATGAAAAAGGTGTGCGACAGAAACATCTGCAGTTATGCTGATTCTTGCAATCAGCATGTGGAAGAGAAAATCTTCATTATGAGAATACTGAGGAGAGAAATTGTAGTTTTTTGGCAGGAGACACAACATCAGCAGTCCTGCTCTGGGTGGATTGTGCTGAGTGGGAGGAAGAACAGTGTAGCCCAACAACATGCTCTCTTTGCTGCTGATCCCAAACAGGCTGTTCTCTCAGCAGCAGCCTTGACAGTCTGGAGGAACCAAAGGAAATACTTCCTTTTCCACTGGTGGCATTGGGAACATATTGATGAGTGTACAGCCATTGAATGGTAAGAGTAGCTAGATTAGCTGTCCTAGGAGACCCTGCAGGGTATCAACATGTAAACACTTAAATGGGATGGTTTTCACTATCTAGAAAGTGTTTTCTGTGATTTTTCTGTATATTTTTCCTTTACTGCTCTAAATCAAATTCTCAGGGCACAGGAAGGACAACATGACTCCAGTATGGAATCAATGCTGATCAGGGACTGCTGGTAGTGAACTCCCTCCTCATACACAGGTTTCCTGTGACCTCTCAGTCCACTTAATTCCCCTTATGATGCATGTGATCTGAGAGAGAAATGTGGAAAGCAAGTTACTTCCTCCAGGAACGCCCTTGTGAAACTTCTGACAGTTTTTAATTTATCATGTGCTATGTGTAATCAAAACAGAAATTGCTCAGATCCTGAAAGATTGGTACCTGATTAATTTGTGACAGGAAATTCTTCTAGCTCTGATCTGATGTTTGCAATGTGTGAGGAAGAGAAATCTGTTCTTGTGGGGTCTTTTATTCATTCTGTTTTCAAGAGCTGGAACAATCTGTCTCTGTGTTTATTTAATTAATGTGATGTCAACAGCAATAATGTGTTAAATAATATAGAATGAGTTGTAAACAAAGCAGGATTTGAATCTTCCAAATCAACCAAAATTAATTGGCCAACCTCAGGGGATGTTGCAGTGCTGAACCTTCTTCTAGAGTTTTATTTCCTTTTCTATGAAGAGTGAATTTGTTTCCATTTTGAAGCATCCTGAAATAATACCAGTTTTGCTGTCTCACTTTGAGAAAAAGCTCACACTCGTTCTCAAAATAGAAAAGGGGAAAAAAAAGAAAAAGCAAAAAACCCTGTGACTGAGGCATACATCCAGATCCTGAGTTCAATATCTGTCTGAAGCAAGACAAGAAGTGGTCCTATGTGAACAGTGACAGCATTCAAATTAAGCCATTAAAACACTGAAAGGTGATCTCAATTAGAAAATATCTGTATTTTGTTAGAAAAATGTAAGTGAAAGTAAGACTACCTGAATGAAAACTTCTGGTGGGTTGTTAGTTAAGCTATTTTTATTTTATTATATACTTGCTGAATTTTTTTGTTGTATATTTTCCTCTCCATTGACACTGTTGCCCAGTTACTCACTAGATGAAATAGTAACTCATTGAGGTCAATAGCCAAGCTGTCAAGAAATGAGTGATGCTTGAAAAAGATTCATCAGCCTTATTTCAAATGTGTATGGACTTGGGAAAAACAGGGTAAGAAACAAGAACCATCAGAGAGCAGCTAAACCTCTTCCTTAGAAGAACTTAAATAGATCAGATGCATTGGCTTGAAGCTGCCCTCTTCCCCACAGACTTCAAAGGAAGCCTGCAGCCACTTAGACATATAGCTTCTGATATCCAAAAGGCAGGTGAGGTGGATGCTATCTTGTGGTTTTGTGGTAGTACAAGCCTCTAGTGAAATAAACCTGCCAGTCCTTCAGGCAGGAAGGACACAGTGGCCTGAGGTAACCTACTTCACCTCTGTGCCTCTCCTATGCTTATTTATTTGACCTAAACCCTGCTATTGCCTTAATAATCATGAGCACTGAGACATGTGCTCATGTTGAAATTTTCCTCTGCTTTCATGCCTGCACAGGCACACTTACCCTCTGTTTATGCTGCCATGTTTCCGTTTTACTGCTCTGAAGCAACTGCAGAGAAGAAATAAGGAAGAATGGAAACGTTTCTGTTTAATTTTACATTGATCTGGAGTTTCATCCATTCTGACTGTCATTGCAAAAAAAACATGATCCTACCTTCTAGAACTCCTGAAACCTCCAGGAAAGAAGACACCCTTTGTTTTTATTTTTTTCCTTTTACTGTGAAAGAGTAGTCAATCTGTAAAATAGGTCCAAAAGGTACAAAGGAAATATGAAAGCCCCTCTGTGAGTTGTGCCTTTTTGTGTTTTTTTTTTTTTTATTTCAGTTTTCTGCTGTGCCACAGGCTTGTAAAAGAGTCTTAGGTCACTGTCTTAGGTAGCAGTGGAGAAAACAAAAATATTTTTTTCCTTTAAAGGGTTTAGGTGCAATACATAGAGCAGATGTATGACATGCTGTTCCTTTGTGAAAGTACTGAGAATATTAAAATGCTTCCACTAACAGTGCATAGCCCCAAGCTTCCTTTAATGATCCTACCACATCTTGTAAGAACTAGAACTAAATTGAGTATGTGACTTCAGAAGGAAGCTACACAGTGACAATTAATGGTTCTTGTCAAAGTCCTGCACAATCAGTATCCATGAATTATGACATCTAACTACTATCCCTTTTAATCTCCACTAAAGGTTTTTGTGTTCCTTATTAAAGTATCAATCTGTGGCTCTGATGTGTTCCCTCAAAAGAAAAAATAAACAACTAATCAAGTAGACAGTGTTCTTTGTGGTTTAATTCAAAGACTGCTGTTGTACATATATTGCATTTATATGCTAATATCAGTTCATCAGACATTTAGGCAAGTATTCTTTTCATCTATATTTTGTATCCTCATTATTATGTCAGTCTGCTGTTGAACTTTTCCCCCATTCTCCATTCAGGAAAAGTGGCTAATACAGTCAGCTAAGCAGATGAAAGAGTTACAGAGATAGGAGTCGGATCCTGCTGTTCTTGTTTTACTCACCAATAAAAGTCATGCAATTTAAAAAAAAAAAAATTAAATAACTCTTAACAAAGATGTGAACAGCAAGAAAAGACCTTATAAGTGGTCCATAACAAGAATGAACAAGCTTTGCCTTTCTCTACAGGGTTTCTTTTTTAATGTATTATATCTGATCCTGGTGCCTTATCTAATTTAGAGAATAACTATGGATGTACTTTAAACTTGTGAGAGTTAAAAGCTGAAGCACATTTGTTCCTGGATTTGGTTTGAAGAAGCAAACCTAAAAGTTTGCTTCCCATTGTTCTCCATTACTCCACCCATATACCAGCCAGGGCTTTGCCACCAGGGCAAGTGGTGGCAGGAGCTGGAAGTAGATGTCTTTGTAACTGCATTTTAGTATTTTAAGTATTACTCTGTCTTGATCAAATCAAGTCATGTCAGGTTTGAAGTTGGGAATACTTAGTATGGTGTTTCAAGTGTGACTTACTCTAAAACTGATGCAGCAAATCTCGTCTTTTCTCCTTGACTAAAAAAGGGGCTCATTGTGGCCCTGAGGGACAGATAAAATTGACTTGTAACCTTTTCCCTGGTGCATGACTGTCATGAAGTTGCAACAGATACTCTGGTTGTTTTCATCTCTTGCCTTTCTGTTTCTCTTCGTGCTAATCCTTCTCCAGCAACATGATGGTACTTCTAGCCTTGACTCACATTACTGGGTCTACTGGTGATTAATTCTGGATTATTTCAAGGCCCGGGTTTGCAGTTCATTATTTTTAAAACTTCTTTTTAAGAATGTCAAAAAGATTGATTATGCCCAGTAATCTCAGTAGGGAACTTCTGTCTTTGGCAGAGGATGTCTGGGTATGGGACACAGGCTTCTATATGCAAGACTTCTGTATATTAACTGGTGCTAAAAAGCTAATGCTTCCTGAGTAGAAAATGTGTAAAGGGTTTGACGTTCAGACATACCCTAAAACGCTTTAAATTCCTCATAAATTCAGGAAACTCTGTTCAGTGCTAAATGCAAAGCACATTTGTGATGTGTCTGCTTCTCCAGTTTATCTGAGTGGGTACATTCTTAAACTAAGACAGGAAATTTCTCAGAATCAAGCTTTTATGTGTGATTTAGTCTTCATCATACACCAGTAGAAAAAATGCCTTGATACACCAGAATGGAAAAGATTAATAATTTCTTAAAAAGTAAAAGATGGAAACTCTTCTGCACAGATAAATGAAGATTAAAGCATCTCACCCTTCAATTCCTGATCTAATTTTGGTATCCTAATTAGAGGATTAATTATCTGTGTATACTTTGTTCAAGTTTTGCAGTTATTTTCCCTGTTCTTAATTGGTGATGTGGTTTGACATTACCTTGTCCCAGTGTAGTCAATATTATTTTAGAATTTGTTAAATCCAGCTTTAATTGGTATGGTCCTGTAATAGCAACAGATTTTTTTTTTCCATTTATTTTACACAGAAACTTCATTTTTAGAGTCTTAGAGAAACAGTAATTTTTGATCCATTTTAATTATGGAGACAATCTCCATCAATTAATAAAAAACATATACTGTGATAAGTTAGTCTGCAAAAGTAATAAAATCTGATGTATAACTGGTCCTGGAAAACAGGAAGCTCTTTCTGGGAGACAGACAAATGTCAGTCATATTCCAAATCATGAACAAGATAGAGATATTTGAGGATATTCTATTATTATCTCGCAATCTGCATCTGACTAGGGTGGCCCTTCATTGTTCCAACCTGCTGATTCCTTGTTCTTCTCTCTGGAATCTTACTCCTTGCTCATACCACCTCTTGCCTACATGTGCTAACTACTCTTTTGTTAGTCTTTGTATAATTAATACAGCTCCATTTACATCAGAACAACAAAGTTTCTGTGGCTGTTTTGGATGAGGAGAAGGGCTTTTCTGGCTAAATTCCATGTATATTCCCTATCTCTCTTGGGCTGACATTCAGTGATGCAGTAAGTGCTGCTCTAGGGCTCATAAACACAAGAGAGCAAGTTCTGTGATTGCATTGCACATACCATTGACTCTGTTAAAATTCATCTTTCAGTTTTGTTGAAAAAATGTTGATTGGCTAATTTCCTACCAGCAGGCTTATGCTTAATACCAAATCAGATATCATCTGTCTGCACTTTTCTAACTTTATACTGGTTCAACAGTTGTTTATTTTCCCACAATGTCATGTAATTGGCACTGTACCATAAACTTGCTATCATGCACTCCAGTAATATGTCAGAAATGTGATTATAATGCAGAGTGATACAACTGTACATATATTTAGGATCAGCAAATTGTGGAACTGCTGCATGACCTTCTCATGTACTAGATATATTATCACGTTCTATGTAATTTACTCTGATGTCTTTAGATAATAGTAGCAATAACACCATGACTAGCTCTGTGCTGTGTGATTGAAACAGAAAAATGCTCTGTTATTAGATCATTTATTGAAAACAATGGAGATGAGATCAAGTAAAACTTACTCTCTTACAGTAGAAATGAGACATACTGTACATTCTAATACACTGTGTATATATTTTTTTTTTCCTAATCTTCAGTTGCTCTGGTATCTTCTTAAAGCAGATTCTGAAGGTATCTATCAGCACAAGGACCTATAAAGCAGCATTTTGATAATTTTCAGTTATAAATCAGATTACCATTTTTGCTGTCTTGATACACTTGTATTTTTACTAAGACTTAGGTAGAGAATCTACTCAGAATAGAATAGATGAATTATTTCTGCTGCAATAATGGCTATGAAAGAGCAATCCAATTGTTTTAATGGTTCCATTAATTAAGCACACCTCTTTCCAGTCTCCTTCTCATGAAATATGCAGAGGGAAACAATTGTGTAAAGGAACAGAAGGCAAAGCTCAAGGACATACATAGTAAGTGTTACAAATATGAAAATTTCCACCATTTCGGGATGTGCTATATGAAATGTTATTAGTACCATGTGTAGGTGAACATACTGCCTCATCTGTCTTTATTGTTCTTCTTAAATGCACAACTGTTGATCAATACAGCTAATTTTGACTACTTTAACATATCATCTTTATCTTCTGATCAGGTCTAAGGTATTACACCCAGGCATAAGTGTCTTGCTGTAGAAGATTAACTGGTGGAAATTAAGGGGTTTGTACCTCAAATTCTGTGGTTATTATTTGACTGATTTTCCTTCAACATCTGTCTTTTCTACAAAGAAGTGTCTGGCCTTTACTGTTTATAAAACAAACTGCCTGAGTAAGACTAACTTATACATGGGGTAACATCTAGAAAGAGGGATGGATAGAAAATACTAGGAAAGCCTGTCATCAAGATGGAGCCCAAATACAAAATGTTGACTTGTGCTTTTCTCTGCATATTGTTGATGCAGAGAACAGACATATATATTTATGTCTTTATTCCAAAGGTATCCGCTATCATATGATTGGACAATGTCTTGAAAAATAGTGATGATATGTTTGGCAATGGAAAGTATCCCAAATGAAGTGCAACTAGCACCAGTGAGATCCAACAGAATGAAGAAACGTGGTTGAGTACTGAGAATGGTTTGCTATTAGGAAATGGTGGTTACAGAGTAAATAGGCAGAGTAAACCCCTTTGTAATTAGTTTGAAGAATCCTGTTCCAGAGATATTTTTGCATGGGCAAGAACAAAACCTATGAACTAGATGATTATGCCTAGGACCTATTTGCTATGGAAGAAATACCTAACTGTAAATCCTGGAAGGCAATAAGAGCATTTATACTTAAACGGGTTTCACACTTTTACTGAAAAGGGAAAGTGATTTAAATGCTATACCTTTGCTAGACAAAGTACAGCTGAGATGTAAACATAACTTAAGAGATGTGTTTCAACTACTGGACTTCAGTGCTAAAGGTTTTTGGTGTCCTGCAGAAAGAGCAGGCCATGAAAGTGAGGTCCTTGGAAAAGGCTTTCAAGAAACTTTCTGCTACCAACTTAACAACCTTAAATCTGTGGAACATTATGATAAAGACAGCATTTGCATGAGTATCAGGAAGAGCAGATTTTGATTGTCAGATGTGAAAGTGAGAGAATATACTTGTAATATGCACAGAAAGCAGAAGAGGAGACAACAAAAGATAACTGCAACATCAGGTTTTACTACAGGAAAAGCTCTTACAGCTAGTGTCCCTATAACATCTCTCCCAAAATCTATGCAGATCAGCTGTGCTTGCATGTGTTTTATAGTAAAGCAAGGATCTATACATTTACTTCAATTCAGTCATAATGACCAGAGGTTGCAGTGCATGCATACACTGGTATGTATTATAAATGAAACATCTGTTTTCATTTCAACAGTAATTCCCAATAAGCTGGTATTCATCAATATATGTTTGCTAGCAGATCAATACCTAATCTGTTCGCCAATTTAATTGTATCAGGAGGGTGCATCAGACTGATAACTTTCTAGTCAGTCTCTTGTGTTAATTGAAAAAAAAAAAGTAAGCAAGTATTTCAACAACTACAAATGAATGAAATATTTCAATGCAGCTGAAATGCTTCGCCTTCTGACCCATCTAAGAAAGCGGAGAATCAAAGCTATTATTTATATTAGAACATTAGATATTTTAGGAGTAGAAGATGGATTACATAATATTAATGTTGCTATTTTATTTAAATTTGCATCTACCCAGTATAAAGGAGTGGAGATAATTCAGTGCAGGACCACAGGAAAAACATGTTACAGCAGCACAACTGGGAATTTGTGTCATATAAATGAAAGGAAGTCTCTAGTAGAAAAGATGCTATAGCAGCTCTTGGCTGTCACTGTTTAAGTAGATGGATGAGTGTTTTTGTGACTCCCAAAGCTGGAAGGTTTATACTGTATTAATGGGGCTGTTTTCATCTGATTGTATGGATCAAATCCAGCATTTGGCCAGGCTGACTAGAGCTGGAAATCTGCCAGCTATTATGCTCCAGTATTTAGAAACAAAGTGAAAAAGGCTGTTTTTCAGGTTCTCTGTGCAACTGACACTTTTAAAGGATGATGTGTAAAATTCTCTGAGTGCCTGGGAGGGTACGTGGGAATGGACTGCCAAAAGTGGCTCATTCTGAACAGCATTTGCCATTGTCATTGCTGGAAGCAAGCTACCTAGGTGGAGGTGGTTGGACTGAACTGGTGGGACATTTCTTGCATTCACTCCATGGTTCACTGGAAATTTCAATCTCATTCAAATTTATTGTCACTTTAAATTATTTTTCTTCTTTTGGAGGAATCCAGAGCACTTTGGGTCATCTTTTTCAGAAATTGCTGTTATGACATGACATTTAAGGCTTGTTTCCAAATAGTCTTATGTATTTAAAAGGAAAACAACCTGCTCTCTGAAGGATGGAATTGCATTGATCTCTTTTCAGCATGAGTCTTCTGTATATATGAAATTCTGAAAATTATGTAGTCTGTGTCACAGAATTATTATATTTATTACTAGAGGAAAATGGATTTTTATCACAGCCAAAGGCTGCTTTGATTAAATATAAAATTAATTAGCTATGCTAAGCCCATCCCAAAGCTCCCAATATTTTCAGCTGGATGGTTTTTCTAGAACTTTTAATTAAAATTGTTCTAAAAAGCCACAAGTAAGCTACATGTGTACTTAAACTGAAGTTAGCTCTTCAGCTTTGCTGGTTACTGTAGCCATCTAATTAATCTGTAGTGATTAAATGTACATAAAATCATCTGAAATACGAGGTAATTTGTGCAGATATGGAACAGTGAAGAGCTTTTACTAGTCCTTGACATAATTGTTTTATCTTTGGAAAATAATTTCAAAAGGCTGCAGATGATAATTGTTTTGATGAAGCAAATGTGGAAAACAGCCTAGCAATCACACATGGTAAAAAAAGCAGCAGCAGAGAGTTACAGGGCTGGAGGTGTTTGCTTTTCAGTGTGCAGCTTGTCTTTGTTTCTGGAGGTGCAGACTCTTTGTTGGCTGTCCTCAAAAGTTTGGGAATCTCACCTAATTTCCTCTGTGCTGTCTGGCAGTTTGTGTCCCACTCCTGTTTTGTTGAACTGACTGTTGTGTGGCTAGGAGGTGGCTTGGGGCTATGTTTTCTTTCATGATTTATGAATAAAGTTAGGGCTGGGTTTTCCAATGGGATCGAGAAAGCAAAGAACTCCTACAAAAATCTACAGGGTTTGCTTCTCTATCTGCCATCAGTATTCTTGAAATCTCTCTCGTTCCTGCTGAACTCATCTCAGCAAAAATCTCGGAGAGATTAATTTATAGATAGTGAAATGTTCCTGGGAGGGGACAGGGTGTTTGTCTTTTAAAGTACAAACGCCAGTGATTTTTGGCAGTTCCATGCATTTGCGTGGTCATGCATGGGGGGGGTCACAGACCCTTTATGTCACAGTTAAGTTAAACAGATGAAGACTGGGGTTGGGTCAGGGGTTCATTGTCACTGGCTGGAGCACCTGTCATTCCAGAGACAGGAAAGGCAGCCCCATAGGTAATGGTGGTAAAGATGGAGGGAAATAGAGCACACATGTCCAAGTGCAGTTTGCTCAGAGAGGTGTCTCATCTCATGTCCCTTACCAGTCATTTGTCCTTTTCCTCTACCCAGAGCACACTAGCTTATGGCCCTGTGCTTAGAGCAAAGTCCCACACAGACTTGAGCCCTTCAGCATCTGGAGGGCCTTGGATTCAGATCATCTGTTTCCTGGTGGCCACTCCAGCTGTGAGGCTCCCACTTTGTCAGACCATGAGCCTCAGGTGGTAGTGCTCACTTGTCACAAGGTGTGTGAGCCACAGTTAACATTTTTTCGCTTTGTTGTTTTGTTTTTTTCAAAATTCTAATTTGTTGGGTTTTGTCATTGTTTTCTGTGTGGTTCCCCATGAACAAGATGGTGTAAATCTGCAAGTGATTTTTTAACATTAAAAATACCCATTACCAAAAAGGTCAGAGAGACACTACAGGGGAAGGAGGCAAAGTCAGCATGGAAGGAATTTTATTTTGTAGCTGAAGGTGGAAACAAACTGTGTAAAGATAATCTCTAGTGTCCTCTGACTGAAGTTTAGTTTACAATTCTGGGATATAAGCTTCTCTTCTGTCTTATTCCCTCTTTTACCTTCTCCTCCTGACAACAGCAAAATTAGTCTCTATGGCTTCAATGAAGTTGCTGCAGGGTGAGGAATAAAAGATCTGACTTAAGGAAGAGCTGTCCGTCATAACAAAATTATATATATTGTCTCCAGAAGTAGTGCCTTACCCCTCATTAGGCTTCATACCTTTTTGTTCTTTTTACCCATTGCTATTTCTTTTCCAAAA